>CM054113.1:149204880-149772380 GCA_028673005.1 Tanypteryx hageni | reverse complement strand
GACGTTATCCCGACGGACGTTATGCCGACGGACGTTATGCCGACGGACGTTATCCCGACGGACGTTATGCCGACGGATGTTTGTCGACGGACGTTTTTCTGATGGAAGTTACGCCTACGAACTTATGCCGACAGACGTTATACCGACAGGTCGTTATGCCGAAAGACGTTATGCCAGCAGGACATTATGACGACAGGACGTTACGCCGACAGACGTTAAGGGACAGGGACAATTCTCGCCGAGTTTTTTGTTTAAGAAATTTGTTTGAATTTTCCAATATGCAACAGGGAGAGGGAGAGAGGACGTAATCCTTAAGAATCATAGGCGATTTAGGTGTCTATCGGCTGGAAATTTCGAATAGTTTAATAATATTCTATAACAGTTTAATAAATGTTATGCTACCCGCCGTCTACGTTGAAGTCAGATAAATTGCAGGAGCATTTATTTCCACATTTTATTGACACGGGGATGAGTGTAGCACATTAATAAATTGCATTTGTAAATGACAGAATCATCGTATGAATTCGGGACTTGAAATAATGAACGCTTAAAAGAAAGAAATTTTGTTTTCCTGTCATCATTTTTCAAATGCACGTCGAATCGGACGACAAATAGAGATTCGAGTATGTTTATTTAAGTACGATATTTATACAAAGTGGAAATTCTAATTAACCGATACACTTCATAATCATAATTCTGGGGTTAATTTGATAAGGATCACTAAAACTCAACTTAATTAAAATCCACCCAGTAGTTTCGGGGATTAAACAAGCGGACGGACGGAGGAGACGTACCGCTTCCCTGGTAAAAAACGTCTAAAAATACTCCGGTCTAAATAGTAAAAACTTCGAACAATTCGTGTCACTTTCCACTATGTTCATACTATACAAAACAAATCCTATGACTTTAAATTTGTAAAAAAATGATATAATGACTCACGGAAAATAATTTAAACACAGGCGAAAGCCATCTTAAACTGAATTTGGAATAATTTATATCATTTAACTCCATCGATCCAAATTCATTGAGTAGCTAACAATCAAACGACCCGAAACATAAAGGTCTATCTATCTTATATCTTCGATATTACTTTGCAATTTAAAAGTTTCACTCTCACCAAATTTTGCGGTCGTCCCTCGTACCGATGCCAAATCTTTCTGGGAGCATCGCATCACTCCGCGGAAGCCAATCTCTAAGGTCGTCAACACCAATAAAGCCCGGAAGAATCTGGTTGTCACGCAACGGAACCCCCAACGGCTGCAGTATCCCTGGCACTTCCTGGGGGGATAAATTAATACAAATTTAAAACAAATTTAACCTTATTCATTGCAAGTGAATTCAATGAAGAGAGAAAAGGCTCGAGGGATGGGAAGAAAATATTTTATATTTCGTGTTTACTAAATCAGGAAAAAACTCTATAAATAGTATCTGAATATTATTTAATTCAGTCAAAACTTTACCAAAATGTTTAAAAGAGCAATTAAGCTTGCGCAAATGCGTCACCGATAATATTTACTTTACGCTAGCGTAAATTTCCATCAAAATGACGCGACATCAAATTTGTTTTGATCTATTTTTTGCTTGTCTATTAAAAAGATAGGCGAAAATTCTTTGTTACATAAAAACTGTATTAAATTAAACTAACTTAAATAACCTCAACTTACAATTGCTGTTAATGCCAAATTTTCTTCTCTCTCCATTTCTCACACTCTCCCTACCTCTCCCTCTAGTCCTCTCTCTCCATCCTTCAACTCCCTCTGCGCCTCATTTCGTCCCTATCTCTCTCTACCTGAAAGTACTTCTTTAACAATGCATCAAATTAGGTTTCTCTTGATTTAAGTTGAAGATACTTCAATTCAAATTAACTGTCCAATTTTCAAATATAATTAACAAAATTTCGACTATATATATATATATATATATATATATATATATATATATATATTTGTGTTCGTGTGTTTAACGTGTCTCTTCGACGCCCCCAGCAGCCTGGCAACTTGGTCTCCGACTTGGTAAGTGTCCGCTGGGCTTCCTTCAACACCTTGTTGCCACCCTCATCACTACCTTATCATTTCCTTAAATTAATATATATATATGTATGTATATATGTATGTATGTATATATGGATGTCAACAAGGTGTTGGGATGAGGAAACCCAGTGAGCACTCACCAATCAGACGACTTCAGGTTGGCGAGGCCCCGGGGATGTCGAAGCGACACACGTAAAATAACACAAAAACACAGAAACATCACAAACG
Organism: Tanypteryx hageni; assembly: GCA_028673005.1. Classification (NCBI taxonomy): domain Eukaryota; kingdom Metazoa; phylum Arthropoda; class Insecta; order Odonata; family Petaluridae; genus Tanypteryx; species Tanypteryx hageni. The sequence continues at coordinate 149,770,122 of CM054113.1, read as the reverse complement.
TAAAGCTTTCGGAACTACTCCTTCTTCAGCTACAGAGAGAGAACTGAATATGTATATGTATGTATATGTATATATATATACATATATAATATACTATAGCGAACACGCTTTCCTCATGGGTGAGTTCCCATTTTACACTCTCCGTTGACTCTGCCTCCTCTTCCGTTGTTTTCCTTTTTTCTCCCCTCCGCCCTCTCTCTTTCTTCTCCCCCACTTTCAGCTCTCGCTAACTCCCTCTTTCTTCAAACACAAAAACAAAATTAACATCAGAAGCGCTACATCCCCCCCCCCCGAAATAATTTGATCTCTTTTTTCTAATAAAAATAAAAAACTGAAAACTATTTCACCACTTTTACAAGCTTTCCATAATATCATAAAAGCTTATTTTAACAAATATATTTTTTTAAACGTTAAACGCAAAATTTGTTTCTTCCATTTCAACTTAATATGACTAAGAATAGCAAAATTTCATTATAACGAAACCATCACAAAACTTTCACAAAATATAAGACATCAAAGACATCAGTTTATCATAACAACATTCTTATAAGACTAGTACGAAGCAAAGGACGTAGTTTCATTAAATCGACCTAACCAGGGTTTCCTGTTGCATAAGGATTCAGGCTGAAAAAGTTATAACTACCGGTTTCGCGACAACTTTCATCTTTCAGTTAACATGCATTTTTGTCCACCAGACGCGTAATCTCGTAAGGGCCTGTGTAAAGATGAAAGAATTTACATAACAGTTTCAGCTTGTTGTCCGATGGTCTCGGAGTGCGGAGGAGGACTATGTACCCTTCCTTAAAACTGAATGGCTCTCCTCTTTGTGCCTTTTGCCTCCTCCTTCCTGTCCCTTTCAATCTCTGGTAGGCCTGTAGGATAATACTCCCGTGCGGTACACCAGCTCTGGGAGGAAATTTTATCAAATCATCCCATTTACGATGAGGGGGATTTCCGAAATTTAACTCATAGGGCGTCATACCAGTGCTCTCATGAGACAACTCATTGAAACATTAGTTGATAAAAGGCACTAATTGAGGCCATTTATGGTGATCCTCGTTAAAATATGCTCGAAAGATGCGAGAGAGTTCTTACATAAACCTTTCGCTTGGGATGGATTGTGGGTGACGGATGGACGTGAATATTACTTGAAACCCACTGCGTTTAACTCCTCTCGCCAGCGAGAACTTGTGAATAGAGTGCCATGGCCGCTGAGGGCACGTTTCGGTTTCCCACACAACAAAAAGAATTTCTCCTTTAAATATTTTAAGCAGGTTGCAGTTTTAGGTTTATTAATTGGATAAGCCTGAATAAATTTAGAGAAAACATCTATTACCACAGGAATTTATTTCTTAACCTGGCCTTTGGCAAAGGACGATATAAGTCTAGGGCGACTAAATCTCGTGGTGCCTTGGCGATTATATTTTTCATTGGACCGGAATAATATCTGTTCGTGTGTTTGGTACGCTGGCACGTGTCACAATGTGCTAATTAAGTTCGAACGCCTCTCCGCATATGCTTCAAATAGAAGCATTCTTGGGCGACGAGTAAAATTTTCCGAGCCCCGAAGTGCCCGTTTTAGTATGAATGTACCAAGTCAATTTATTCTGCAGACTAAGTGGAAGCCAAACCTTTCAGTCGTTCTTGCTGTTATTGGTATTCCAAAATAAAACCCCTTCAAATATTTTACAGTTTCGAGATATCTTTTCGCACTCTTCATAAAGAGGATTAACTGGGGAGAGCTTGCCTATTAAGTAACAGTAGACGTACTGTGTTCGAGGTCCTTCTGTTGAATTACGCCTATATTTTTAAGCTCTTCCTCGGGAAACTCGGATATACTGAGATTGAGTCGAGCCATTAGGTACCGTTCAGTGATAGGTTCAACCGTTATCCGCATATTGCAGGGGTCCCCAAACTTTTTGAGAGGAGAGCCACATAGGAATATTGAATGTGCTAGGCGGGCCGGTTCGAAAAATAACCATCTCAAAATTTAAAATATATTATTATGTAATTCCCTAAGCATACATGCATATATAAGTAAACGTGAATAAATGTAAGAAAAAATTCTAATGCGAACATTTGTCGCTGAAATTACATGATTGATATTTGACGTTAAATTGGAAACATTGATTTTATGATGTTTAATAAAATTTCCGCGGGCCCGATAAAACCCTTTCGCGGGACGTAGTTTTGTGACACCTGCTTAGCCAGTCCCAGACGATGTTTTTTCGGCCAGGGCAGTATTCAATAGAAATTTCGTACTGTTGCAAAGTTAATGTCCGCCGTGCTAGGCGTTTATTCCTCAAGTGGCATTTGTTCAGAAAAATAAGAGTGCCGTGGTCGGATAACACCATCACTGTACTCCCGAGATAATAGTGTTTAACTTCTTAAGGGCCCATACAACCGCTAGCGCCTCCTTTTCCGTGGCCGTATACGTTAGCTCGGCCTCTTTTAGCGTTCGACTAATGAATGAAATCACTTGGTCAACGTCTATATCATCTCTCCGAAGGAGAACAGCGCCGATTCCAAACTCAATACTGTCGCACTGTATTACCATGGGCCTCTTGAAATCGGGGTATTTAAACGCCTCATTTTCCAAAAATTTGTCTTTTACTTTTTCAAATGTGTTTGCATTTCCGCATTCCAATTCCACTTCGAGCCTTTTTAAAAATAACTTTAACAACGGTTCGACGGCAAACGCATAATGATCGCAAAATCTGGTATGTAGTAATTACATATTCGTAAAAATTCTTTTAATTGTTTAAGGATGCGAGGTGCTAGATATCCCTTGATTGCTTGAATCTTTCGCTGGTCGGTTTGGAAGAAAGGGGGGGAAAGAAGAAATGAGGTGAAAAGTCAAAGAAAATACAAACTTAAGGTTTTGTGGGTGTTACTCCACACCAGGGACCTGAAGTCACAAATTCACTCACTCAATCGCAGAAGAACTAATCCTAAGGACAGAAAATAGATAAAAAAGGAGCCGGGTTTGCGAGAGGTTAATCTGCGCCAGGGACCCGAATATCACACCGTTCCTAGAAGGTTTGTGAGTCTGTACGACCGCGACAGGGACCTACTAGGCAATCACAAACACACGCACACACCAATAGGTAAGAGGAAAGGTGTTTCTAATTTTTTAACTTTAGGGTTAAGGAGTTAGATTTCTCATTTAACATCAATTTTGCCGTAGTCTCCACCTTTACCTATCTACTATTATTTAAGTCTAATTATTATTATTATTATGCGCAAGTATTGTTATTATTATACAAGTTCTTTTGTATGCAAGTTAGCTAACCAAGAGATTCGACCAATAATGATATATTTAACAAGCATGTAAACTATATGGGTTTAAAATAAATTTGAACTTTCCAAACTTTTTCCTTACTAATCTAAGAATACAAAAAATAAAGAAAAATGAAAAAAGCACGAATAATTATGTTGGAAAATGTAATTTAAAATTGGGTGACTCAGTCATCCCGCGCGACCGTCTGTGTTCCAGAATTGAGCGAGTCTACTGCCGGGTTAAACTCGTCAAAATCTCTAGACGGTGGATTCTAGCTATCACCCCATACCTTAGCACTCCCAATATGCCAAGCGCCAAAATCATCTGCTTTCGTGGCGAGAACATAGAAGGACGAAAGTACTCTTCAGCTTGTCGAATAAAGCCAACGAGCACAAAAAGTTGGCTTGGGAAACAATGTGGGGGTAGTTACCAAGAAGGAATGTCCGCGTTCGCTTGAGGCGGAATTCCTAACCTGATCATCGCAACTTTGCATTAGGGACTCCCTATGCCACACCGCTTCTAATCGCGAACCAAGGTCTTTTACAACCCATTTAATATCTTGAATATAACATTTCGAATCCCCTTTATCCTTATTTAACACCATTTCTTGTTTTCGAATATAACACTTTAAAAACGTTTAAGATCGGAATCAGCGCTGTCTGAATAGCCCATTTGACTCGATTTCCCAACTCTATACACGGACGTGTTAGGCGCGGAGGGTTTAGTTTTGAGAGACATTCCTTGCATAGCAGCATTAAAGAGAGGGGAATTGAGGGTGATCTCGTCATCCGAAGTTCCCCAACACTTGAACTCCTTTACTTTCACGATATGACATAAGGCTACTGTCTTTAGCCATTGCGGGTGTTCGCGAATACAGTAACAAGGCCTATGTAATGAAATAATCTAAGCCCTAACCGCCATACTGGAACAGGATAGGATTGAAGGTACAGTCTTCACTCTCAGAGGCCCGACAGAGAGACTACGCGACGGGAAATTGAATGCACCATGGAAAGGGATAAAAGGGGTTTGGAAATAGACAAAAAGCAAACTAAGACTACAAACAAAATTAAAAGTGCATGAATTGTATAAATATTCCAATTAAAACATCACGAATTTACCTGCGGGATTGACGCGAGCTTGGCACCAAAACATGTAGCAAACACGCTTTCCTCAGTGGCGGGTTCCCATCTTACACTCTCTGTTGACTGCATCCTTCTCTTCCTTTTCTTTCCTTTTTCTCCCCTCCGACCCCTCCCTCCCCCCCACCTTCAGCCCTCACCAACTCCCTCTTTTTTCAAACACAAAAACAAAATGAGCATCGGAAGCTCTTCAATATATATATATATATATATATATATATATATATATATATATATATATATATATATATATATATATATATATATAAACTTAAGGAAAAGAAAAGGTAGTGATGAGGGTGGCAACAAGGTGTTGAGGGAAGCCCAGCGGACCCTTACCAAGTATAGAGTATGTGTGTATATATATATATATATATATGTGTGTGTGTGTGTGTACATACATATACACACACACACGTGCTTTCGGTGCTTGCATACACACGTACATACGAGTATGTATAAGCTGAATATTATTTAGAGAAAATCTTTCCAACAACAAAATCATTACTTTTCTATCATTTTCCGTTTAATCCAATTTAATGTACGTAATTTCACGAAATCAGCAAAACCAACCCATGACAACGAAAAACCTAAAATTTACGTGCTCAAACCAAATTGTTTCGGTGCATATTTGAAAATCGACGATAGTAAAATGAATTTTCATTCTTATAGGAATTCTTTGGTTCGTCTCAAATTATAAATAATTTTTAAATACAGATAAAAAATACCATGTTATTCAAATGGAGAAAGTAAAATCTTCTGGAATAAAATCCATGCCGTTTAAACCTGTAAGGTGACGCGCCGAGTACCTGGCGGAATATCTATCGAAATCTAACTTGCCATTCCTGAGCTATTTCCATTACTTCACAGAATATTACTCGTAGAATGGCACAATGAGATTGGCACTTATTAAAAATGGAGGATGATATGAAGTTAATATATATAAAAGTTATTGTTTAAAATCTGGTAAATGGTAAATAATGGCAATATACCTTGGTCAATAGAGGCGCTTAATAAATACTGTCCATTGCGAAGTTAATTTAACAGTTTAATAAAAATAATACGAAATTTATGAAACCTGTATATGAAGAACTAGGTAAAAAAACTTTCGACATACCAATACAAGATCCATAAGTCGAATATGAGAACAAATGGACATGAAGTTGCAACATGGAATTTTATTAATCGAGACATTCCCACGAAATTGCATAGATTATTTTTCAATTCCTTACAATAAAAATGAAATAGTTACACGCTAAACGTTATTGGGATATCACGTTAAGGTATTTTAAACGCCATACACTTGGGAAGTTCCGAATGACTTGTAACTGAAGAAACAAGAATTTCTTTGTTGAAGTATGTCGGAGGTGACCTCCGCCCAAAGGCGATCGTGAGATTATAACCTTATAATAATATACAAAATCTAGTGCCTGCGCACATGTGATTGCGTGTCTCCTCATTGGCCGTGAAGTGACAGGTGCAAGTCTCGCCTAAGGACTATAAAATAGTGTGTGATAATGTGTGTACTTGGATATGTTGGGGGTTGGGAATGACATGCAAAGTCTTACATCAACACCGATAACGACGTGAAACAACAATAAACATAATCAGAAATCTATCTTCTGCTATCACAACATTCCTGCGGTGCCCTTGGTGTGGCATTAATACAAAACCATATATCTAAAAATATTGACAAGAAACTCCGCGACATCGCTGAGAAATAAGACAATTTTTTTTAAATCGTATCCTTTTATGAAAAAATGTAATATATATTTCCACGGGCTAATATAAGACATCAATAACTTACGTCGCGTTTAACCGAATATAAAGTAAGTTTAATTTACCAGATGGTGAGATGCGGAGGAAAGAAAAAAATGCAATACCTCCTTAATACCGTCGCCAATGGGTTGAATTGGAAAAAATAAAACCCTTAAAGAGTGTACGCTGAGAGGAAAATACAAATAATAAGCAATATAAAGCAAGATAAATCGTCTGCAGAAAGACAAGACGAAAAATATTACAGGAACATTCAGATTAGAAGAATGAAGCCACGAACAAAACAACTGTGATTCCACCTACTCTGGATGAACAAGAGGTCTTAAGTATCTAACTACTACGTTATGATGATATCCTTAATTCCTCCGCATATGTTTTATTTTTTATCACTCTACTGTACCTAATACCACCAATAATGAATTTAAAATCGTTTGAGCCCTTTTGGATGAACTATGTGTTAGGTTCCGAGGAAAAATAAATCAAATTTAATTGGCGAGTGTTAAAATGTCTGCATCTGCGCAATAAATTACCTCTATTTGTCATTATTCATCCGACTGTTTACGCTCGAAGGGAAGCTTTAAAAAAACCACAAGTAAATAAATCATAAATAAGTGCTAGTTTAGCATCTCATATTTATCAGGAATCACTAAGCTCTGTGCTTAAAGATTTAAGCGGAAAGTAGCACATTAATTTGATCGTATTACACTATGACTTTAACCTCTATTTAGTGCAACTAAATATAAAAACAATATATTTTTCGTATTTTAATAAAACTCTTTTTTATAGTGTAATGTTTCTACCATTACAAAAAGGATTTCCATAGACCAACAGTAAAAAAAACACTTAGGATGTTTGTCATATAAATGAATCATTAATTCTCTAATTTTGTTTATCCGCTACAACTTACACAATGAAAAACTTTTAACGCTTGAATTTGCAATCAAACTGTGTTATATCATAAAAGAGAATCAAAATTTAAAGCATTTCTTTCTATTACCTATATTATAGCCTTATTGAATTTGAATAAGATAAACTAAAGCAGTTCAATGAAACAGATTAATCGAGGCAGTTAAAGGTTGGGATTGGGATTAGTGATCGACATTTTATATTTTTTCTTTAAATATGAGTGTTTATTAGCATTTCTGCCACGCACAAAGCCAACATTTAAAATACGTTTATGTGGTTCCTATTAGCAATATGGTAAAACGACTGCCAGATCAAAATCTCACCACTCCGCAGATGGCTTCAAAGATTAAGAAGTAGAAATTTATGCGAAAGATCGGTTCCCCTCCTCTCGAAACAAACCAGACCCATGGATAGCGTGAGGGTGCAAAGTACGTCACGTAACACTGGCTGGTCGTTTGAGGGCAGATGGATCACGGGGCGGAATGAAGGACGAGGAGAGGGAAGAAATAGATGTTAAGACGATAATAAGATGACTACAAAGAGACACAAAATGCGAAGGAGATGAAATAGGAACAGAAGATATTAAAAGGGAGATTAACAAGTCGTTGGGAGAATTACATGCGAAGAGGATACAAAGAGGATAACAAAACATAGAGGAACGGTGATATTGCATAGGATATGGAGGACGACCATTATTAAGATATGCTATTTTCTAAGTTTCTACTGTCAGCTCATCTGAAATTTGCATTGTTTAAAAATTTCATAAAAAAGTGCTAGAATGAAATACTATTAAAGACCTGACTATTTTAATAATAATTACCGTATCTCCGATATGCTGTCTTGAGCAGGGCGCCCACTAGTTCGGATCAGTCATAAAAATAAAAACCCATGTAAATGCATGAAGCCCCGCGCACTACGTCGGATCGGGTCGGTTCAGACCATAGATTAATTTATCTATGGTTCAGACACTTTCGGAACAGATCGGGTCAATCAAGAGCTGCTCACCGAGAATATTTTGACTGAAGTCCGAAGCGTTCCGAGAGAAGGCGAAAATATCCGAGTGAACACGCAATGAGAATCGCGTCACATTTTTGTCGGCATTATCGTAAAGTTTTTATTAAACCAAGATAGAGACAAGGTATGGAGAAATAACAGACTACTTAAAGGCTCCAAGTTCCTAGTCATCGAGTCGCTTACCTCTAAGTAAGCGAATGGAATTTTTACAGGAGATAAAAATACGCAATGGCAAAAAGCGGTTCATGCCCACCTCGAGAGATGTAGGTGAGTTAAATTGGGCCTGACCCTCTCAGAAAACGACTACGAGGGCTTTGTTAAGTATCTCGACTAGTAAGACTACGGAACTGCTTAGAAGCTGACTAGGACCACTATGGCTTAACATTAAAGTTACAACTGCCATACATATCGTATTGAGTAGCTTGAGTTTCGGTTCTTCCTAAATATCGTTCCAGGCATCTCATCCTGTGGCATTGGCATCCCTGTTCCTGCATTTCCTGTTTCTCCGCTGATTTACCGTGTTTCTGTGATTCCTCAGAGAAGAAAGAAGCTCCTCCGCCTTCTTACCATCGTCCGTTTTCAGTTGTGATTTCCCCCCTCCTCTCTCTGTCTTACGAGGTGTTTACCCAAGTGAAAACTAGTGCCTGTTTATTTGTGATCCCTTACACCCAGAGTAGTTTCTAAATAGACCTCTCTATCCCTAGTGCCAGTTCTCCACGCAGTGTTTTCTTTCTCAATTCTCCGTAGTGCATTTAAGTGTTTGTAGTTATGTGTCCCCCTTACACCTTCAGTGCTCCTAAAGTTGTTTCCCAATAGGCCTTATTTCCCAGTGCCAGTGCTCCAATCAGCGTTTTATTTCACTCATCCAATAAGTCCCTTTAACTCTCTAGTGTAATTCTCGTATTCCCTACAGTGGAGTACTTTCCCTCTTCAATGTTCACTTTTGCCGTGCAATTATTTTAATTTTTTTGCTGTGCGCATTTTCTCGCTTTTTAATTGTATATATTAACCTTAACTTACCGCATCCCATTATTTTAAAAATATCCTCTTCCATGATTCTTTTACTTCCCTAGTAATCTTACCCACTAATAGCATTCCTATCTCGTCCGTACCTTCTCCTATCAACAGACCATCGCTGCAGGCTGCTACGGCGCTCATTAGCTCTCTTGACTTTCGACCTCCTGCTGACTGACCACTCTTTCCTCCGCGTTTATTATTATTCTCAAAATAGTAACACTTGTTCTTTCTCGCCTACCACCCCTTCCCCTGTACCAGCATGCAACCTTAATGCTCACGCTTCTGAAATGTCTCCCTCTCTCAGCCCTGAGTTAGTTGGATCCGTGAATTTTTAAATCACAGGAAGCAGATGGTTGTTATAGATGGGAAATCATCGAACTTAGTGGAGGTTGTCTCTGGCGTTCCACAGGGTAGTGTAATTGGTCCGTTATTATTTCTAATTTATATAAACGATATCAGCTCAGTAGTCAGAAGTAAAATTAGGCTTTTCGCGGACGACACCGTCATCTATAGAGAAATAAGCAATCCGGAAGACCACCAGTATCTCCAAAATGACCTAGAAGCTATTTCTGCATGGTGTAAGGAATGGCAGTTAGAGATCAACCAAAATAAAAGCTGCGTCATCAACTTCTGGAGAACCAAGGGTATCTCGTTGAATAATAATTATTCGTTGGACGGAGTAGAGATTCCAGTTTCAGACTCGATTAAATACCTTGGAGTCACGATCCATCGTGATCTCTCGTGGGACACCCACATTCGCCGATTGATAGGTGCCGCTAACAAAAAGCTGGCCTTTATAGGGAGAATAGTTCGAAATAGCTCCGAAAAAGTGAAAGAATTATGTAATTTATCCTTGGTTCGACCGCAGGTCGAATATGCTTCAGCTGTGTGGGATCCTTACGAAAAGGGACTCACTAACGAGATAGAAAAGGTTCAGCGCAGGGCAGCTAGATTTGTAAAGAGGAATTACGATAGTAAACAAAGCGTAACATCATTAATAGAAAATCTGAAATGGACATCGTTAGAGGAACGTAGGCTGCAGGCTAGAATTAAACTACTGGAAAAATTTATGTCGGAGGGACTAGCAAATGAGGTAGTAGGACTTATCAGAAGCCCGACGTATCTCGGAAGGCAGGGCAGTGAGGATAAAATTCGCGAGATCGACTGTAGAACGGAGCGATATGGAGGATCGTTTTTCCCTAGGACGATAAGAGACCATAATAGAAAAAGATAACGTAGGAAAACTATGGACCCTTGGTGCAGTGCACCCCCTGCCATCCACCAAAAAGGTGACTTGCAGGGTATAATGTAGATGTACCCTCCCCTATCTCACTCTCGTCTCCACCTCTATCTTTACCTGCTTTACGTCCAAACACTACCCGAACTCGCCTTAACCCATATGCTCTTGATTTCATTCCTTCCCAACCTCATCCGCTTCTTTCCTTAGACCCAAATGCTTCTGAATTCTACCCATCCCTTTCTAGATCCACAACCTCTTATATTTTCTCTATCTCGACCAAACATTTGTCCTCACTCCGTGATCCCAATACAAAGGCCACTTTATCTGAACAGTTTAAAGCCTTTCCACGCTTTCTTCAGATCATATACTTAAATGCTCAAAGTTTAGCAGCACACATTGAAGAACTTCGTTCCATCCTACCTCAAAATAATGTACACATCATTGTTATTTCTGAGACCTGGCTAAAACCTTTTATGTCATCCTAAACTGTAGACTTTGATGGATATAGACTGTATCGTAACGATTGCGTCGGTAAAGGAGGCGACGGTGTCGGAATTTATGTAAGAAATGATATTTCATCTAAAGTGGTTAAAAGCAGCGAATCTAATTACAGCAGAAGACCCGAATTTATCTTCCTTGTGTTGTAAATCAATTCCCAGAAAATACTTATGGGCACGTTATATCGCCCATCGAAAATTGGCCACCTATCTGATATCGATGAAGTGATCAATAATAACATATCAGCCTACTCACAACAAATCCTGATTCAACATATTTCTATTACTCCTTCAACTCTCGAGGCCTTAGTATTCTTCCACTAAATGCAACTCACCATACTCCTACTTCTTCTACCCTAATTGATATACTATACATTGCCTATTCAATAAGGTGTCCTATTAACAAGCAGAAATGTATCATTTTTTTTAATGACTGAATGAAAGCTGTGTTTTCGTATTTTTGAAAATGCGGAAAACATAGCCACGTCTCTTGATCATCTGTTACTTGCTGACACGTCTGCCATGCCATGGCAATCCATTGAATATTTGTACGACATAAATGACAAGGTCGAGCCTTCAACAACTTTATACAGTCATTAATCAACGCTCACGCTCCACTCAAGAATAAAGGAGTCTCTAAACCCCATGCACCATGACTATCGACAGATATCAAACAGATGATGAAGAGACGTGACTATACCTTCCGCATTTTCAAAAATACGAAAACAGCTTTCATTCAGTAATTTAAAAAAAATTATAAATAAGACTAAACAGCTCATCAGAAACTCTAAAACTAGATAAATTTAATCTCTAACTTGTCCTAATTCATCACAATCTGCGCTATTGAGTAACTTAAATTATTTGCTATTAGAAAATTTAAGGATACAGAGGAATGTCTTCTAAGATACTCAGAATTTCATTTTCCAAAAAATCAGCATAAATGGCACCTGTAAGATGTGGCGGGAAGAAGTACGGTCCAACCAGCTGGTTCCAAATGACACCACACCAAACGTTCACAGAAAAAGAGTTGTAAGTTGCTTTCAACTGTTCCGTGAGGATTTTTGTGAGCCCATAAATGGTAGTCGCCGAGGTCACTCGTGTCCGAGAGGAGTTGGGTTCTGATGTGCGGCTCACCATTTGTAGTATTGTCCCGCGGATTGACTGTGGTTCGGAGGTTTGGAGCCGCGTGGCGGGGCTAAACCAAAGGCTATGGAATTTCTGTGTGGGCATGGGAGTCGACTTCGTTGATCTCCGGCCGGTTCTCGGATCGTGTAGGGTACCCCTACACGGCTCTGGAGTCCATTACACGACCGAGGCTTCACAGAGTGTAGCGTGTAGAATCTTCGACCATGGTAGGTCTTTTTTAGATTAGAGAGTAGGGTAGGGTGTAGGCGTAATAGGAGATTTCATAGGGGCATCGAGTGTAATACAGTTTCTGGTCGCGAAGTGAGAGAGTCCACATGCAAAAGCCGTAATAGAGCAGTTAATGCTTCGGGCGATAACGAGAAATTAAATATTATAGTTTTAAACTGCCGCAGCATTCGTAGGAAGTCTGCCGAACTCGAACACGTAATTCGCACGTTGCATGCGGATGTAGTTATAGGTACGGAAAGTTGGCTCACTGAAGATATCGCTAGTCAAGAAATTTTTCCGAAAAGCTATAGAGTATACAGAAAATACCGTGCCAATAGAATAGGTGGCGGAGTATTTTTGGCAATAAGTGAAAAGTACGATAGTTGTCAGATCCCTATTATCGATGAAACGACCGAGAGCGTGTGGTGCCGCCTAGGTAAGGATAATTCAAAAAAGATATATTTATGCTCATTTTACAGACCACCTAATGCCAAAGTTGATTATATTTTAAGTTTAGAGAGGCAATTAGCCGAGCTTAGATCTATTATGAACGACGGTTATGTGATAATTGGAGGCGATTTTAACTTACCGTCAATCGATTGGGAAAAACTTATGTTTCGTTACGGGAGGTAAAGAACGCGAATCGTGTGAAGCCTTAATTGACACGTTTCATCCAGATGGTACGAAAAGCCACGCGTTCGGGCAATGTTCTCGACTTGCTTGCTTCTAACATCCCGCATAGGATAACTAAGGTATCCACTGAGGAGGGACTTAGCGACCATCGAGCTGTGTATGCGGAGTGCGAATTAAAGCTCAAAAGACATCCTAAGCCTCTTCGGAATGTATACCCTTTCGCCAAGGCCGACTTTAAAAGTTTCAGCTTACATCTCAAAAGTACCTTTGTCAGTTATCGTGAAAAGACAGAACGATTAGGTATGGAGCCATCATGGTTATTATTTAAGGATATACTAGGAAAAGGTATCAATAGATTTATCCCCAGTAAGTTAAAATCTGATAAGAAAGAACCTCGTTGGTTTAATAAGGAAGTCAGGATTGTCTTAAGACGGCAGAGGCGTAGCCACGCAAAATTGAAAAACATACCTACCACCGCTTCCGATGAGTATCGCACAGCTATAGTCCATGAGTTTAACAGTGCCCGCGTACTAGCGAGAAAAACCATGCGTAACGCATTTAACACCTTCCGGAATGAGGTATTAAATACAAAATTGAAGGAGGATCCAAAAGCGTTCTGGTCCTATGTAAGAGAAGTCAAGGGAGGGGGTCCTTCAATGCCCTCCCTGCGATGTGATTCCGGAGACATCCTTCACGATGGGGAGGATAAAGCTAATCTACTAAACGTTTACTTCGCGAAGGCGTTCACGGCAGGTGGAGATAGACTTGAAGATAATCTTATTCCCAATGGGTGTACTCAGATGGATAATATTAAAATCTCTGAGGCAGGAATAGCTAAGCAACTGGGTGCGATAAAGCCCAACAAAAACCCAGGACCAGAAGGAATTCCCGCGCGTGTATTAAAAGAACTAGCTGAAGAAATAGCTCCCTTCCTTCAGATAGTTTTCGAGAAATCTCTTATCCTCTGTGAGGTTCCTGATGATTGGAGACTAGCACACGTCACACCCATTCATAAGGGAGGTGACAAAGAAAACCCCGAAAATTATAGGCCGATTTCTCTAACATCATTATCATGTAAGATTTTGGAGCACATTATTGTTAGCAACACAATGCGTTATCTTGAGAGTAGATCGCTCTTAGTCAGCTGTCAACATGGCTTCAGAAAAGGTAGATCCTGTGACACCCAACTCGGAATGTTTGTGAATGATGTTTTATCATGCGGCGAAAATAATAAGCAGGTCGATGCAGTGTTCCTTGATTTTAGAAAAGCTTTTGACAAGGTTCCCCACCGTAAGTTGTTATTAAAATTGGGAAATCTTGGCGTTAATGTTAAAGTCATTAACTGGGTTCGCGCTTTCCTTTGGAATAGAAAACAAAAAGTAGTCATCGATGGTAAGTCCTCGAGTGTGGCAGATGTAGTCTCTGGAGTGCCGCAGGGTAGTGTGATCGGACCTATGCTTTTCTTGCTTTATATAAACGACATCAGCTCAGTTGTAAAAAGTAATATCAGGCTTTTTGCGGATGACACCGTAGTCTATAGAGAAATTAGTGGTCCTAGCGACCGTCGTCAGCTTCAGGATGATCTGGATGCGTTATCTGTTTGGTGCAAGAAATGGCAGCTAGAAATCAATCAGAAAAAGAGTAACGTTCTAAACTTTTGGAAATCTAGAAGCCCATCGTCCGTGTTTACCTACTCGATAGATGGTGAGAGCATTCCTGTTTCGGAATCCGTGAAATACCTCGGGGTAACCTTGAATCGTGACCTGTCTTGGGACACCCACATAAGACGAGTGATAGGTGCGGCAAATAAGAAGTTGGCTTTTGTGCGTAGGATAGTCAGGAAAAGCACGGAAAAGGTGAGAGAATCCTGTTCTTTATCGTTGGTTAGACCTCAAATGGAATACGCAGCAGCGGTTTGGGATCCATATCAGAGGGGACTCATAAAGGATTTAGAAAAAATACAGCGGCGAGCAGCTAGATTCGTGAAAAAGAATTACGATAAAAACAGAGCGTTACGTTACTCATTGATGAGTTGAGTTGGCCATCGTTGAAAGATCGTAGATTACAGGCGAGACTTAAACTTCTAGATAAATATAGTTCGAAGATATTCGTAAATGAAATGAAGGATATTATTCGACAACCAACGTATATCGGACGGGGGGATAATGAGGACAAGATTCGCGAAATAGATAGTAGGACGGAGAGGTATAAGGAGTCCTTTTCCCTAGGACAATACGTGACAACAATAGATAACTGTGAATAATAATTACTTAGGAACTTGGTGCGCGGCACACCCTGCCATCCACCGTCAAGGTGACTTGCAGGGTAATATGTAGATGTAATTTCTCGTGTTGTTTATTTCATCACGAGTAAACTGTCCCTCGTCCGTGAACAAGATGTAACGGTGCAGGCGGGGGTGTGCATTTAACCAACGGAAGAATTCCAACCGCCTAGCCATATCCCCGGATTGAAGATGCTGAACTTGCTGGATATGGTATGGATAAAGTCCCTCATCGTGTAATGTTTGCCAGACTCTCATTCGCAGAACGTTGAGGCGGGCGGACATTCTTCGTGTACTAACAATAAGACGGGAACTTCACTGAACCATTTGAATAATATTTTCCTTCTCATCCACATTAACTTGTACTGGACGTTAAGCTCTCAAAGACACATGGAAATGAGCCATTTTCTCGTAAATTTCGGTGAACTTGAATAAATGTACTTCGATCTGGTGTTCTTTGTGGAAATCACCGTCGATATTCATAAACGGCAGCAACGGAGTTCCTATCTCAAAACCCACACACGAAGTACATATATGCATATTCTTCATTTGAAAATGTAAACGGCATTATTGAAAGTTAATGATACCACACGGGTCACAGCGCACTACACTGAACGCTAGCTTACGTTCTACTGACATGCTGCTCGCGAGCTTACAAATTATGTCCACGTCTGTTGTGCGTCGTGCTTCTCATTGTTGTAACAATGGATTAAGGATCAATGTAAATGAATGATTATTTAAATAATACATTTTTTACAATTAACAATGTACACGAATAATTATTTAAACAATGCATTTTTCAGCCATTAAGGTGTACAAATCAAAGTACGACATAATTTCAATTGCCCGTAGCTCTGCAACAAACGAGAATCGAACCCATGCTCATATGACATTTTTTACTCAAAATCACTTAAGGAAGAAGATCCCGAAGTTATGACATAAAGTCGCCGGACACCCGGTATAAGCCCGTCTGATCTTTAAAAGGTTGCACACCTGGGTTAGATCTAATGGGTGTCACCATCGATAGGAAAATCAGTGGTCTTTTCTCTTGACTCCTAGACGCAAATGATTCAACTGGATTTTATGAAGAGCACACATAATATGATATGCCGAAGAAGTCGATCCTTCGTACTACAGTCGAACCTCCCAAATCCAGCAATCCATTTTCCGGCACCGCCCATTTTCCGGCTATTTTTGGCAAACCACCCGAAATTCGGCAAATAACGCACAGTCCGAAGCCACAAACAACTACTACTACGTATCTTTCGAATTTTTTCATTTATTTAAACTGAAGTTATCATGTATTTTTGATAAAAGTAGAGTTCCTGTATGTTATATTGAGTATTTTTTTAAAATACTTACGTTATTATGGGCTTATAAGTCTAATAATAATAATAATCTAAGAATTTTAAGGGCTCAAAAAAATCATTGCGAGGAGTCTGAAATTTGACACTACGCCCGAGTGGAAGAATGAGTAAGAGAAGGAAGTGAAATAATCAAGTCGTGAGAGAGATAGGGCAGGGGTGGGCAGACTAGATAAGGAGATCGCAAAAGAAAGTCGAGAAGGAGAAATGAACGGTGTGTAGTTGCTGAGCTAAAGAACAGGAGAGGAAAGAACGGATGGATACGCATAGTGTGAGGATAAGGTATCGCGCAGGAGGAGCGTAAAAGAAAGAGAAGAAACTAGACAGGAAGGGAGAGAGGTGCATGGAAGATGCGCGGGGTGTTGAGCTGTTCCGCCGCTCAACGCATGTCGTTCTCAATTGAACCGGCACTTAAGACTTCAGCTTACTCGAGAGGGGGGTGACTTCTTGCATGGTCTGCCTATAGAGAGTAGCGTGGGAGTCAGAGCGAGTGACATACTTTAACTGAGCAGAGGGAGGGACCCGAGGGGAAGGAAGCTAGGGGGAGAGAGAGAGAAGGGGATGAACGAAATGGAGAGCGGGAGGAGTGGAGTGGAGGAGAAAGGAGAGTAGGTGTATATGTCTTGAGGCTATGTGGTTCGAGGAGGAGACGGCCAACCATAGGGGACATCAAGTTGCAACGAAACACTGACCAATATGGCTCAAGGTTGCCCGGCTACCAAGAATGCAGTCAAACCGAGTTGACGCTCACACGCCTGCCATAAGCTTTCGACCATGTAAAACTCAAAATACCTTCAAATATCCCTGGCCACTCACCCAAAGCCAACCGATCCTCGCTTTGCGCTATACCTTTCGATCTTCGTTTGCACTAACAACTACTGTTTCCACAGAATGTGTTTTGAAATACGTTTTCACTCTATCGCCTCTTTTTAAATAAAAGCATAATAATAAAAGATCAAAAGTTTCACCGAAATATTACTCCAGAATTAATTAAGAATAGGTTTAAAATTCGGTCTTACTGCTTTTTTGCTATCAGAAATATATGCAAAAAGAGAAACGAGTACAAACTTGCCTGTATGGACATTCACTTAGTGGTATTCCATTTTTTTTAAACACGACAAAAATAACTTTTACAACACCACAAATTTAATTTACAAAACTCACGACCCTGGTTTCGATGCTTAGCACTAAAATATATTCTAATTTTGTTCATTATTCGTGTACTTAATTTTCGCATTTATCTCCATAAAATAATAAATTTTAATTCGACTGCACAGATATTCTATTGTAATCAGTACTTGAGAAATAATGCAACATATCTATAATTAGTTAACTCTACCTTCTGCGACAACAAATACTTTCATGCTCATGAGTTTTACAATTTATTAAACTCGGATGCTATTACTTAGAACTAAATAATGTAACGCCTTGCCTATCGGTTGCTATTAAGAAACATGAAGAAAAATTCCACGAGAGAAACAATTAATGTGAATTTCTACGTAGTAAGTGATTTTGTATCGTATGATGTAATGTTATACTTTCATACACGTTCGCTAATTACGGAGAAGTACCTATATCGAAAACAATACAATTAATCATACGAAAGTATGTTCTGCGGATAAAATATCTTTCTGACTGGAAAAGATTACAACCACCTCGGAAATACGACCTTGCAATATTCCACAATGGCTGACATTTCGCATAAATGACGTTTAGATAACTTACGCTTAACTATGAAAGCTAGTTATACATTTTACTTTACGAGATCTTCTCCGTGCGATTGGAGAGAGAGAGAGAGAAAAAATACCAAAGGATGAAAGGGAACATTACTTGTGCTTAACACGGCGAATCCGTTGTCTGCAAATGTCAATGTCAAGAAACTCACGAAGGTGGTGCGAAGGATATGTTAGAAATGATTAAAGCGATGCGTCCGAAAAACCTTGCTCCATCAATTGAAAGTACCATCAATTGTTTTGGTCGGCATCAAGGTTAAAGAGCGTGAAAGATGAAGATACCTTCGCAATTGCCGCGCGATGCCTGTGGAATCCTTTACGGAGAGAGAGAGAGATGGAGCGAAGAAGGAAGAGAGGAGAGCTCGTCAATTAATCGGTTGAATATATGAACCGTTAGATGCGATCGCCGACAATTAACGTCGCCAAACAAATAATGGCCTTAATGCAAAAAGACAGTAAGCTGTTACTCAAGATGAGGTCAGATAGATGCAATCAACATTGAAAGCCTCATTAAACAATTTCAACAATAATGAAGAATCTGAATGCGTCAGGAGTGGTTGTTAATGACGATCACCCTCATCGACTTTGTCATGGGAATAAATTGCGCAGATTTGGGTCGAGTGTGATTTATGAGATAAAATTAACTTTATTTGAAGGAAGGACGGCGACATAAGTGGGAAAATATAGGTTCCGTCACGTATCACCCGAAGTTTAAGTTTGCACGTGGAAATCAAAATATGCCCCCAGACAAAAAACAAAATCCTACGGATTACGAGTCTGAGTCTAACTTCCGCCCGTTGTTTCTAGTCCCTCCTGTTGACGTGCATTTGTAATGCCATTACGTGGTTACATAACGCGGTTTCCGATGCCACTAGATTTCAATCCGCTGAATCTTATTCGTTCAAGGTCTCTTCTTCATAAGGCGAAGAGATTCTTCCGCAATAAAAACCCATTGCTCGAATACCCGAAGGACATCACAATCTCCGATTCTTTCTCTTTAGCCCAGTTTTTTTATTTAAAAGCCCTACTATTTCGCCTCAGCTAATTTGGGTGCTGGAGTGGGCGCGGGGATGGCGTCGATTACGCCCAATAACGACGATTATTTTCCACGTCTCAAACATAAATTTCCTCTAAGTGACAGGCGGATGGTAAAAAAATCATCCACTCGGGTTATTTATTGGGTCCGGTAATTACGGCGATTGTTGTTTCGATTGGCTATCCCGAATTAAAAGCGTGGGCAAAAACCGTGTTTTAATGGTTGTCGAGATTAATAATTAAAATAATAAATTGCTGGGATTAAGGCCCGCTTCCAAGATTCCGGTGCGATGGGTCGCTATTCGCGCGGCTTTACATGCTCGCCGCTTTTGGCGTTATCTATCATCTGTGCAAGGTGCTAAGTGGGTAAACGCAGGACGCGGTGAGCCACTGGCTGAAAATGGGGAAACAAAATAAGTCGTGGAAAACTGGAAGTTTTGAATTTCATCGGATTCCGCATTACTCGACTTCATATTCGTTTAAAAAGCTTTCTCATTTACTGAACGTTTTTATTTTCATGCCACGCGCGGACTGTTAAGATTGCCCTTTATCTCCATCGCTCTTCTCCGATTCGTTTTTCTCTTCCCTGTTAGATCCATCTCTTTCTTGCCCGCCCTTCTCCAGCGCCTCTCTCATCCACTCCGCTTCCTAAATCTCTCATTCTCCCCTCCTCTTCACTTTTCATATTAGCGCACCGGAAACCTCGCACCAATGGCCTCATCTCCCACTGCCCCCGGTTCTCAAACCTTCTCACTCCCCTCTCCCTTCCTCTCTCTTTCCAACCTATACCTCCCTCTGCTCCCCTACATCTCCCCCCTCTTTATATCTATCTCCCTCCTTCTATAGCCCTCCCTCTTCTCCGCAGCTCTCTCCGACACTCGTTTGCCGCCCCCGCAAGCCGCAGACTTGCCGTCACCATGCATACGCGGTCGGAGGTTGAGGTTTCCTACACTCCAAAGAACAGAAGTATCCAAATAATTGCAGTAGTTTGAAGATAATAAGTTAGAAAAAAAGTGCCTCGAGTATACGCCGAGCAATGGAACTTGACAAGTTTTTTATTGTGACTGGAGAGTTGAGTGGGATGGAAGAAGCCTTTTTATTGGAGAAATTTCATATCTATATTATTTGCCTATAAATTAAAGAATTCATTAACATTTCCGTAAACTTGAACGTTATTTTTAGATTCATCTTTCAGCAAGAATTAACTAGAAAGGGTAACTTTTTAATTATGAAATATCATATCAATTTTTAAAATACATTTTCTATTTCTCAGAAGAATTATAAATAAATACACGTTTTCTTGTTTTGGGAATATGACGTCATCATAAGATTACATCTGTGGTTGAGATCGACGGCGTCGTAATATATTCTATAAATGCCCTTTAAAAGCATTATATCAATGTTATGTAATAATGTTTCCCATTTAAAAACAATGGACTCGTTGCTATGGCAGTTTTATTTTCCATTGAAAAAATCGGAGTTTTCCCTCTTTTTGGATTAAAAACCATTGTTCGCTCTCATTCGACACGGATTTGAATTGTTTTTTAAAAAATCTCTCAGCTACAGAACTGTTTACGTCCAGAGCTCCTATCTTAATTTTAAAATGTAAATTTATAATATTCTTCTATCCAGAAAGTTTGGTCTCTCCAAGTTGTAGGATTCCAGAGACATTGCCCGGACAGACGGACGGACAGACAAACTGAATGCATACCGTAAAATAAAAAATGTTACAGTGAGCACTGTAGTAAACATTTGGTATATTTTCCACCATGAAATCATTGGTGGCACTACCGACCTTACAGGAGTGAGTTGTTGGACCAGTCAGCCATGTCATTCCATGTGGCTGTAAATTTTAAGTGAATACACAATTTTATGTTGGATTAATAGCCTGCAAAATGTTGTTAGAATCTACCATCACACATAAGACTTAAGTGGTGAGTGGAGTAATTTCTTACATAAAATTCAATGCAGATCACGAAACTGTTAATGGTTTTCATGTACTTCTATTTTATACTGTGGTTATGATCAATTTTATTTTGGAGGTTATGTTTTCAGAAACTCTGGGGCTGCCTTGCGCCACAAATTTTATCAGACACGAGCGATGAGAAGGCTGTAGATGATGATCTAATTATTCAAAGTTCGTGATTTAGAGGACGTAGATGAATCTGCCAATAATCCAGAACAAAGTTTGAAATCCATAAATCGACAATTTGGGGCATTTGTTGTTTTTATGTGTGAAGACAAACTTTACCCAGGAGTCATTGAGAGCAAGAAGAAAATCTTATTACAGCTTATTGTAGAGTGGTATGAGGAATAGGATGATAAAAGGTCGAGGGTAGAGTTAAGCACGTTTAAGAAGTTACAGATGACAGAAAAGACAAAAGACGGTAAAACATAGATGTTTGGAATATAGAGAGGCGGAAAAATGGTTGCGGTTGCGGGTGGTGCGGATTAATATAATCTTTATAAATTTCATAAAAACTTCTAAACTTAAAGTTAATCACAATACCTCCATTCGCATTTCTTATAAATTCGTTTTTTAATAGCCAACGAAAGCTAACGGGAAACGCTTCCGAAGTTAAGATAACAATAAGAAAATTCTGCAACTCTGATCTTTAAATTTCACGTAGAATTTTCCACCCATTGCATAATTCACTTTCATCGCACCTGTACGCTCACACATCCATCAAATTGGATCATAATCATCCATTCACGGATAAATCCTGAAGGATCACGTTAAGCCTTTTAGAAATAAATAGGAGATTAAGAAATACGCTTGGAACAATTTCGGCATGCAGGTCAAGTTCGACCGACTGGGTGCTCCTAATAATCTCCTCGTAATTTTCTCTTTTTAGCCAAATAAGGGGGCCTTGAGGATCTATATGATAAATATTTCTCTTCGTAATAGCACGGAGAAAAATTAAATCTCGGTTTGTTTGGATGTTAAGCAAAAAAAATGATAAGAAACGCGGCAGGGAGACCGAAAATATTTTTTTTTTTTAAGCAGTAAAAAAAAATTGGGATCACGCTGCATCGCAACGAGATGAGATATTTCCAGAGCGGAGAGTTAAAGCCTGGTTCCTTTCGAAATAAATTTGTGAAATGAACCTGGGTGGCAAAGCAAATAATAATTCGATCCTGATTAGTGAGCATATGTTAAACTCCAGGAAATTTGGATATTACATGAAATTTGAGAGCTTCTGGAACAAAAAGATAGGAAGTATGAAGACGGATTCAAAGGGAGAGAATTAAAATAAACTGCGGGAAAGAGCTTTAACTTATACAGCGAAGAAAGGTATATAAACAGGCTTTCATTCTAAATTACGGTACAGAAAAATTGACGCTCGGCGAGAAAACCTCGCGGATGCTACTGGACTCGCAAGGCTGACTTTTATTTCCTACGGATGGTTTTCACTTCTAAAAAATCCATGCCTTTTTCGTTTTACATTATTATTTATTAACATAAAATGTTACGATTACGTTTTTAGGCGTTCTTTAAAAGTGAAACGGTAGTAGCGAAACGCCTTATGAGCACGTCGTCTCCATCAATCCACATGTCTAATCTCCGAAAATACTGGGTGGATTTTAATGAAATTAAGTATTTTTGGTTTTTATAAAAATTTATCGAAAAGTTATGATTTTCAATTCCATCCGTCAATTATAACTTACAATTTATATAAGCAATTAAATAAACGTATAGTACTCGTATCTCGTTAAATGGCCTTCGCCAAGCAACAATTAAATTCCATATTTTCTCTTTCTGCAAGACCACATAATCTTATAGTATTATATTACCGTAATCGTTGGCGAACTTTTTGGCAGGTTTATATCAGTTTACTGGCCAGCCAATCAGAGATCGGGACTTTATTGTTTATATACCTTGGTTATATTATATGTTTACCTAAATATATTTTACGAGTTGTCGGTACTGCAAGCGCTAAATAATCACCATATACCAAGATCTAAACTCGTAAATAAACCAGCGCGATCTCCAGGGAAACAGCACTTCAGCCACGTGGAGCCTATACCATATATATTAGATAATAAATTCCATGAGTAACAGCAGTATATTTATAATTATTCGTAAAATTAAGGCAACTATCCTTAATTTCCAAATCCTCTGACAACTCGTGTCCAAGTTTTCGTATATCAACTTTCGTGACTCAGATCGCCCTGCATGAGCAACAAGAATAATCATCATTAAGTCAATTATAGATTAAATTTATGGAAAAATTACGATATTTTCTGTTAATATTTTGGCATCATTATCCTTGTCTTTAGCACGTATTTGGATAAAAAATATCGAGAAACAGGTATAACGCCATCATGTTTAACAATTTAAATGAGTTAAAATTTCTCGAAACACAAAATTAAAATACTTTTCACGTTTTACCGTCACTGCTATCAGGGTTGCTTTTCCGATTGGGATCTCTTATAGAACTAGAGAAAAACAAACCTATTTGCTCCTTCCTATAGTTGATATCCCAAATTTAATCGTCGCGTTTGCGCTTTCAGTAGTATGTGAGAATTACAATTATCTATGATACCCTCAATCACAGTGCGTGATGCAATTAGTGTTTTGGATACAGTAAAATCTTATATATAATCGCAAGAAAATATTGATGATGATGTTTGCATAATATGCATGATATTGAAATATTGAATAAGTAACTTATATGCTTATGGGAATAAACTTTATGTTAATTCAATTAAAGAAAAATGAAAAAATATATTTCCGTAACTCGAATTTTCTATAACTCAAATAATTTTTGCTTTCCCTTGAGATTCGAGTTATAGAAGTTCCACTGTATATATACAAATAAAAAAATATATTTCCGTGTTTTTAATTTTCTATAACTCGAATAATTTTTACTTTCCCTTGAGAGTCGAATTATGAAAGTTCGTTATGACGGCATTAATCGAATATATTATAACCGCTGTGTCCCTGCGTGTGTCCCTGTCTGCCTGCTTCTGAAGCCTCGAGTGACGTCACCTTCCGGCATGAACGCAAATAAACCGGGAACGGTAGGCTCGATTTCGACAAATCTTTCGCCTGAATACTCAGCGCGAACTCTTGCAGGTTTTTAATTATCCCCCGAAAAGCATGGGTTCGATAACAGGATAATTTTCGTTTTTGCATTTGATTAACACGTAATCGACTAGAATAAGATGTGTAGACGTTTATTCTTTAACATTTTAAAATATCTTACGATTGAGACTTTGACTCGAGATTTATACCATTTCACGCAGAAAGAAATGAAGATTCTTATACTCACCGCCTATTCTGCTGTTATGCGTTCTTTGCACGAAGTGGACGCATATAGGGAGGTCGATTTCGTCCGTCCGTCCGTCCGTATGTTAAAACTCAAAAACCGCGAGGCGTATTGTGGTGAAATTCGGTATTGGGGAGTTTTGCTACAATTGGTAGATTGATTTCAATTTTGGTCAAAATCGAACAAAAATGACCACTTTACATGAATATCTACAATGTCCTTTAGTTTCAACTCGGAAACCGCTGGACGTATTTTGATGAAATTTGGTATTGAGGAGTTTTGCTAAAATTGGTCCAACGATTCCAATTTTGGTTAAAATCGGACAAAAATTACGACCACTTTACATGACCTACATACAGTTGACAATGTTCCATTGTTTCAATTCGGGAACCGCTTGATGTATTTTGATAAAATTTGGTATTGGGGAGTTTTGATAAAATTGGTCGACTGATTACATTTTGGTTAAAATCGGACAACAATGACGACCATTTTACAGGAAGACCTACATGTAGTTTACAATGTTCCTTTGTTTCAACTCGGGAGCCGCTAGGCGTAATTTGATGAAATTTGGTATTTGGGGAGTTTTGCTCAAATTAATTGACCGATTCCAATTTTGGTTAAAATCGGACAAAAATTACGACCGATTTACATGAAGACCTACATGTAGTTTACATTGTTCGTTTTAACTCGGGAACCGCTTGAAATACTGTGATGAAATTTGGCATTGGGGAGTTTTGTTAAAATTAATTGAGCTATTCCAATTTTGGTAAAAATCGGATAATAATTATAACTACTTCACATGAATATCTATATGTATTTTACAACGTACCTCGCTTGCTTCTCGTTAAATTCTCATCTGAGCGAAAAATATTGAGAACATTGTGAAATCTCAAACAACGCATTTGGAAACTCTGTGTACTCCGACATGGAGTATACCTTTCCAATCTTGTTTAATTCGTGTTTGCTCATATTTTAAGTTTATATTCGATTTTCTCCGGTATTTCGACATTTCAAAAAGGAGGTTGGTCTGGTAGCTGGTATTGTTCATCTCGGATTTGTGTATTGCTAGACTCGGGCTTCAAGTGCATTTGCACTAAACTTGCAATAAAACGCATGAAGGGCAAAAACATTAACGCTCGAGTGACGTCACCTCCCAGTATAAACGCAAATAAATCATGGACGGTCGGCTCGATTTCGATAAAACTTTCACCTGAAAACTCGGCGCGAACATTTGCAGGTTTTAAGCGGCCAGTCGTCTCCCGAAAAGGCATGGGTGCGATATCAGGCAAGTTTTCGTTTTTAGAATTCATTAACACGTAATCGGCTAAAATAGGATGTGTAGTCCTAAAGTCTTTAACATTTTAAAATATCGTACGATCGAGACTTTGACTCGCAATTTGCACTATTTCACGTAGAAAGAAATGAAGATTCTTATTCTTACTTTTGACTCTGTTGTTTAATTCGTGTTTGGTCATACTTTTAGTTAAAATTCGATTTGCTCCGATTTTTCAACATTTCCATTGTTGATCTCGGATTTTTGCATTGTTAGACTCGGACTTTCAAGTGCATTTGCACTAAGCTTACAATGAAAGAAACTTTCTCCATTATGGAATACTAATGCTACACATTTCTGCCAAATTTTAAAGTTGTAGAACTTCTAGAAGTGAAATAATATTTTTCTAATTGTTTAAATTTTAAACATTTTTAACGGCCGCCGCAATATATTTATGGAGAGATTCAAATGTTTACTTGTGCAAATGCACTACTCTGTAAATAACTTGAAATTTTCAGCTTCCTATCTCATCCCGTAGTACCTAAACAGTTATCTATTTGTTTAAACTTTAAGAATTTTTAACGGCAACAAAAATTAAAATATCAAAATTTTTTATAATCCTTATTTCGTTTTTTTTTAAGAATTCTACTTACAAAAAAATTTTCAACTCCGTAGCACATGCGGAAATACATAAACCATGAAAATTTGTTTAAAAAATTGGGAATTTTTATCGGCCGCATTGTTGCACTATTTCAAGATTTTCGTTTTTTCTAGTTGGTTTTGCACAAAATCCTACCTAAGAAAAAAATTTCGAATCTCCAGCTCATCTGGAAGTGCCTAAACATTAGTATCCTCCTATATGTTATATATATATATGCTACAAGTAGTTGGTTCTTGCATAATGCAAGCATTTCATCTCACTTTGAAAAACATTCATTTTTCAGACAGATATTTCATCATTACAAATAGTCTTTTAATTCTAAAGATTTCACCTCCGCAGTGATTTCAGTTTTTCCCAGATGTAAAAATAATAGTTTAAAACAATCCCCGAATGTTGCAATTTTAAAAAATTTACACTATCTTCATTATAAGGTTCTAATGCTACACATTTTAGCCAAATTTTAAAGTTGTAGCACTTCTAGAAGTAAAATAATATTTTTCTAATTGTTTAAATTTAAATAATTTTAACGGCCGCCGCAATTCATATATGGTAAAATTGAAATGTTTGTTTGTGCAAATTCACTACTCTTAAATAATTTTAAAATTTCAGCTTCCTAGCTCATACCGTAGTACCTAAACAGTTATCCATTTGTTTAAACTTTAAGAATTTTTAATTGCCAAACAAATTTAAATATCAAAATTTGTATAATCCTTATTTCGTTATTTTACAAATCCTACCTCTAAAAAAAAATTTCTGCTCCGTAGCATATTTGGAAATAGATAAACCTTGAAATCATGTTTAAACAATTGCGAATTTTTAGCGGCCGCATTGTTGCACTTTTTCAAGATTTTCTTCATTATAAGGTAATAATGCTACACATTTTAGCCAAATTTTAAAGTTGTAGAACTTCTAGAAGTAAAATAATATTTTTCTAATTGTTTAAATTTAAATAATTTTTAACGGCCGCCACAATTCATATATGGTGAAATTGAAATGTAAATTTGTGCAAATTCACTACTCTGTAAATAATTTGAAAATTTCAGTTTCCTAGCTCATCTCGTAGTACCTAAACAGTTATCTATTTGTTTAAACTTTAAGAATTTTTAACTGCCAAACAAATTAAAATATCAAAATTTGTATATTCCCTATTTCGTTTTTTAAGAATTCTACTTATAAAAAAAATTTCAACTCCGTAGCACATGCGGAAATACATAAACCCTGAAAATTTGATTATTTTAGTTCATAAAAGCAATTTAAAACATTATAAATTGTTTTTCTGATTTTTAATTACACAGTTTTAGGTCATTTGTAAAATTAAAGTGTTTAAAAAATCAAATCTAAACTACTCGACAGGAAAGACAGCTAATGATAAGATAGTGACGGATAATGTTGTTTAGCAGGAAATCCTTTTTGTAATTTACGATTTCAAAGGTTTTGCTAGCATTACTAAGTATTATAACATTTGAAATCAAATGACGAACCATAATTTTTTTAATGATCAAATGAAAACTGTTGTACATGCGAAGCATGTAACAGGCTCTCTAGTTACGAGTTATAGTTTCGGAGATAAAAATTCGAGAAAATCCCAAGCATAATATCACATATTTTGTTTACATCGATAGCCACGACAATTCTATCGGCGTACGGCAATTAAAAAACCATATTCTCCCCCCCAAGCTCATATATGATCTATTAGACATAGACTAAGAAATTTATTCAAATGAGGGAGGGGGGTGCCGATGGTGTAGTGGTTAGGACGCTGGCTGCTACTAGCCTGCTGCTCGAAGGGATAGCGGGCACGATTCCTGCGCAAGTAGGATTTTTTCCGAGATGAATTAACAAATTAAGAACTTAGGACGGTACGATATGATGAACGCTAGGGCACTGGAATTAGAAGAAAAGAAGTCTAATGAAATTCGTGGTAAAGGAATTATGAATGCGGATGGGAAGATAGTCTCAGAAACAAAGGATGTAGCACATATATGGGAAGAATACATTAAGGAACTATACATCAAGCAGGCAGGATCGGGAAAAATAGAAATGGATAATGAGGAAAACATTGAAGAAGACAACTTAGGACCAAGTATTATGGAGAAGACCCCGCAAATTCAGTGTTCCGTGCTTCGGAAGGGACGTTAAGCAGTTGGTCCTCTTGGTGCTTTTCGTCAAAGGTAGGCTAATGCCGGCACTGGGTTTCCAGCCTCCCTTCTGTGTGTATGCCCAGTTGATGACAGTGCAAAATGACCAAAGCCGTCGACGCACTTAAAAAATCAATTACTACTCAAATAGAGGACAACATTTACCACAAAAAATACCGCGGGGCTATGTAATTACGACTTATGGTTTTGGAGATAAAAATTCAACAACTGTCCAATCTTTCCATACTGTTTTATATGCATTTCCAATAAATAATGCCTTTGAAATCTCTGTGTACTCCATTTATGGAGTATACTTTCCCTTCTTGTTTTATTTTCACCGCCACGATAAAATCTAGAACGCTAAAATCCTTCTCTTTAATAAAATATCTTAATTTTACTAAAATCCTAAAAATAAAGGAAAACTTTTGGTAATCGGTTTTAAGTCGAGATCGGCTAGTATTTTGGACAAATATTATGAAGAGACTGTTAGAAAGAGAATCGAAGAAAAGAGAGAAGAAGGCGTGAGAAAGAGAGATAAATTCGGAGATGGGATGTGTACTTCGTGGAGGGGCGATAAAGAATGGATGCGAGCTGAGGTCTGATGGACGTGAGGCAGAGCAAATGAGAGATGCTAAGAGTCCAGACAATTTAACGTATGTTGTAGCGCTGGTTGCAAAGTTATAAGATGACTTGAAAAAATTTCATTACATTCATTAGCTGCAAAAATACCTTATAATCGGTGACGTATTCGTGAAACCTATGCAACTCAACTTATCATCAACACATAAAGAGGATTAAAGGGGCCCAATAAAATTTGCTGGTATATGACTATTGTGAAGGACGCGCATTATGAAAATCCGGTACGTTGCTGTGTGTTAATAAAGCTTCAGTATATCTATCATAAATAGCTGCTTCTTAAATAGGATGTAGGATGTAAAACCTAAGGTACTTATAGAAATGCTACAGACCTGCAATTTGGTAGTATATAGACCAGGGGGTACAACGAACGGAAAAAATCGAAAATTCCAAAATCTTTAATGTTTAACGAGTTATTTTTGACTTAGGCTTTATAAAATTGCATTTTTAAATTGGTTAAAATTGAGATAAAAACTCGGGACGAAAACAGTTCTGTGGCTGAGAGAATGAGGTTTATTATTTTTGATGGCGAAATTCAAATACTTGGCGAATTGGGGTAAAAATTTGGTTAATCGGAAAAAAAGGGAAAGCACTAAGGTGGCCAACGGCTTAACATCCTTTCCGAAGGACGGTACGCTGAATTTGCGCGGTCTCCTCAAACCACACAAACAGGAGGACAGGCGACTTCGGAAAAATCCTACTTTCGCAGGATTCGTGGCCGCAGCCCCTACGAGCAGCATGCGAGTAGCAGCCAGCGTCCTAAACACTACACTCCCGGCACCCTCATGCATGTACAGACACATATATGTATATATGCATATATATATATATATATATATATATATATATATATATATTAACTTAAGGAAATGAAAAGGTAGTGAGGAGGGTGGCAACAAGGTGTTGAAGGAAGCCCAGCGGACACTTACCAAGTTGGGGACCAAGTTGGCAGGCTGCTGGGGGCGTCGAAGAGACACGTTGAACACACGAACACAAAAAACACAAAAAATCACGCAAGCTTATCGGACCTATATATATATATATATATATATATATATATATATATATATATATATATCTGTAGCTGATGAAGAAATAACTCCGAAAGTTTCTACGTTTGTGATGTTTCTGTGTTGTCTTACGTTAGTTTTCTTTTACGTGTGTCGCTTCGACATCCCCAGGGCCTCGCCAACCTGAAGTCGTCCGATTAGTGAGTGTTCACTGGGCTTCCTCATCCCAACATCTTGTTGCCATATATATATATATATATATGGTAACGTCATAACTTTAAAACGCGATATATCGCATTAAAAATATAGTATTCCTTTCAGTTATAGGGATTGATGAAATATATAATATAATATTTTTGTTTTAGTGCTTTTAACAAGAATCAGTGCCTTATATTATACTGTCAATGATTTACAACTACGAGATAAACTTCTGAATACGTCATAATCCTAAAAACACGAAATTCTAGCAAAACTTGAAAAAACTATGTCGTGTTTCGTATTTTATTATTATATAAAGATCGAAAATGTGTAGATGGAAGTCGCGGAACAAGGAAGAAAGGAGAGGAAGAAGAGGGATGGAGACGTGGAAGAGGGAGAGGAGGAAGGGTGAGGGAAAGGAGGAAGGGGGAGGGAGAGGAGGAAGGGGGAGGGAGAGGAGGAAGGGGGAGGGAGATGAGGAAGGGAGGGAGAGGAGGAAGGGGAGGGAGAGGAGGAAGGGGGAGGGTGAGGAGGAAGGGGGAGGGAGATGAGGAAGGGGAGGGAGAGGAGGAAGGGGAGGGAGATGAGGAGGGGGGAGGTGAGGAGGAAGGGGGAGGGTGAGGAGGAAGGAGGAGGGTGAGGAGGTAGGGGAGGGAGAGGAGGAAGAGGGAGGCGAAGAAGAGGGATGGAGAGGAGGAAGAGGGAGAGGAGAAAGAGGGAGAGGAGAAAGAGGGAGAGGAGAAAGAGGGAGAGGAGAAAGAGGGAGAGGAGAAAGAGGGAGGGAGTCGTGAGGAGAGAAAGAAACTCCTTCCAGACCAGTCTTCAGGAGCGTCGTAAAACTCGAATGATGTCGCCATCGTTTGCCGAAGAGTTCGTTCCATTTTTTATTTTATCATGTCAGCCGCTTTTACCTTCAAGGCCGTCCGAGTTTTCGCTCATAGGAAGACGAGTGGGTGCGTAGTGCGACAGTTTACCACCGCGCTTACGATAAAGTTTATTCGTAGCAAGAGGGAAGATGCAATAAGAGAATTGTTGCGTGTGTGTTCTCTCGAATAAATCTATGACATGCTAATTATGTCGGTGTATTCCGCCAACAGGTTGAGCAGTCAATTCCTTCGCCTCGACCCTAATACACGTCTTTCTCGAATTTCTTACATTTTGGAATGTTCTATTCACTTCACTTCATATAGAGGCATACCTACCTTAACGAGGGAGATGCGTTCCTGGCATCCACTTTGTGGTCGGAAACTACGATGCCAGAGGTAAATATAGCAGAGAGTGAATGAGGATAAATTCCAGTACGTTGTAATACATATAGTAAAAGACGTATATTATATATTACATATAATAATAAGAACATTTAAATACATCAAATAGAAGAAGTACTGAGAATATTTAATGCAAATGAAACATTCTTACACACCTGTACACGCATGCGGCGTCGTAGGTCTGGTTGGGAGTAATTTAGCCGACGCAATTCCAAACATTATATGTGGTTTGTCACAAAAAGTGGTACAAGTGACGGGCCTTCTAAGGCATGTTAAAAAAATAATGCACACGAATTCCTTTCTTTAATTCCTGATAAATTAGCGAAGCCAAAATAACAATAATGGGAGGACGAACTTCGTTATATAGAAGCTTCGTTATCAAAGCCTGCGCTAACCCAGGTGTGCCTGCAATTTAAATTTTTTCGTCGCACTTACGAAATTTATTTAGATTTTCAATCGAGCAGCAATCAGCAAACGATGCTCAAAATCCAATACGTTCGATTATGTCTACTTATAGATACTATGGTGTACTTTACAACTAGATGCAGTAACAGGTCAATTTATTTCAGCCACTTCGTCAAATATTATAGGCATTGTTTTCCAGAACTAACAACTCACAGAATTTTGATGGAGTAGGACGGACGCTGGTTCATAACTTAAAAAATGCGTTATTTTTTTTCTCCGAAGTAAAGACAAAACCATTCATCCGCGCTTAACTCAAGTTCCATCCCATCGTTGTTTTAAATTCAACAACCTGATCGCGAACCCTATAACAGTGAGATCGGCAAAAAAAAATCCCAGTTCATTATCTTATGCACTCACATTTTTCGCGCCGTTGTTTTAACTAATTTTTATTTTTATGCTCAAATTTCTATATCTTTGCATACTCACCGGATTGAAATCGAAAATCCAACGGTTTTTCGCTGTGGGAAACCCCACCCAAAAACGACGGCTTCGAAAAAACAACTTTCAGGTTTTACGACCGTTTTTAGCGAGCCATTTTTTTGCTCCTAGCATACATTCAGGCTAACCTGACGTGGTTCAGATCCAGACCAGTCTTTTTGTGGAAAGGGTGGGCCACCGAGGGGAGAGTGAAGGGAGTGGGGAAGAGGATGACGGAAAGATGGCAGAAGACGACTTTTATTGTCAAACCCCACCCAAAGGTATACTGCCCTCCTCCGTTACCCTACAATTGATTTACAACATCCCTCCCATAACCTCCGACTCCGACCCGATCTTCCTCAGTGTTTTCAAACATTATTGACGCCGGAGCCAATAAAACGCAAATTTAATTTGAATTGGGCATGAGGAGTGTCAAGAAAATGACGGCCACAAATGGACAATTTCAGACTGCAACCACCTGCCTCTTGCTTCCCTTCTCATCCTCTCTTCGTGCCTTACCTCACCCCTTACACTTCTCCCTTCTATCAATTACCCTTGACTTTACTATCATCCGTATTCCTCTTGCATCGTTCTCTTCATTCTCCTTTGCGAATCTGCATACCCAATGCTTAATATTTCATAATTTATTTACTCAGTCCATCGTATGGCCATTACACTCGTCCCGTAAATTCCGCGCCAGACGTAAAATTGGTTTCAATTAAAATATTATTTGTACAATTCATTAAGTTTCGGTGGAGATGTAATTTTAAAGGCAATACGTTAACTTTAAATGCAGGCTCAATACATTGACGTCATACTTTTGTTCTTATTCTAGACATTTAAAATTTTCACGGTGAATGCATTAAACAAATTTTTAAAAGATGCCAGTAGAACTCGTTTCCTGAGTTTATGATTGTATTCACATTGAATATTTTCGGACACAGTTACGTAGAATGATGACCAATGTTTTTTTACTGCCGCTTATACTCAATATTATCACATTGATTATTCATTTAAGAGTTATAAACACTTATTAACGCCTCTTATACCCACAGAGGAATACATTAAAGAATTCAACTCTTTTAATTAATATGTTAAATGAATTCTTTGGTACCATAATCATTTTATATTCGTATTGATAGAAAATTTGTTTCTCTCCATGGTTACAGCTTCTAATGTCTCTATGCAAATAAATTTAAACTGTCAACTAAACTTTAAATGTTCGATGCGCGATATGTCACAATTGAATTAAGTTAATGAATTACTAAGTTTTGAATATGTACTTTATTATACAAAAGAAATACAGAGGCCATTCCTTCATTACCAAACCACAGAGTTTTCAAATTCAAAACTAACTTGCTAGAAAAAACTTTCACTTGATATAGTTTCATGGCGTCATTATTTGCCCTACGAATTTAACCACATCATCTCCGGTACTATAAAGGCTTTTTAGTCTTTCCTCGAAACTCGTTCTGAGCATAATCCAGTACCAACCCTCAGTTTTATTACTACATTCAGGTAGCTTCTGTCAGCAATCTCTTCCCTCTCAGAACATATCATATAAACATTTTCCGTATATTACTCAACTGATCTCAATATTACCTTCCTTGCCTTCTACATTAAATTTTTCATATTAGATGGCAGGGTGTTGCTCACGAGCATACATAAATAATAATAAACCTACAGTACAGCGTGAGTCTAATATCACCTTTAATTGATACGTAACTAGGATTATTACCATAACTTTTATGTTATTTTCATTTCTATCATGCATTTGTTTAGACTTATATACGAGTATTTTACCTAAATTCATCCTACCAATCCCAAGATATCCCGCTGAGATTTTTATACCTCAGCCTATTACGGAATGGGAAATTTCCTTTTCGTAAGGTAACCTAAAAATACATCTTTTGCAACGGTCAAATAAAAGTTTCACTCTCTATTTCGCAACGACGCCTTAGCAAAGTATCTCTTTTATCTCCTAACTCGAGAACTCACTCGGCTTTAACATCTCAGCGCCTGTTATCTTTCTCTTTCTCGCAGCGGTTCTATCTCTCAGCCTGATCTATTACGGACTCGCTTTGCCTTGCCACCATTCATTCTAACTGGCTCAAGCCTCTTTCTCCGACAAACACATTCCCCGAACACAAATGGCATGCCTTCTTACGTGCGAAAGAGAACGCGGGGAAGCCTAAGTCCACGTCCCGCGGTTGAACTGCTGAGCAAACGACCTATGCTCAGTACTTCCGAAAGTCTGAAATATGCGTGGGGAAGAGGTGTGTCGCAAAAAAATGTGTGGCTGCCTCCATCCGAGAAGAAAATAGTTCCTAGGTGTCATTGAAATCGTTTTGCTCATTGTTTAGATTTTCCAACTTTTTGTGTGGTTCAGGATTACTGCTTTACACGAAAGAAATGGGTTGCTTACACGGATTCTCCAAGAAAAAAAGAATGTTATGTGAACACAATTTATTCATTTCGAAAAGTACTACTCCGGTGAAAATTTAACAGACATTCCTCTGCGAAATGTGCCAGATAAAGAATAACTTTATCCTACCAGATATATAAACACAAATATATATTACTCCATTAATCCTGTGAGAGCATGAGATATACGTTTGTTTAGGATATTACTGAATAAATACCGCACGACTAAAATCAAGCTACTATGATCTACTAAATACCAAAAATTGGCATAATCGGTTATTATCATAATGAAAGAGAAAACTGTAAAAATAATTGTATCCATGAATGATACAGGATATCACACTATTTTTTTATTTCAACAGTAAAAGTATTAATGAGGTAAGATATTTCTCTATTTAAAATTTACATATATAAAAATAATTACATTAAGAATATATTAAAATAAACTGCGCCACTTAAAGAAAATTCCTCAAGCCCAACAATGAAAAAATCCGAGATCAACAATGCCAGCAACCCTAACTGTAATGTTGAAAACTCAGGGAAAATCGAATATAAACTTAAAATATGAGCAAACACGAATTAAACAACAGAATCTACGGTAAGAATAAGAATCTTAATTTTTTTCTACGTGAAATGGTATAAATATCGAGTCAAAGTCTCAAATCTAAGAAATTTTATATCAGCTAAGTAGTCAGAAGTAAAATTAGGCTTTTCGCGGATTACACCGTCATTTATTGAGAAATAAGCAATCCGGGAGACCATCAGTATCTCCAAATGATCTAGAAGCTATTTCTGCATGGTGTAAGGAATGGCAGTTAGAG
This sequence comes from Tanypteryx hageni, assembly GCA_028673005.1. Classification (NCBI taxonomy): domain Eukaryota; kingdom Metazoa; phylum Arthropoda; class Insecta; order Odonata; family Petaluridae; genus Tanypteryx; species Tanypteryx hageni. Next base: position 149,734,270 of record CM054113.1, on the reverse strand, counting down.
ATCAACCAAAAGAAAAGCTGCGTCATCAATTTCTGGGGAACCAAGAGTATCTCGTTGGATGTTAATTATTCGTTGAACGCAGTAGAGATTCCAGTTTCAGACTCGATTAAATATCTCGGAGTCACGATTCATCGTGATCTCTCCTGGGACACCCACATTCGCCGATTGATAGGTGCCGCTAGGGAGAATAGTTCGAAATAGCTCCGTAAAAGTGAAAGAATTATGTTATTTATCCTTGGTTCGACCGCAGGTCGAATATGCGTCAGCTGTGTGGGATCCCTAAGAAAAGGGACTCCTTAACGAGATAGATTTGTAAAGAGAAATTACGACAGTAAAAAATGCGTAACATCATTAATATAAAATCTGAAATGGACATTGTTAGAGGGGCATAGGCTGCAGGCTAGATTTAAACTGCTAGAAAAATTTATGTCGGAGGAGCTAGCGAATGAGGTAGTAGGTCTTATCAGAAGCCCGATGTATCTCGAAAGGCAGGACAGCGAGGATAAGATTTGCGAGATTGATTGTAGAACGGAGCGATATAGAGGATCGTTTTTCACTAGGAGGATAAGAGAATATAATAGGAAAAGATAACGTAGGAGAACTAGGGACCTTTGGTGCACTGTACCCCCTGCCATCCACCAAAAAGGTGACTTGCATGTAGATTTACATGTATTAGCAATAACATTTATCATCATTAATACAATAGCCTAGGTGATACACTAACATTTATGGAAAAATTAGGATATTTCGTTCGTCAGAATTATTTCGTCACTATCCGTGCCTTTTTTTAAGTAACCTGATAAACATCGAGAACTATATATGAGGTTTTTATGGACGAAACTCGACATTAACTTTTTTCACGTTTTGCTAAAATTTCGTGTTTTAGGATTATGACGTCGTCATAAGTTTACGTCGTAGTTGTAAATCAATGGGATCATAATATAATGCACTGATTCTCGTTTGAAGCACTAAAACAAAAATATAACATATATATATATATATATATATATATATATATATACAGGCAACTCCCGAGATTCGACTGGGATGCGTTCCTGAAAACGCGGTCGAATCTCGACCGGTCAAATGTCGAACGCCGATTTTCGGTACACTAACACTCGGGAAAAAATTACGAAGTTCACTCATATTATATAAACATAAAATAACATTTCTCAAATGTTAATAAAACAATATTGTTATGAATTGATAAAAAATATTTTTAATATATAATTTGTACGCGCACTGTAAAGGAAAAATATTTATTTGTATGATTATTTTACGTAAAAAATTCCAAATTGAATCCAATCTGTATCATCGTTTCCCATGTTATTTAAATGATGGAATTACTTGTATTTGTACTTTACCAACACATTTAACGGGAAAGTCAGGCGTAATATTTTGACTATTCGAGTTTCAAAGTTTTTAATAAACGGTGCATGCATGCAGATTGCAGCACATCCCCAAAGAGCCCTAGCAAATACGGTTTATGGCCCCACTTGCTACAGCACTGAATATATCTATACATAAACTATACCGTTATCACAGAAAAATTATATAAAAGTTATTAAAAAGGAGAAAATAACTTACTTAATTTCCAGGTTCAGAAATTTTAGTTGGAAGGGGCTATTGGATTGGCTATTAACTGGGGAATTGGGTGGGCTAGTCCTTGCCTCCGAAGTTGAAGCAGCTTCTGCTGGCCGTGGTCTTTCTACCTTCTTAAAAAATTTATCAAGCGAAAGTTGAACTGCATTCTTCCTCTTTTGTTCATAAAGGACCCTGTAGCAGGCCCCGTCCTTAAAAACTGCACTTTTCACCAATGAACTCCTCTCAGGATCAGGGTCCTTTTCTTCTATCAAGCTTATAAAGGCATCCAGACTCCAAGGTCATTTAAGGACAAGTCCTTGGGTTGAGTTGAAGAAACCGTAACACCTTCACTATCTTCCTTGGTCTCAATGGATTGTTGCAATTCGATGAGGTCATTATTGGTCAACTCCTGTGCATGAGATTCCATTAGCTCATTGACATCTGCATCATCCATCTCCAAGTCAAGTTGCACCCCCAGTGCAACAACCTCTCTGGTGATCTGCTCAGGGGTCTCTTCAAATCCTTTAAAATTAAGGACAAGCTGTGGGCAGAGGTGTTTCCATGGCCCATTCATTGTGGTTTGCTATACCTTAGCCCAAGAATCTCCAATGTTCAAAAACTGCATTCCATATATTATAGGATCTCCAGAAGACCTTTAGGCTTGGCCCACCTGTCTTATCGGTTTCTGCAATTGCCTGTTGCATTGTGCGACGAGTGTAATATCGCTTGAATGTCGCAATCACACTTTGGTCCATAGGCTGGAGCAATGAGGTGGTATTTGGGGGAAGAAACACCACCTTCACATTGAGATTCACGTCACTTAAATTTTGAGAATGTCCAGGTGCATTGTCCAAAATCAATAGGGCTTTAAATGGCAGATTATTGTCCTTAAAATATTTTTCCACGGATGGTACAAAACATAAAACAAACCAGTTCCTGAAAACAGATAGTCACCCAAGCCCTTGGGTTAGACTTCCATAAGACTGGCATCGTACTTTCATGCTTCCCCTTAAAAGCTCTCGAATTTTCAGATGTGTACACTAACAGGGGCTTAATCTTAAAGCCTCCGGCTGCATTACCACCAAGCAGCCGGATCAGTCTGTCCTTTGCTGGTTTAAATCCTGAGGCAGTCTTTTCTTCTTTCGCAAGGTACGTTCTTGCTGGCATTTTCTTCCAAAACAATCCTGGTTCGTCACAATTAAAAACACGCCGAGAACAATAGCCACCCTCTTCAATCAATGCATACAATTCATCAGGATAATTTGAAGCAGCATCAGTATTTGCACTTGCACTTTCGCCAGTTAACTTAAGGTTATGCAAACCTGCCCTTCTCTTGAACCTGTCGAACCAGGCATGACTTGCACTAAATGGAAGATCATCAACAGGAATTTCGTCCATCCTCTCCTTCAAATCATAATACAGATTCTTAGCCTTTACTCTAATAATGGACTCACTAATTGGAATGTTTTTCTGATATTGATCATGTGTCCAAAGTTTTTAAAAAATTTCCATTTTAGGAATCACAATACCACGCCTTGGACTGTTTATTGTTCCTATCAAATTACCTGAATTTAACATATGTTCTCGAATTTTTTCATTCTGTTTCACATATGTACTAATAGTTGAACGAGACATCCCTAACGATCGTGTGATTTCAGCATGGCTTTCCCCTTGATCAATGCGCTTTAAAATTTTTAATTTTAATTTGTAATTATGCACTCTTTTATTAGATACACTCGCATTATCACTATTAAATTTCTTTTTAGATGCCATATCAAGGGATAAATTTCAAAATAAAAAAACAACTAATATAAATGATTAAAAATAAAAAACGAGCGAAATCAGTACAAATTCAAACTACATTTACAGGAATAACGATGTCTGGAGAGAAACTAAACCTTACATAAATGATTAGCACTAAAAAATGAGTGAAATCAGTACAAAATTCAAACTATAACAGGAATAACGATGTCTGGAGAGAAACCAAACCTTATATAAATGATTAAAACTAAAAAACGAGCGAAATCAGTACAAATTCAAAAACTATAACAGGAATAACGATGTCTGGAGAGAAACTAAACCTTATAAAAATGATTAAAACTAAAAACGAGCGAAATCAGTACAAATTCTAACTAAAATTACAGGAATAACGATGTCTGGAGAAAAACTAAACCTTATATAAATGATAAAAACTAAAAAACGAGTGAAATCAGTACAAATTCAAAAACTAGAACTGGAATAACGATGTCTGGAGAGAAACTAAACCTTATAAAAATTATTAAAACTAAAAAACAACACGAGGTCGATACTTCACCTACGTTTAGGGTAAGTCATTACAAGTCTAAAATAAAGAATAATAATTTTGCCTATTCTCAATAATAAAGGAGTAATGGACCTTTTAAGTTGCTAATGGAAATAAGAAGAAAAGCAATTTTGCTGTTTTACAATGTTTATTCAAGCAATTATTTGTTAAAATAATTGCTCAAAGTGGCCACCATCTTCTCTTAGGCAGGTTCTTGCTCTCTTTAAAAGAAAACTTGCTACTGTGCGAAGCATAACGCCATCCATTTTGATCTGCGCTGCAGAATCGTTGATGCGGTCTGACAGATCTTCTACAGTTTGCACTTTCGTCTCATAAACAAGGCTTATGGTAATAATCTAAAGAAGTCAAATCTGTGGATCTTGGCGGCCAAGTTTGTGGCCCTCTCCGACCGATCCAATGACCTTCAAACCGCTGGTTTTAAGAATAGTCGTACACATCTTGCAAAGTGCGCTGGTGCACCATCATGCTGAAACCACATACCTCATCTAACCACAAGTGGCACATCCTCCAGCAGTTCTGGTAGGCGGTATTCAAGGAAGTTTAGGTATCTCTCTGCAGTTAAACGATGTTCCAACACGAATGATCTAATAAGTCTATCGTCAATAATCCCGCACCAAATGTTTAGAGAAAATCTGTGCTGAAAATGAGTCACGTTTGATTCATTTGGATTCTCCAAGGCCCATGAATGGGAATTTCTACGGTTTGTTAATCCGTCCCTAGTGAAGATTGCCTCGTGGAATCAGCTGATCATTTTGAACAATCCAGTTTCAGAATTCCATACGTGCAGGATAATCTTCAGACTGAAGAGCTTGCACATTCTGATGGTGAAATGGATAATAACCGTGACGGTTAAGAGTTCTCCATATACTCATTCGTGAGTCCATTCAGATATTCTACGAACACTGGTGGGTGGACTATTGTTCACCATATCGAGTATGACCTCTTCCTCGTTCACTATTCGCTGTATGGGACGCTCAGTCTTTGGCTTCGGAAATGCACCCTTTTTGTAAATACCTGTGCACGCGTGAGAACACTTGCAAATCAGGTGTTCGCCGATTTGGGAATCGCCTCTCATATTCTCGGGCAGCTGCTGCCACATTCCCATCGCAGAATCCATAAACAACATGAATATCGGCATACTCTTCATTAGTGTACACGGACATTTTGAAAAACAACAACAATCACCATGAGTCACACTAGTGAAACTCTAGCTATGCAGTGTATCAAGCAAATTAGCTACTATTGAACTAACTTGTGTCGACCTGTGTGCTTAGCAGTGGCGCCAATGGTTGATTTTCTTCTTTCTAGCTCCTATCGAATGAGTTTGTGCCGACCTGTGTGCTTAGCAGTGTTACCAATCGTTGCTTTTCTTCTTATTTCCATCAACATCAACTTCAAATATTCATTACTTCTTTATTATTGAGAATACGGAAAATGATTACTCTTTATTTTCGACTTGTAATGACTTGTCCTAAACTTAGGTAAAGTATCGTCTCATATATATATATCCAAAATTTCTAAATTCTCTGACAATCGGCTTCGCGTCCAAATTTTCCAATTTCAAGTTTCATGGCACAGATCGCCCTTTTTATGCAATAACTATAATCATTTAGACAATAGCTTATATGTTACACTAAAATTTATATAAAAATTAGGATATTTTGTGTGTTAGGATTGTGATTTCATCATCCGTGTATCTCGATAAAAAAATTAATTTAAAATTATCACGTCATCATATTTATACGTCGTTGGCTGAAATCTATTGGATTATAATGTAGCATAAGCAGTAAATCAATGCTCTTGTAGTATGGAAAATCAATTCCCATTTAAATGCAATGGAGTCGTTGTTATGGTAGTTTATGTTTTTCATTGTTGAAGACCGAAAAAATTTCATAATTTTGATTAAAAGCAAATTTTTACGCAATTCAGCCTGGATTTAAATTCTCTTCAAAAAAATAAACCTCCCTCTTACGTCCACAGTACGGTGCATGTATCGACTTTGTTTCTTAATTTTTAAATAATTTAAAAAAGCAATTTTATATAGCCCTGCACTTTTTTCAATGCTTGTCTTATGGGTGTTTAAAATTGGACTTTGGGGTCAAAAACACCCCTTAAATATAAATTTTTCTGAATTCTGAACTTGAGGAGGAACCAAAAACACTTCGACTACCCTACCCAACCCGCTGCGGCCGAGTAAAATTTGTCTTCATGTTCACATTTACCACGAAATTTACACATTTACCGGACAACGCACATTTACCGTGGTTCTAGACTGCAACAGATGTTCGCGACATCGCCAAGTTGTAGCCTGTGTTGCGACGTTTATCCACATTTACCAGTGTGTCTAGGTTAGGGTTGCCAGACGTATTATACGGGGCTGTCCCGTATTTCATTGTCTCGTCGCGTTGTCCCGGAAATATCTGTCGGGACATAGGAAACGTCCCGTATTGACATCACCATAGATGTTGAATTTAAAAAAAATAGTAAAATATTTTATAATAACCCGCTCAGCTAATGTGCTCACATTATGCGTATCAGTATACCCTTTTCCTCCATGTAACACTCAACAATAAAAATTCGCAACTCAATCCAAAGTAGGGATATAGAAGCTCATTCCAATTTTGAAAATGTATGGTTAAAAATGAGGTAACTGGAACCTGGAGCAACAGTAGGTTAACATATTCCTACAGAGTCGTCTGAGAAAACAAAAGTCACACAAAAATTCTTTAATTTCTGTTTGTGGTGTGAACAGAGAGTGTTAAAGACTTTTGTAATAATTTTGGCACTGAATATCAATCAATCCTCTCACACTCAAAAACACGCTAGCTTTCGTTATCCAATGCAGTAGACAGTATTATAAAGCTGTATGACGCGTTGAGAGTATACTTTATATCCGAAAGAAACATTGCTAAAATCCTGGAAATATTTTTCAATGATCTATTGAGCGAAACGTATCTTCACTTGGTTTACAGTCTGATGAGTATTTTTAATAGAAAAATCATGCAAATTGAAGGGGGAGAAAAAAGTGTTTTCGAAGTATTAACAATTTTACAGGAGACCGCAGATTGTGTGAAAGAAAAATGGAAGGAAATTTTTTGCCTTTAATGGTAAAGTCGACTATTTGTAGGGATAATGATTCTGAATACATGAAAAGTAAGTTCTTGCCAGAATTAGAATTGTTCTATCAGACCTGTTATGATTATCTTATGAAATGGATTTCAACTGTAAAGCCCTGGAACACTTTTGCATGGATGTCATTTATTAAAGTTCCGACATGGGAACAACTCGAAAAAACCTGCACCGATCTCAACGAAAGAGGACTAAGAGTAAATGATAGTACTCTGTTGTTGAATCAGTGGACAATTCGGAAGAAAATCATTGAACAAAATCTCCAGTCAAATATGGAAGATTGGAATAAGAAACTTTGCCATGTGAAGTGGTCAGATATTCTCCATAAAATCGAATCTTACGAGCAATTATATATTATTTATCTGCGAGTATGTATTCATTATTCCACAATGCTCCTTAAGAGTCAAGAGAGGAACAGACCGAACACATCTACAGTGGAATACATTTTTCAGTGCTTAGTAAATTTAAATATGTCGTGCAACGAGTTTTATCAGTATATAGGTACTTCAAAATGAACACTTACAGAGAGATGCAAAAATCATCAGGAAATATTAATTTGTAAAATTTAAAAATATTACAGTTAATTTTTTAATTAATGTTATATTCCAATAAAACTTTACTAAATGTAAGTCAAGTACGTGTTATTAAAGATGTCATCTTTATAATTCATCTTATAATGTAAAATGCTGATGTAAACTCTCTAAATATAAGACATTTATTTTTTAATCTCTCATTTTAAAAATAATTAACCAATCAGCCAATTGGTTTCAAAACAATTATTATGTTTGCATGTACCACCCTGAAGAGGCAATAAGCATGAACAGATTTTTGCCTGATCCGAAGCTGTTCGACTAAAAAGTGAAAAAATATAAAAATTATGTATAACTGGACATTATCAGAGCACTTGTATTGTTATAAAAAAATCTTTTTTTTAAATAAAAAACTTTTTAATTTTTTTCTAATTGTTTAAAATTGAAACATTTTTAACGGTTGCCGCGATATATATATGGAGAGATTGAAATGTTTATTTGTGCAAATGCACTGTTATGTAAATAATTTGAAAATTGCAGCTTCCTAGCTCATCCCGTAGTACCTAAAAAATTATTAAACTTTAATGTTCAAATGGGGTTAAAACATCCCCGAAAATTTACAATTTTATAATTTTCGATTTTTATAGTTGGTTATGATAAAAGTTCTATAATCTTGCAAAATTTCAGCTTTCTAAACTTATTAGATTGGTCTACACACTGGATTGGGTTTTCCCATGCTAACTTATGAGAGATCTTCCGGGGTCTCTGGAGTCTAACTCAAGACACTATAAGCAAAAGTGACAATAATTCCTAATATATATTGCGGCCATCTAGCAACACTAAAAATTTCATCTTTCTAGCTTACTGGCAAGTGCCCATAATTAATTTACAAAAATGCCGCAATGCTTTTCTTATGGGAAAAAACGCAAATTTCAGAATTTCTGGAGTCGAACTCATTTCACTTAGGTAAGAAGTCTCATTTTATCTGAAAGTTTCTTTATCATATAAAAAAAACTAAAACTTTCAGATCTCCAGCTTTTATAGTTTGGGCTGGACATTAGTATCCTCCTATATGTTATCATTATATATAGACGTTCCTTACAGAGGAGGGGGAGGAGGATATAACAGGATACTTATGTCCAGCCCAAACTACAAGAACTAGAGAGCTGAAAATTTTTGTTTTTGTAGATATGATGGAGAAACTTACAGATAAAATAAGACTTCTCACCTAAGTGACATGAGTTCGACTCCAGAAATTCCTAAAGTTGCGTTTTTCCCATAAGAAAAGCATTGCGCCATTTTTGTAAATTAATTTTGGGCACTTGCCCGTAATCTAGAAAAAATGAAATTTTCAGTGATGCTAGACGGCTGCAATATCTATTAAGAATTATTGTTAGTTTTACTTACACTATCCTGGGTTCGACTCCAGATACCCCGGAATATCTCCTATAAGATAGCATGGGAAAACGTAATCCAGTGTGTAGACCAATCTAATTAGTTTTGGAAGCTGAAATTTTGCCTTATTATAGAACTTTTCTCATAACCAACTATAAAATTCAAAAATTTTAAAATTGTTAATTTTTAGGGGTTGTTTCAACCCCATTTGTACATTAAAGTTTAATAATTTTTATCTTGAAAACTATATGCAGTTGGCTTTCAGTCACTGTTGAAACAGGTTTTACCCCTGACGATGCCCACCTTGTGGGCGAAATGCATTGGGTGTTGTAACCCTCTAATTGTTTGTCTAAAGGAGTATTTTACCTTTATTAAATATATAACTGTTTAGGTATACTACGGTATGAGCTAGGAAGCTGAAACTTTCAAATTATTTATAGAGTAGTTAATTTGCACAAAAAAACATTTCAATTTTACCATATATGAATTGCGGCGGCCGTTAAAAATTATTTAAATTTAAACAATTAGAAAAATATTATTTTACTTCTAGAAGTGAAACAACTTCAAAATTTGGCTATAATGTGTAGCATTAGTACCACATAATGAAGATAGTGTAAAATTTTTAAAAATGCAACATTTGGAGATTGTATTAAACTATTATTTTTACATGTGGGGAAAAGGAAAATCGCTGCGGAGAATTAAAAGACTATTTGTAATGATGAAATGTCTGTCTGAAAAATGAATGTTTTTTCAAGGTGAGATGAAATGCTTGCAGTATGCAAACTACAAGAGCTAGAGAGCTGAAAGTTTTAGTTTTTGTTGATATGATAGAATAACCTACAGATAAAATGAGACTTCTCACCTAAGTGACATGAGTTCGACTCCAGAAATTCCGAAATTTGCGTTTTTTCTTATAAGAAAAGCATTGCGCCATTTTTGTAAATTAATTATGGGCACTTGCCGGTAAGCTAGAAAAATGAAATTTTCAGTGTTGCTAGATAGCCGCAATATCTATTGTCACATTTGCTTACAGTGTCTTGGGTTCGACTCCAGAGACCCCAGAATATCTCCCATAAGTTAGCATGGGAAAACGCAATCCAGTGTGTAGACCTCTCTAATAAATTTAGGAAGCGGAAATATTGCAAGATTATAGTACTTTTATCATAACCAACTATAAAAATCGAAAATTTTAAAATTGTAAATTTTAGGGGTTGTTTTAACCCCATTTGAACATTAAAGTTTAATAATTTTTTAGGTACTACGGGATGAGCTAGGAAACTTGCAATTTTCAAATTATTTACATAACAGTGCATTTGCACAAATAAACATTTCAATTTCTCCATATATATTGCGGCAACCGTTAAAAATGTTTAAATTTTGAACAATTAGAAAAAAAATATTTTACTTCTAGAAGTGCTACAACTTTAAAATTTGGCTGAAATGTGTAGCATTAGTAACCCATAATGGAGAAAGTGTAAAATGTTTAAAATTGGAACATTTGGGGATTGTTTTAAACTATTATTTTTACATGGGAAAAACGAAAATCGCTGCGGAGGTGAAATCTTTAGAATTAATAGAATATTTGTAATGATGAAATATATGTCTGAAAAATTAATGTTTTTTCAAGGTGAGATGAAATGCTTGCAGTATGCAAGCACCTTCTACTAGTATCCTATACCCTAAATATGTAAGAAGCAGCTATTTATATTGATATAATATTTTTGATTTAGTGTTTTAAACGAGAATCAGTGCATTATATTATAATCCCATTGATTTACAACTACGACGTAAACTTATGACGACGTCATAATCCTAAAACACGAAATCTTAGCAAAACGTGTTGCCAATGGTTGCTTTTCTTCTTAATCCATCAACTTCAAATGTCCATTACTTCTTTATTATTGAGATTAGGCAAAGTGATTACTCTTTATTTTCGAGTTGTAATGACTTTCCCTAAACTTAGGTGAAGTATCGATCTCACGTTGCGGGACACCCTATATATTGACATTATTTTAAAAGGCACATTACATGATCCATGGATTTGGTAGTTTACGTTGGTATTTGACTTACCTCTTTACTACGTTCTAAATTTTTAAATCTTCAAATTTAAATTTAATATTTTATCCATTGACGGGAAATTGTGCTAGTTTATATATAAAAAGGATACCTAGAGGGATAAATATTGATGCAAAAACAAACCATACGAGATTGTCGCAATTCACATGATTGAAAAAAACAAAATAACAAATGATTCGAAAAATTAAATTAATATGAGAAATCTGACAATTACAGACGCTGGACCGAAGCACAAACAAAGTTGTAAAACTATATTTTCCTAGAATTTAGGTACTTCGTAATTAACGGAATATTTTATAAAAATCGTTAAAATCTACCTTTTCTACCTCTGTAGCGATCATCACGAAATAAACCTCCCAGCAATTGTTTTTCCAAGGAATAACCTTAAGGATTTTTAGCCACATGATTAAGACATCAACAGACTTTCATAACGTAGTGTCTTTTCTTGCTTCGCCTTTCCTTATTTCATAAATACCGTGGACTTCTCATTTCCTTCCAGTTTTATCCGACGAGTTGATTAGAATATACCAGGGAGCAAAATAATTTTTTATTTATGTCGGCGTTAATGTTTTTATGCATTAAGAGAACATGACCGTTTAATTCACATTTAAGTGCATTATAAACTGGCAATCAGTAAAGAGTCCTTGAACGGATCCTCAAACACACACACACCATTTCATGCCTCCATCACTTTGAAAGGATTTTTTCGCAAAAATGTCGGACGGAAAAAAATGAGCGCGAGAATGCGCATAGCACGCTTCAAAACAACAATGCCTTCGCTAAGAAAGATAATCACTTTTTTTGCACGGCTAACCGCGCACGTTTCAACATCTCTCGGTATGATTTAATGATAGTATTGCTCATAGTCTAATCTGTATCAGGGGAGACTTATAATTAAATAGTTATGAGTCCATCAAAATTTCTTAACGTCTTGCAGTTGACCAAGCAACAGAGGGCAGAATAATAGTGCTTATCAAACGAAAGGGGGACTTCACTTTCGCTTGGCCAAAACAAACCGCAGCCAAAGACCAATCTAATGAATGAATTTTTCCCGCATTCTGAAGGCACATGTAAACAAATTGGTCATGTTTTCTCTCCACATCAAAATATAGTTCCTGCAAAAAAATAGGGAAACGCTAAAAACGTCGACGTGATCAATCGGATCGACTGCAGAATTTTTATGGCGACCATTTTGAACCAACTCTCCGACAATCCGAGGACTACTTGCTATGGAGTGAGGGAAAGCGAGGCGATGGGGAGTGAAGTGGAAAAACCGTCGGAGAGGCTGGAATGCGAGCTCCATCTGGGTCGGAATGTAAAATTTCTTATCTCTCTTTGTTCCCTCCTTCCCCCGCGAGGCCTTTTCTGTCGCAACGCGCGAAGTACAAATAAATGAAAACACAATAAGCGCTCTCATTCTCTCTCTCTCTCCGCGAATCGCGGGAACGTAGTGAAAGCGAGGGAGTGAGAGGAGACGAAAGAGAGAGAGAGGCAATCAAAAAGTGAAGGACGGCGTCCGCTCTTCAGTGCCAATCATCCTATTAAATGGCGAGGCAGAGAAAGAGATATCGCTTTTGCTGCACCCGAATTGCGCGAAGGATTGGGGAATGCATAATGAAGAAGATCGGCCTCCATCTGTTTCTCTCACATTCTTAATCTTCGCCCTTCTCATGTTTTGTCCGCTCCTTTCCAGATCCTCGCCTGGTATCCATTTTTAGGCGCGTCCTATTATGTTATATCCTCCTCCGTAAGGAACGTCGATCATTATATATAACATATAGGAGGAAACTAATGTTTAGGCACTTCCAGATGAGCTGGAGATTCGAAGTTTATTTTTTTAGGTAGGATTTTGTGCAAAACCGAATAGAAAAAACTAAAATCTTGAAAAAGTGCAACAATGCGGCCGCTAAAAATTCGCAATTTTTCAAACAAATTTTCGAAGTTTATGTATTTCCGCATGTGCTACGGAGCTAAAATATTTTTTAGAGGTAGGATTTGTAAAAAAAACGAAATAGGGATTATAGAAATTATCATATTTTAATTTGTATTGCCCTTAAAAATTCATAAAGTTTAAACAAATGGAAGACTGTTTAGGTACTACGGGATGAGCTAGGAAGCTGATATTTACAAGTTACTTACAGAGTAGTGCATTTGCACAAATAAACATTTGAAACTCTCCATAAATATAATGCGGCGGTCGTTAAAAATGTTTAAAATTCAAACAAATAAAAAAATATTATTTCACTTCTAGAATTGCTACAACTTTAAAATTTGGCAGAAATGTGTAGCGTTAGTGCCCCATAATGGAAAAAATATAAAAATCTGAAAATTGCAAAGATTGGGGATTGTTTTAATCTATTATTTTTACATAAAGTAAATACGAAAATCACTGCAGAGGTAATTCTTTAGAATTAAAAAAATATTTGTAATGATGAAATACCTGTCTGAAAAATGAATGTTTTTCAAGGTGAGATGATATGATTGCAGAATGCAAGCACCTTCTAATAGTATGTTATATCCTCTTCTGTAAGGAACGTCCATATATAATGATATCATGTGAGCTGCAAAATATTTTTCCAAAAAAATACCAGAAACAAATAAAATTATTACTAATTAGTTTACAAATAAAACGATTTAACAACATGAATTCCTTGTTTCCGTGATCATGATTTAAAAACTGTAGAATAGAATCATCATACTGCCCAAGAGCACAGCGTCGCTCGCGAACACCAGGTTGGGAATACCTGAACTACACGATCATAAATAAATTAGACAACTAAGGTTATATCAAATTAACGATAAGGGTAACATGGTCGTTTTATAGCCTAAATTGGCCCATGTTTGAAATTATTTCTGAAGAGATTAACTAAATCCAAATAAACTTTGTCAATATTAAATATTAATTAATTAATTAATATTAAAATTTAAATACAACGGAGTAATATTTCCTTATGTCCTTGGTCCCTGAAACTCGCGTGTATTCTTTGATAAAAACTGTATCAATGATTGGAACTTTTATTTACTTAAAAAATTCAAATTTTTAGCAAATTTATTTGTTACCTTTCGAAGTTTTAATTATCATAATTGTAATATAAAAGAAAATATATCACAGAAAAATGTAATTACTTTGAAAGTTACAAATGAACTACAGCTGACAATTTACAAATAAATCTCTTACGAAACTCTTAACCATTTCTTACTAATAAACATATACGTATCGTAATAAAGAAAGCCAGAAACAAAAAACTTACAAAGTACGATGGTAATTATCGAGTAACTTAATATTTTTCTGCCTTTCATGCATTCCTTAAATCCTGCATACTCTTTCTCGCCGTCATTTACAAATGGCCTTAAATGTTTTCTGTCTTATTGCAGGTGGTCACAAGGAAAAAAAATTGGTTGGGCAGACGCAAAAATGTTCAAAATGTTAAAAAATTATTATTCGAGAATGCTTTTACGCGTCCAACTTCAGAAGGGCCGGATGGTATTATTTAAGATGTTGAAATCGGATCATTTACAAAGGATAAATAAAAGTGACAAGTTTACTGCTCCTGCTCATTTCCTTAACTTCAGAAACTCTCTGACTCCATGTGTCTCTCATTTTTTTATTCTAATTTTGCCATCGTACTCACCTTGAACACGCACGAAAGGATACAAAAAAAGAAGTCAAGTGAGGTATGTTTTAAATAAATTTCGATTGTTCGGTTGATTAAAACTGATTAGAAAATAAATCACTAATTATAAATTGAATATTTCCCTTGAATCATTTCTGATATCGTTTTGCAATATTAATTATTAAAATTACGTAATATGTTCATTGATGCACTAACTAAGGGGGGGAGAAGAAATTTTTAATAGACAAAGATACGGGTCTTGGTGTTTTGCTGTTTTATGGTGTGTGTTCGGTTAAATTATATCGTATACTTTCAAATACTCCATCGCAGGAAACGCACCTATTTGTGTTACACTGTACACTTTCCTAACTTGTTTATGATCAATTAAACTCTTAATCCAGTTTTGTGCTAATAATGAACACGCAAAAACATTCAAAGAACGTGGAGCAGATTTAAAAAATCGACTTCTGCTAAACATTCAATAAATTGAACATTTGATCACCACCAAATATTTTCAATTGCTTCGGTAAGCAAATATAATATTTGAAGCACTGACACATTTATTCGAATCCCACACAATCCAAATCGTTTAAACTTGTTTGGAATACTCAACATCTGGACGTCTGGTTAAAAATCAATTCGCAGGAAATACCAAGACCTCTAATAAAATAAATTTTTGACGATAACTTTCATTTTATGTATATTTTTACGGATGTTTTTCAGAGGCATTTTCGTTTTTATTGACTAATTTTCCCTCTTAAAAGCGACAACAATCTTCCTATCGTAAAAATAGATATGATAACCGATTCTGCTGATACATTACGGAACGGAAAGGAATCTCATCATTTCCTGTAACTACTTCACGGGATTTTTATAGTAGATAAAACTTCACGGTTAAGAATTTATGTGCATGAGATCTCCAAATTATGATATTTTCCATAATCTCCTATCCCTGGTCGATTTTTAGTGTTATACATACTAAACCATGTTTTCCCAACATTTTTAACTTTATATAATATATCATGTGAGCTCCAAAATATTTTTCCAAAAAAAATACCAGAAACAAATAAAATTATTACTAATTAGTATACAAATAAAACGATATAACAACATGAATCCCTTGTTTCCGTAATCATGATTTAAAAACTGTAGAATAGAATCATCATACTGCCCAAGAGCACAGCGTCGCTCGCGAACACCAGGTTGGGAATACTTGAACTACACGATCATAAATAAATTAGACAACTAAGGTTATATCAAATTAACGATAAGGGTAACATGGTCGTTTTATAGCCTAAATTGGCCCATGTTTGAAATTATTTCTGAAGAGATTAACTAAATCCAAATAAACTTTGTCAATATTTGAATATAAAATATTAAAATACGAAAGTTATTAAATACTAAAAATCTTCACTCAGCGAAGGCAACATTTTTTTCGAAATACAAATCCTAAACACATGTTATGCCTCTTTTACATTACGAATGAGTTTTCATTAGATTTAGTTTTCATAAATGTGTCAAAAGCTGGCTTGCCTCAAATAGACATTTTCAATAGTAACTGTAAATATAATATAAGAAAGTGGTTTTCTCCGTAAGAAAATGAATTATTGAATAGTTCTCATCATTTACTAACATTTAATGTTCATATAATCCGGGAACGAAATGAAAAGTAGGCGAATCACTAATTCAGGGCTTGCGAATTTCTATCTGCTGAAGTGATGTACACAAATCTGCAATCAATGCTGATTCGCCATCAGTCTTACAGGTGGCAGTAGAGTAGCGCGAGCGGCCAAGCAGCTGTAGAGGGCAAAGGAAATGCTGAATAGCTAATCCATCTTACCCTCATTAGTATGAATGCAGTTTCAACTGAAGATAATAAGGAAATAGAGATAAAATTAAAATACAACGAAGTAATATTTCCTTGTCCTTGGTTCCTGAAACTCGCGTGTATTCTTTAATAAAAACTGTATCAATGAATGGAACTTTTATTTACTTAAAAAATTCAAATTTTTAGCAAATTTATTTGTTACCTTTCGAAGTTTTAATTATCATAATTGTAATATAAAAGAAAATATATCACAGAAAAATGTAATTACTTTGAAAGTTACAAATGAACTACAGCTGACAATTTACAAATAAATCTCTTACGAAACTCTTAACCATTTCTTACTAATAAACATATACGTATCGTAATAAAGAAAGCCAGAAACAAAAAACTTACAAAGTACGATGGTAATTATCGAGTAACTTAATATTTTTTCTGCCTTTCATGCATTCCTTAAATCCTGCATACTCTTTCTCACCGTCATTTACAAATGGCCTTAAATGTTTTCTGTCTTATTGCAGGTGGTCACAAGGAAAAAAAATTGGTTGGGCAGACGCAAAAATGTTCAAAATGTTAAAAAATTATTATTCGAGATTGCTTTTACGCGTCCAACTTCGGAAGGGCCGGATGGTATTATTTAAGATGTTGAAATCGGATCATTTACAAAGGATAAATAAAAGTGACAAGTTTACTGCTCCTGCTCATTTCCTTAACTTCAGAAACTCTCTGACTCCATGTGTCTCTCATTTTTTTATTCTAATTTTGCCATCGTACTCACCTTGAACACGCACGAAAGGATACAAAAAAAAGAAGTCAAGTGAGGTATGTTTTAAATAAATTTCGATTGTTCGGTTGATTAAAACTGATTAGAAAATAAATCACTATAAAAAAATGAGAATATTCATATGCGCACCAATTGAAAGGCAAAAAAATCCAAAATGCTAGTCCGCCCTCCTTCAATTCTTATTCTTCACATTTTTTGGCTCCGAGAAGCATCAACACAAGGAATCATTGTGCAAAGAAGAAAGAAATAAGAAGATGGAGGAGGAGACGAGGGATGAAAAGGAGAGCAATATAGCGAAATGAGATTAAGATGGAGGGAGAGAGACGGTAATGAAAGAGAGATGGGAAGAGAAAGACGGACGGAGGGATGAATTTAGAGAGAAATGGGATGGGGAGACAAGGGGAATATTGAAGTAAAATATATGGAAAGAGAGATATGGCAAGGAGTTCAGATACGGGAGACGAAGAGAAAAAGATAAAAACAAGTAAAGGTATAAAAATGAATTTTTATAACCAACTTTTATTTGGCTAATACTTTCATTAATATCAATCAACTTTATAATATAATTCTGATAACCTTTCAGTTTGCATGGGCGTAAAAATTTGCAAAAGTGTCTACCTACCAGCTGTTGAGTGATGTAGGAGTTTCTCTATTTAATCTTTTTACAGTTGAGAGAATGGCAGACAGAAGTAGAAAACTCAGTGGCAAACGTAAGAATGTTTGGTATATAAGAAGCAAGAAGTTTGATAGTATATTTTATTTCATTAATAGAAATACTAACTTATCCATTCATATTGCTTAACATCAACGGAAATATATAAGGGAAAAGATGGGATACTAGATGGCAGGATCGGATAATTGAGGAAATATTCATGAATTTATAGACAATGTTGTTGTTTCATAAAATTTTAATATCTCTCAAAACCTGCTGTGGCGGTACTAGGAATCATAAAAGACATGATGGCACAAAAAAGAACCAAAAAGTAAAGTTTATATATATTTTTATTTTTTTTTAATTTGTAGGTATCGACTCATTGACTTTGTGTGACGTCGGAACTCGCATCCGCGGCAGGGTAGGTTTCGCGTCACTGTCGTGTATCGTGTAAACAGTGATTTTTGCCTATCAACTCTCGTTAATTTTTTTAGAAGTTTAGCTTAGTCTAACCCTCAAAACGAAAAAAGACTGTGATAAGCGCTACTATCTGTTGAACACTACGTATACTAACTATTCCTGACTGGGCTAGCATCACGGAAGTTCTTGAAAATGTAATAGTTCAGCCATTGAAATTCTTGCTGTTATTTCTGAAAGCGTCCTTTCACTCAATTTTTCTCCCTTTTTCTCCATTTAAGAAAAGTATGGGTTAGCCTAGGGTGACCAGATTCTTAGCTGACAAAACCGTCCAGCGGACGGACGGGCGGAAACGACCTCCCATATATGCGTTCACTTCGTGCAAAGAACTCATAAAAATGAACTGTTTTATTCACAAAATTATTATAAATGCTATTTATGTTTGTGATATAGTTTGGTATTTGATGGCCATGTTTTGTTTTCATTGGAATTAGTAATAAACCGAGTTTATAGATATATGTATCTGTTTTTTAGTATGCCGTATTATCCGACATTTCCGTTATCCGACCATCCTTTGACCCCGTTTAGGACGGACAATCGGGGTTCTATCGTACTTAAATTGAATGTGAATAAGCTTCGCAAATACAGAGAACAATTTTGTTCAATGTATTAACAAATAATTTCAATTAAATTAATATGTAAAAAATCTTACAACACAATATATCACGATTTAAAGATAATAATAACTTTAAGAAGAAATAATAAAGTTAAATATATAAATAACAAAGATGATAAAATAACACTATATGGCTTCTATTTCATTTTATATAGATTCATATAATTTTCCATTAATTTTTTAGACTACGCCTGCCTGTCTCATTCAAATTATTATTAATTTTAATCATCGGAAAAAACTTGTAATTTTATATTTAATTTAAACACACATAATGTGTACGGTATTGATTGTTTTAACGTCAAGGCTGTTTCGTTTGTCAGGTCATACAAAATATCTTTTCGAAACAGTCTTACTACATGTGCATTATGTGCCTGAAACACAAACCAAAAGCAACAAAATGTCTTTATCTCTGTGGTCTGCTCTTTAATTTAAACGCCTAAAAATAGGAATATCACCGATCGTCACAAGATTTAATAAGCAACTTTTGTATTTTAAATATAATGCGATTCCGATTAAACACATTTATGACATTTTTGTGTCGAGGAGATTTTGTAAGGCAGAAACAAAAAAACCGGGACAAATGAATGTCCCGACAATCCCGGAATTTCCAGGACGTCTGGTCACCCTAGGTTAGCCCGTTTTTGCGAGCATGTCTTCAATTTACCTTTTAAGGGAAGATGATTAAGTCAAGTCGGTTCTTTACTTCTTTCGACGGGACTGGCAACACGGACCGGCCCACCGCCTCCAAGCCATGACTTCACGAAGTATCGAGGATCGATTCTTCGTCTTTGTGCCGTTCGATATAAATTGTTCAGCTTAACAATTTTTTCTCGAAAACTAACAATCGTATTTGAATTCTGATTTTAGATTTGTAATCTGGTCAAAAAAACTCCGTAAGTTGATATTTTTTAAAATGTGGAATTAACTCATTGTAGGAATATACACCAGAAGGAAAGAGTGACTAAAAAATAAAACAAACTAAAACTGATGGCTGAAGGAGAGGAGAATTGAAGAGATACAGCGTGAGATGAAGCGAAGAGAAGGTGGTGTAAAAACAGAGAACCGGGTAATAGGTAAATATCTCTTCATGCTAATAGCTGTGTGCACTAGGCTACTTTCTAATATATCACAGCAGAAACAGTAACATGGAGTAACGTGAGTTGCATCAAATGAGAACTACCTGACTTGGCTAGAGTCAACAGTGGGAATAAATAGTGAAGATCGAGTGAGAGAAACGGAAGGGGGTAGATAGATAGATAATCGTCTTTATTCGGGCGAAATTTACACCATAAGGTCCATTCTTACATTTAAGAGAGAGAGAAAGAGAAAGAGAGAAGGAAATTGATGGAGAGATTAATGAAGGGGTCGAGTTTGAGGCCGACATAGAAGGAAGAGAGATTGCCCCGACCTCTGATTTGGCTCTTGTCTCTTGTTGTATCTAGTGAGATCAAGTAGCGCCATTCGATAACCTTCGGAAGGTCGAGGAGAAAATCGGCTGAAGTGGAGGTAAGGATAAGCCCATTTAACGGTCATCCTCAAGGTTCCCCTTAGGACCAGGCCTTTCGGTTTCCTAAAAATCTGTTATTAGAATTTCACGGTCAAGAACTCACGGACTACACATGCGTAGAGATTAGTTTATTTCGCCTCGGTAAGATTTTTAGACGAGGAATTTTGCGAAAGTAAATTATATTGTCAGTCAGTTTTTATTAATGTAATTAATGTCACATTCTTTTTGAGTTCCTTCTGCAATAGCAATGGGATTTTGATCCTTTGGTTGCTGAGTTCCGCAAATCGTCAATCAACTTCATATTCTAAATTTTCGTGCGTGTTCCTCATAATTTCACTTCACATTTTCAAGTACTCCTATCTGGGGAAAATGTCTCATTAATTTTCTATGCACAAATTTTTCCATTAAATTCACATTTCAGCATTTCTAAACTCTGCCACACTCTCAGTCATTCACGCACCGAATACCTCCACTGCAGTTGGATAATCGAATTCATTCAGAATTTAATTATTTATTTATTTATTCATTTATTTATTTATAAACAATCAGCTTACAGTACGAGGCCTATTACAGCTGACCGATTAACAATATATAACAATAACAAAGACAATAATAAACAACGATGAACAAGGTGGGACTCGAACCCGCAACCCTAACATTGGGAGCCAGACGCGCTAGCCACCCCTCTACCAAGGCTGTATTACTTTACTGAAGTAATAGCAATAATACAAATAATAAGACTTTAAAATATACGGATTTATGCCAAGTAATTTATGAATGCCGCAGAACTCATAATACTCACTATCGATCTAAACACTGATATGTAGATACTCTATTATTTCAGAGCCAAATTGATGTAGATTGGTAGGTAAGCAAAAAGCTCACCGCTACAATTTTTAAAAATGGTATGAAATGATTGGAAACTTAAAGCCGAATGTTAGGATAGAAAACTTGCTCTACTATTTCCATTTGCGATTACCTTGCAAATTTTTCAGAACAGCAAACCAATAGGTCAAAATCCCATTGATTAATTGCATAATGACAGTATATATTAATGTAGAAATGTACACCTCCATCATTAAATATTTCCTCGTCTACGTCCATGGAATTTTAAAAGAACCTTGGCCAAAAAAATAAGTATGGCATAAATCAAAAACACCAACGGAGAGCTATAGAAAACCGGTCATCCTGGTTAAGGAAAAAAAATACATTTTCAGGTGGCTCTCGTTACAGCAGAAGCAACAGAGAGAGGGGACAGAAGCCTTGGTTTAAAATCCCACCCTAAAACGTTTTAGGGAGAGGCTCCGAAGACCATCCGGAGGTGACATGTGGCTCGATTGCGACACTTTGACTCTGTATTTCTCCACAGATATCACACATATCATTACAGCTCAACTCTAAAAAGGGAAGAAGTTCCGCGACAACACAAGCTCGACAAGTATCCCGAAATTATTATTTTTAAATTTTCGAGAGGGTTTCCGACGGTTCAGCAATTGGATTTCTTTGGCAAATACGCTCACGGCTTGGATAAGAGGAGCATAGGGATTGCTTTATCCTACTCACCACACGACTCCGTCGCCAAATCCTTCTGCGGCAGCCATTAAAACGCCCTTTGCAGCGGCAGTGAAAACTCAGCGGAGAAGGGTGGTGACTCGGCTGGAATCGCTACGCCGGCACTCCGTTGGAATTTAACACGCAAAAACCGGAGGAATGGGAAAATAAAGACGGGACGTCGTGTTTTTCGAAAATGCGAGCGTTCTCGCTCTCAGACGTAGAGAGGTTTACATTTCACACAAATCTAATGTACACATATGCACACGATCGTTGACGGCCGCTCGGCTCTCGGGTGTTTCTCATTTTCCTTTTTTCGGAGTATGGACGAACGTTTCAATCAGGCCTCCGCGACTCTCGGAAGAAAAATAAATTTGAAAAATCATACATGTCGTCTAAATAGCCCTCCGATGAGGACTAAAGGTAAGGCGAAAAACAGAGGAGAGAAATTTCCAGCGTGCTACAAAGCGCAGCTTAGGCGCAGTAATCTCGTGTGGTCGTCGGAGTTGCTGAGACGTCACGCTGACGTCAGACCTGTGAGGAAGAGTGCGTTTGAGGTATGGGAAATGGAAGAAATGGATAGTGAGGGAGAGAAAGTAATGGAGGGGAAAAAGTTGAAAGTCTACTGCCGACGATTGCTAATCGATTCTTCCTTATTGTCTCCACGGCTAGGCGGTGCAAGGCGCCGATATGATGGCGTACACGTCACCGTAAACATGCTCGTTAGCCTTCGCAAATACTTCAAAGCAATAATTTATTAATTTTAGCGAATAATAAATACATTTTCTCGAGAAAAATTAACCACTTAATGTTTTCAACCTTATACTACGAAAAAATATATTTCGGTTCACAAAATTGCATCTATAACAGATAAGATTTCAGTCAGATTCTACTTACTTCCTTCCCATGGTAAAACTAAACAATAAACGACATATAATCCAAGGATGGAAGATATTCAACGTTATTTTCAAAACGCTCTTTTAGTGGCATGTAACGAGGAAGTTTTAAAAGGTCCAAAGCATGGAAAGGAGCACTTGATCCTTCATTTCTGCTCAAACATCGAAACGCTTTACTGCGATGGCGATATTTCCTAGGTTCTCCCTCTTCCGCTCTGCCGAACTGATTATCTCTAGCCTTCGGAGAACTAAAAGAGGTTAGGAATAGGTCTATCTTTCGGTCCCTGGAACCATTCGTTATTACACTTCTCCCTCTCTCCTTCTTCATCACCCCTTCCATGCTCTCTTTCTCCCCCTCCACCTTCTCTCTCTCTCTCCACCTCACCACGCCTCCTCCCAGTTTGCCTTGAGCTCCTCTGCCCGTAGAGCATGTACCGCCTCTCACACCCCTTTCCACCTCCAGTCGACGTCTCCTACTTCCTCGGTTACCGCCCACTATTCGAAATATGCATACATACGACCGATCGATTATTCGCGATCAGATCTGCACTTTTAAGAATTTTATGTGTCGAAGTACAAAATGATTTGTTGTGCCATTAAAACTCCACTTTATCGGCGTTAGGATTTTTGTCGATTTATGCCGGTAACATAAAATAAAATCGTATCAGAAACGTTGAAAATCATTGAGAAAATAATTCATCGCGATGGACTAATGAAAATCGTACAGTTGCAGTTAAACATCCATAGTTGCAAAAAACTACATAATAGGGAAATAATTACACGATGCGCGTATATTTACGGAAATGGTTGCGGAGCCATTTAACCGGTTTGTAACTTTGCAGCGCATCGACAGCAATTACACATAAATTTGTATGGAATTAGAGCAACTTATTGGTTTTAATTATGGTCCTTGATGCAGCCTTGAAGCAGAAGAATAAGCAGTAGGAATAGGGCGGACAAATTTTGAGGAATTTGAAAAGAATACACAGTGAGAGGCGGTAAAAGGGAACAGAGATTCCAAAAGGTCTGAATGATTGGGACGGTTACGGGAAGATAAAAGGAAGGGATTTTTAATGGAGATAGATGAGAGCGACGAAACGTGGACCTACCTACCAAAAAGGTAGCGAACTGACGAATGAATGATTTCCGGCTTCCTGTTACATAAGCGCCTCGCTTCCAAAATATCTTACACCTATATCCGACCATCTTTTTCGAGTGAACGACGCCGACGACAAATTAAAAATTAGGCAAAATTTTCTTCGACCTTCATTTCCATGGATCTGCTGACAATGTCCTTTGAAGTTAGCGCGTTCTCTCTCCGGTATTTTCTTTACGGTCCAGGCAGACGCGTATATTTTACCAGGTGTAAAAGCCCCAGCCCACTCCACGTATTGCATTACAATTTTCATACTCGATACTTTTTATCTTTCTCGAGGAACTTTTATTATGGTTATGTATGTCGGAATTACTATGTTAATTTGCATGTTAATTAACAACGAAGAAAACATACCAAATTTATCTAATTTTTTATTAACCTTGCTGCTTTCTCGCACCGTTGCCGTGGATGAGCGAGAATCGACTGTGTAAACACCCATCTTTCTCTTTCCACATCTACCCCTTTTGATAACTTATTACGTCATTATTTTATCTCCACCAAACATATCATACTCTCTACTAGATTCCACGCGCGCATCTCAACTTTCGAACTTCGCTCCGTCTCATTCGCTTGAGAGAACAGCTTTGGGCGGTCTTTAATTGCAGTCTTGATTTATGGAAGGTATTCCGATTCTCCGAATGCGAAAAACTGACCGATGTTAACCTGTTAAAGGACGGGATACCATACACGGACAGTTAATAATCCTCCCCTTAAAAATAATTGATATTTTTCCCTAAGTTGCCAGACGTATAAAGGGCTAATTTTTTTCGCCCAACGCCGTCAAATCCGACCACCCCGTCATACATTCTCCCCGGGTGGAGCAACTGAGGGATTCGAAAAAAATCCTCTCTTAAAAGAAGGGGAAACGAGGTATGAAAAATAACGAGTAAGTTCTTGATATCTGCATTTTATATGTGATCATCAAAAGAAATTGACTTAACGATGCACGGATTACAGCGTAAAAATTTATTGCGGCATATATTTCGCCTAGAACAAAAACTTTTTCTACTCATTCTTGAGTCTATTTAATGACAAAAATGATTTAGTTTTTGAAAGGGAAAAATCTTTCAATGCAGTCTCTATTTCACCCATTTACATTCACCGCACGATCATGTTTATCTAAAAAGAAAGTGTTCCATTTGTCTAACATCGCAATGAATTCATCCATTCCCAGCATCGGTGTACTCTAAAACTCTGAATCACAGCTCACATTAAAATTTTATTAACGAGAATTTCAAACTCGAATCAAGTTATTTTTTCACAAAATTTTTAGATTAATCCATCCAACTAAATTATAAAATGCATTTATGCCGTGAAATAGTTGGAAACCACCAGACAAATATGCGGAATATATTATTGATACATGTGAGAGTTCCAGTAAATCTTATGCTTGCACTGTGATAAACCAATATTTAAATATTGTTACAGCTTACTATGTTATCTTTATTGCGCTGGTAACATTCTTTATTTTTGCAATTTTACACATTGTATTGGATTTTCTTACATCTCTGCCAACGTACTCATTAAAAGCGGATCCTAGAAATATGTGCATTCTTTAAGTTAACCTTGCACAATTATACATATAATAGGTTCGTTATTAAAAAGTATAGCCACGGTTAATTGTATAAGCAATTTTATCCGTCCTGAATGAAGAAAGGGTTAATGAAAGACTAACTGCGAGAAACTCCCTATAGGCTTACATGTTTTCTCATTTAAATCTTACGATAATGGCGTAAACAATTATTATGGAACTAGTGTATTGCCCGCCATTTGACGGATAAATAATAATATTTCCTCCCTCCCTCTCGCCGTCCCTCTCTCCCTCCATCTGTCTCCCTCCCTCTGTCTCCCTCCCTCTGTCTCCCTCCCTCGGTCTCCCTCCCTCTCTCTGCCTCTCTTTTCCCCCACCTCCCCCCTCTCTCATTCCCTCCTGTCACAATCCATAGCTCTTCCTCTTTTTCTCCGTCTCCTTCTTTATCTCTTTCCCCCCGTTCATTTCTAATTCTATACCTCCCTTACTCTCCATGTACCTTCCATTCTATATCCCTTCCTTAATTCAATGTTATTTTTTATTTTATGCATATATCACCAGAAAACCTCTTATAACATATCATTAAAACTTCCCTCAATAGAACTGAGAGCTCTCTACTATTTTTTATAATATTTCTAACCCAATACCCCTCTGTCGATAAAAATGTGCTTACGTTTTAGAACGTTATTCGTAGTCGTAATACACAATCTTATGATGCCATGCATGAAAGCTGAAGAAGAAAATTTGCGATAACCTTTAATATTTTGCGTACCCTTTAAAACTCGGGACTTGGCACTAAGGATACCAATGGTTTAATAGACATGCAATACATGAACTTGATAGCTCCAATTTTTTAATATCGAATAGATAGCCGTCATTTTAAAATCACTCTAGGTGTAGGAATAAAAACACTTGAAATGACTCGTGAGTGCAAGTGCGTAAGTTTTATTTATGTACATATAAATTAGCTAACTCGATTAGCTGCATCTTTGGTCAGAATTTGGGACCACAGGAAATAGAAAATGACGATATACGAGCAATACATTTTCTGAGGTAGGACAACTCAATCTCATTAGCTTGATGTGAATTGGGGAATGCAGAGAAAATAGGAACCCGATAAAAATGACGTAAACGCGTTTTGAGTTTTGCCTGCATTTAAGGACCTTTTAGAGCAAAACAAGAATTATTGCGTTCCCATTTTAAAAAAAAAGGCTTGCCGCGCTTGCCTTTAAGCTATATTGATAGCCTAGGCAATTTTCAACCTTTTTTATCACTATTTGATCGACATAATTTAACAATCGCATTCGTGAGTTTGATACCACAAAATACCATCTGATAAACAGTTTTCATCGAATACAGATTTTTTAAAACAATTCCGCAGATTTTTCATCTTAATTAGTTAATGCTAATTATTCGCTAGTTTTTCTTAGAATCATGCTCTAACATCACCTTACTGCTCCCTCCGAGCATTATCATTTGCCTAAAGCCGTCGCCTTTTCTGTAAGAGATTTGCATAAACAAGGACAAAAATAGCTCAGAGATGGATCCTGAGCTGAAGCTAAGAATAATCGAAGCGGATATCAACTGAAATGGCATACAAGTATTGCCTTTAGTCTATTCACTTGCAAATATTTATGTATATTTTTTAGAGAGAGGAATGAAATTCGATTCTGAGATTGGACAATTGCGCCGGTGCATGTCAAAATGAAGAGATATGCATGAGTCCACGACATTTGAGTTATTTGAATGGCATGCTGAAAAATATTGTATAGGACGATACTTTATGCAACACAGGTCCGACAGCCACGACATCATATATCTTTTGCCTGTTTGCTATGGAAAACCTTTCGCATCTTAAATATGAATGAAAAAAACATCCTGACCCTTAAGGTAATAGACAGAGCAATATATACATCTGACAATTTTATGATTCAACATTATAAGTTTAATTCGTACAAAGAAGTCCTTTTCATTGCGAAAAATCTAAAAAAATATTCAACCTGTCGTATATTTCATACGCTGTTCACAAGTTATCACTGCCTTCATAACGTCAGATTCCGTCAAGTAATTTAATATTTTAGACAAGAGTCCATTCAAAAAGAAACCGGCTGCGTCACAAAAATTAAATTACTGCTCTATATTTAGCTCAACACATTCAAAGCATTTTCACAATGGCTTGAAGGGTGTAATGCATTAACCAAACACCTGCTCTCTTTCCCTCCGCCTCTCTCTCTCTCTCTCTTCCTTTCACTCTCTCTCTCTCTCTCTCTCTCTCTCTCTCTCTCTCGATTCCTCTCCGTTTAAAATAGACATCCGATCGGTCAAAATATTTTTTTTTAATTCCGCCGACTAATCATCCCCAGCCATTAGGATTGCATTTAATGGGATAATGAATCTTCGTACATACCTTTGTCGGAAAATCGCTAGATAGATACAGCGAAGGTTCAGCCAATAAAATGCAGAACAGTAAACCAGTTTCAGTTTCAAAGGCAAAAAACTCGAATCTCATCCTTTCAAACATATGCAGATTAATACATTGCAAGCATTTGTTTTAGAATTTATTAATTTTAATTTATTTTTCCTCTAATTCCGTATTTTGTTGTATGTATTTTATGCCAACTTTAAGTAGGACGATCGATACACTCGCACACGCCCGAACGCAAACATGTTGAGCAAGATCGCCATTTGCCGACATTTTTCACAATGAACTTATTTTTAACGATACTTTCTTTTACTGTATATAGTATATATAAATACTTTTTACTGAAGTACCAGAGAAGATATTACAAATCAGTGAGCGGCGCACATATGAAATCTTAAACGACTGTAGAGGCCTTGCGAATTTTTTTATGGTCTAGTTGAGAGAAGTTTTTTCAGTAAGGCGTAGTAAAGGGGTCAGTACTTGAGGTAGATGACATGTGCAACCCATAGTTTATATCAGTGGTTCACAACCTTTTTGTAGGCGCAGCACCCTTTCAATGATAATATCTTATACTAGTAGAAGGTGCTTGCATTCTGCAAGCATATCATCTCAACTTGAAAAAACATTCATTTTTCAGATAGATTTCATCATTACAAATATTTTTTTAATTCTATAGATTTCACCTCGGCAGCGATTTTCGTTTTTCCTTTATCTAAAAATAATAGATTAAAACAATCCCCAAACTTTGCAATTTTAAGAAATTTATACTTTCTCCCTTATGGGGTACTAATGCTACACATTTTTGCCAAATTTTAAAGTTGTAGCACTTCTAGAAGTGAAATAATATTTTTCTAATTGTTTAAATTTTGAACATTTTTAACGGCCGCCGCAATATATTTATGGAGAGATTCAAATGTTTATTTGTGCAAATGCACTACTCTGTAAATAACCTGAAAATTTCAGCTTCCTAGCTCATCCCGTAGTACCTAAGCAGTTATCTATTTGTTTAAAATTTAAGAATTTTTAACGGCTACACAAATTAAAATATCAAAATTTCTATATTTTTTATTTCGTTTTTTTTTCAAATCCTACATCTAAAAAAATTCCAGCTCCGTAGCACATTCGGAAATACATAAACCTTGAAAAATTGTTTAAACAATTGCGAATTTTTAGCGGCCGCATCGTTGTACTTTTTCAAGATTTTCGTTTTTTATAGTCGGTTTTCCACAAAATTCTACCTAAGAAAAAAATTTCGAATATCCAGCTCATCTGGAAGTGCCTAAACATGAGTATCTTCCTATATGTCATATCCTCCTCTGTAAGGAACGTCTATATATAAAGATATTTATGCATACGAGAATCACAAACTTTGGACTTTGGAGATTTTCGTACCGTGGCAAAAGGGGGTTATACTGCGAAAAACAATTTCCGACAAATACCTTATGAAGAGCACAGCAGGAGGTGAAGAAGATCCTCAAATAACTCGGAACCGCTATCACAACCACCCAGAATCGGGGGGAAAGACCCGTTCGCCCGACGCGTTACAATATTTTCGATTTTGTTTAGGAATTGCGTACATATTCCATGAAATTAAAAAAATTGGTAACAAAATGATTTCTTTTCAGAATTTTTAAAAGTTTTTCCTTTAAAATACTTTTTATTTGAACAATTTATTAAATATAGTTCATGAGTATGTATTAATATGAAATTAGAGCAATTCAGAAAAATTCTGTGTATTTAGCTTCAGCCATCGCGAGTTGCTGGGGGATTTCACAGTAGTACAATAAATGTTGACTGGACTAGTCGCACAGCTGGAAGTCGGATAAGAGATGAATCACTGTGTCATTGCAGTAAATTAATTTAATTTCAACTCTATGAACGTTATCAATGCAAAATTTAAATAAATAAAATATTTGGCAAACTCTTGAGTATTACAGTTAGGGATGGAGTAATCCTAACTTATTTCTTAGTTTCCACGCGATCGGCACGGAAATTGATGCTTCGGTGTTCAAAATAATGTTGACTGCAATGTAATTAATGTGGCAACTGTCCAAGTTTGAATAGAGTGACGCTGGCGAGTTCAATAGATACAGCTTTTTCCGAAAACGAACCCATAGAAGTTTTTATGTATTGAACTCTTTTTATTACAGCTTAAATTTTAAATGTAATTCTCTAAATATGGATCCTCAGCTAGGAGATAAAAAAATTTTTTTGGATATAACGCTGCTTAAAAATCCATATTTTAAGATTAAGAGGTGTTTACGCGTGAAAGCGACATCATGACCACAAATATAATCATTAAAAAACAGAATTTATGGACTCGGCGACTGAATAGACTCAAAATAACTTTGTTGTTTGTGTTGATATTACATTAACAAGGTGCTCAGTGTCACACACGTACACATCTTGCAACAAGTTTGTTTTTGTCTCACTAATATATCGCTCGCGTCTCGAGTTGATATCTTAACTGAAGTTCATTTAAAAAAAATAGACGCACAAAACCAGTCGAGTTGAAATTTTAAAGCGCCATCCAACGCTATGGCGCGGCGCTGCTCATAGTCGAGAAAACCAGTTCTAGAGGAGAAAAAGTATAATGGAAGAAAAAATGAACTCGGGATTCGTAAAAGAATCCCATCCTCTTATTGACTGAGGAAGAGAACATGAAACCGATGAAAAAGTTAAAAGGGAGGGAAGGGGAATCGTGCAATCATCCTTGCGTAGAGAGCACAAATAACGCGACAAGGGCCATAAAAGGAAGCGATTTCACGGTGAAATGATTTCAGAACACCATCTCTCACTGAAGTTTCCCAATAGATATGGCTCTTCTTCCCCTCTCCTATCCGTCCCGTCGCTGTTACAACTTCGCCCTTTACCCTTCAGCCCTTCTTGCCCCCGAAGCTCCTCGTCCACACAACCTCTCCGCTTTCATAAACGAAAAGGACACTAGGAATGCCTGTACGTCCCACTCCTCCTCTCTCTCCTACAACTCCTTCCACACCCTCTTCATTTCCTCCTCATTGCTCTTTATTTTGTTCCCTGCTTCTTTTTCCATTCCTGCTGACGAATTATCGTACATCACTTCCCAATATCTTTCCTTTCTCGTTACTCTGCTTCCTTACTTTCTTTTACACTCGTTCCCTATAACCTATCCTATTTCTCAATACATTTTATCTAACTCTCCTTTCCCCATCTAAATCTGCGGGATCTCCCATCCTAACTACCCTCTACCGACACTCTGCTCCTTTTCCTCTTTCCTGCAGTCATTTACTTTCTCCTATTCTTATTTTCTTCTCTCAGTTCCCTATAATTTTTCTCCTTGTCTTTCACTTTTATCCCAATCCACCCATGGCCCCTTTCTCTTTCTTTCTTTCTTTCTTTCTTTCTCTCTCTATCTCCTATCATCCTTCCTCCTAATCGCTTTCTTACAACCTCTTCTTTACCATGGAACAAAAAAGACTCGTTGGGAAGTCTCCTCTCGTCCATAATGAAGACGATTGTCTTTTTTCTTTCTCTCTCGTCAAATCTCCTCTCATCAGGTTCTGATTACCAACTTCAAAGGTATGACTGAAAACCATATCGGTATATTAACAAATATTTATATGTGTCCTTCTCTTTCTCTCTCTTAACTGTTATTCCGAAATCCTCATTTCGCAGTTAGAAATAATTAATAAGTGCCCTAACTGTGACCTCCTTCATTCAACTCATAGCAATTCTGACGTACATAAAAATATTTCTACCAGCAATGTTATTCCACACGTCAATTTAATTTATGTAAGATCCACCATACAGGATGCTGGGATAGACCCCGCTATCAACTTGGAAATCGGCAGTATTGCATTTTACAAAACACTCGCGTTCATTACGAAACGAAACGATTTTAACGGAAGAGCTCTACTAAATTATAGAGATACACTACATTTAACACCCTGCCACAGGTTGGGTAGCTCCGCTCGTGGAAGGAAAGTTCTACAGATTCGATAGGCTTATCGATTGAATATAATTATAATTATTGATTACTACCCATTATTTAAAAAAATAAAAAGATAAAATTAGATCTCGCGCTTGCTATTTCTGTTAGCAGCAAACATTTGCACATTAAGACTATTCTAAAAGTGCTAAACTGGAGAACCAGCACTATCGCCAGTATTCAGACAATGGCTCAAAAAACATTCCAAAACAACCCGAGGCTTTCTGATTTATTAAGAACATTTTACCCAAAGAACCTAGAAGATTGATTACTCCACAGCCAGAATAACCCCAGCTAAATCGTCTAACGTCGTCACATCAAGGTAAAATGCTTAATATAAAAGAAGCCATTCTGAAGTAAGTTAAATCTGAATCTCAATTTTAAATGTCAACCTATCTAAAAGATCTTCGATGCAGGAACATGATGTCCATTTCATCGCTTCATAAATAAAGATGGCTAAATCGAGATCAAATTCCTGTATACTATCCAATTACTTTTATATGGTCATAGTACTCAACATATTAAGCTATTAAAAATTATATCATGAACTAATTCAATAGCATCATTTTCACTATCAAGTAGTAAACGTAAAGCCTTTAATTTTATAATGACTTGCACACGACACGAATCATTTTTGTTTAAGGGTAATTTATGGCCATGCTTAGAATGAATTATCTATCATATAGAACATAGTCGGCACTTTCGATTTGATTTCTTAAAGAGTGCGTGGGTTCATTCTTTTAACGAATCGACTCAAGATGCCACCCACGAAGAAAATTTCACGATGGACCGAGAAAGGTACCTATAAAAAAACTTAAAACACCTTGAAATATTTGCCAGGTTACCTTTTGGAATCCCACTTAGAGGATAACAGCATATCCTTAAGCGAAACACAAGTGTCGGCTTTTCGAATATAAAACGAAAGAGAGACTAAAATAAGAATATAAATTATATTTTTATTTTTTCTTAGAACCCCGTAAAAATTTGCGCATGGGAAACAGATGCGCAACGCCACACTCGCCGTTGCGGCCGTATATTTCGACTTCCCGTGCAAGACAATCTGCCCTGTCTTGATTAACAGACTGTGAGCTCACGGATAACGAGCAACATATTCCTAACTTCTATAATTCACCGTTTCCCTTCCATGTAATAAATAAAAATGCGCAAAAGCCCGGAATGGAGCAAAATTAATTTTTCTTCTCCATCTGGTATCCACGCAAAACTCTCTTTATTTTCAAGAGAGAAACACTCTTCGAGAACAAGATTTTTAGAGCAGTTACGCAAGAATGAGGTAGGCTTAAACATGATAAAAACGTGTATGTATGTACGTACACACACGCATATATATATATATATACATATATATATATATACAGGGCCGTAGTGACCACTTTGGCGCCCTGGGCAGAGGAGTTTTTGGCGCCCCTAAATGATCTAATAAAATTCTAAGTTCGTATTTTAAAAGGGTATTTAACTAAAAATAAACAATCATTTATTTAAAGTTATATTTTTCGAGCTTTATTTGTAGCAAACATATTGATTGTGTCATTGAAATCTATATTTTTAGCAGTGTCATATTCAATAGATAATATGACCACACCAGAAAGTCTCTCTTGGTTCACTGATGACCGTAGGTAATTTTTGATCAATTTTAGTTTACTAAAAGAACGCTCTCCAGCTGAAATTGATGTGGCAAATGTCAAATAATTCTCAGTAAAATTTCCGCATTGGAAAATGAACTTAAAAGTTTGTGATCGTGAAGAAATCCTAAAATTCCTTTCTGCGTAATTTTTACACTTCATAACGAAGGCAGATGGTGTTTCAAACTGCGAATTTCTTTGATTAACTCGCGTTCATCCATATCGTTTTTATGCATACCTACTAGCAGCATTTTCAGAGAAATTTATAATTTCATCTTCATTCATGTTATAAACAACATAACTTAAAAATTTAAAAGCATTATCAATTTCACATAAAGATGTAAATCGTACCAACAGTTGCGTTTGAAGAGAATTTATTGCCTTATGTACTGCATCTGTTGTTTCAGGTACCTATTGAGAGCGCTTCAATTTCCATCTTGTCATGAAATTTCCTTTTTCTTCATCTTATTTTCGTGTAACTCACATTTTATCTAGTGTATAATAAGATTTCCATTTGGCGCCCCCTTACGAAGCTGCGCCCTGGGCACGTGCCCCGGTTGCCCCGCCCTCACTACGGCTTAATCTTAAGATTCTCTCTTCGCCGTTGTGCTGATACCATAGTATATTATTTATATCAGTGGTTCTCAAACTTGAGTAACGTAATGACCCCTTTTGCTAGGAAAGAATTCTCGCGGACCCCTAAGTTCATTGGATGGATTCGTGTTTCGCGGCTTGAAAACACATAAATGGTCGGGACCAGTAAGTCCTGTCAGGATACTAGTGCTGGGAGGAAATATATGACATTTTATGAATCGGGACTTATGAGTCCCGACAGTAATTAAAGGGTTTTAAAGTTTCATGATTTTTTATAAGTTTATGCATTAACTCGTGGACCCCCTAAAACATATCTGCGGACCCCCAGGGGTCCGCGGACCACAGTTTGAGAAACCCTGATTTGTATCATATTCATATTCGTATAAGAAGCAAACACGAAAGTTGTATTTGAAAAATAATTTATTCCTGAAGAAATACAATGAAGTGAAAGTAAATATACAAAAGCCGATTTGCATTAACTTGTAATAAAAGTTCTTGTTTAATAGAAACTAAATTGGAGACTATTTTATGGTGCGCATGGTGGCATACACTGTCTCAATTAAATGCGTTAGTTTGTGCACAGAGAGAATTTGATACTTTGTCCAGTATTATTGAATTAATGTACAAAAATAACATTTGATAAATTTTTAAAAAAGAAAAATGCGGAAAATCACAAGATATTCTCAGAAATTAAAAAAAAAGTTCACGACAAGAAAATATTAATCAAGGGGTTCACGAAGCGGAAGTGTTTGGAAAGCGCTGCTCTAAAGCGGTGGTTCTTAAACTTTTTTGAGTCGCGACACACTTTCAAGGATAAAGAGGATTTCGCCTCCATTGTTGATGCTCCTACATAATCATTTTATTAGAATATAGGTTAATGCCCTAATTACCTACCATGCAAATCGTAGATTCATTTACTAAACAAAGTTTTTCGCGGCACACTTGAAAGTCTACTGCGGCACACAGTGCATAAGTGCGCGGATCGCGCCAAGAACGTTTCTCTTCAAACTACCTCAAAATAGCGTCACTTGCGAGTCATAATGTTGAAAAGATGATCCATTAACGTTAATTGTCATTAAATCGTTAAGGCGATCTATTGCCATTTAAGATTCGCATTACTTCGGACAGAGAGACCTAAAGATATTAACATAATTTCAAATTATAACCACTGATTTTTCACTCTACTCGTACGATATGGCGAGCATAATACCCAGAGGTCTCCCCACACCCGTTTACTGTGTCATTAGATGAATACAGTATTGTTGAGTACTGAATAGTTCCATGATATTAATGAACAAGCTCAAATTTAAGGAATGATGAAGAATTCTCATTACGTTTATTCCGCAATGTTTGTAAATTTGAAAAATCACATTCAATCGAATACTAATGTTGCATATATGTTGGAAAAACAAAACTCATAATGTAAACGAAAGAAAATTGTATTGATGATGCTGTAACAGGCGAAAGCGGTCGGAATAAATTTGCTAGTGGAAAAATACAATTTTCTTTTTTCATTTACATTATGGAATCTTTCAACAAAGTTCAGCCTTCCCAAGTGAATTTTGTTAAAACTCATAATGATTTTTTTAGTCGCTACATATCATCCGATCAAACTTGAAAGCGAATTGAAAAAAATAATTCAAGGCTGACACGAAGAAAATAAATCACCATGGAACAGCAGAATGGTTCAACGCTTCACAAAATAAATGTATCGAAAATAAAACAATCGAGACGGTATTTTATTAATTGAATCTGCGCTGGGCGTATCTTACCCGCATATAAAAGATTCCGCTCCGTATTGTGCGTGTGTTCCGATCTAACCCTCTGTTATTTTAAGTAGGACCTCGAATGGAAAGCACTTCAGCTCCATTCTCGATGAGTAATAACTGGTTTTTTGACCGCCATTGATGAACGACCTTCTTTCCATAGCGCAGCTTCCGAAGATCAAGGCCCATCTGCCTGTGGCGATTGCTTGTCTCTCGGCGATCGATTTGCATGCACAAGAAAGAGGCGTCAGGGAAGAAGCAGCCCCCGAGCATCGCCGACTTCGACGGCGGGGTTTGATTTTGGCCGCAACAATAAAATCAATCTCTATCACCGAGCAATATGGCTATTACTTTCTCACATTTGATGTTCAAAAAAATTATACGCCATGAAAATGTGTAGGATTTTCATCAGGTGCGGGTTTTGAAAATGGAGGGTTATAAAATGTTTCAGATCCATCACCATGAATTGTGACAGGTAGACTGGTGTCGTGTTACAAGGCGAGAAAGTGGAAATTATTCTGAACAGATTTGTCAATTCAAACTTCGACTATGACAGTCCATTCGAGTCACGGATTTCAGGATTAGGAATTAAACCAGTTGTTTCGAGCTCTTTCTTTAATGGACGCGACGCGATTTGTGAACCTCTTCCAATACGTCGGTTGCAGTGCGTATCGCCCTTGAAATTTGGACAAGACTAGGCTGTCCAGTTTAAATGAAGACATCTTGTATAAGAGCGTGGCAAAAAACAGATTTTGAAGTTTGAAAATGGCTATTTCAAGAGTAGATCGTTACGCAAGAGGTTGATCAAGCACTCTAGACATCCCAAGACAGTCAATTTGGAAGAGTTGAGTAGATGGCATGGATGAGCGGGTGGAGAAAAAACCAGCGGAGAGTTGAATTTCGCCGGGCAAGAATCGATAAAAAACTAAGCAAAATGAAAACACCTTGCTTCATCCTCTATCCATCTATCTATTATCTGTACAGATAATAATTCATTAGGGTGTTGGGAAAAAACGTGAAAATAAACCGAAGGAAAAACGAAGTGTTAAAGGTGCCGAAAAACATCAAAATGAAAGATGAATAACTTGAAGAGACGGAAAAAATTCGGACACTTATAATGTTGATTTAAGGGCGGCCGAAATTATTTCAAAAGTCATCAGATAAAGATGATGAGAAGCATTGAAAAAAACTGCTTTAATTGAGAGGTCGGGTGTTGATGAAGAGCGGTTTGAACGGTGGAATTTTAAGGCTCGTTATAAAAAATATGACATGGAGCGTATCTTTATATATTTTTCTGACATGAAAATTAGATTTTTTCGGATGTTCGCACGATGGAGGATAACCGAGAACACTAGGGAGAGAAGAAACAAGAGAACGTTGAGAGAGGCGGGAATGACACGATAAAGGGCGAGGCGGGTGATTTTTTTTTCGGTCGCAAGAACATTTCGAAAGATAAACGCTGACTGAACGATAAAAATAGAAGGAGCAAATCGTCAATCTAATGAGTGTGACGATGGACGGAGATTTGAGGAAGAAACAAGGGCGGCGGAAAGAAGAGAACTGTCGTATCGGACAAATAAAGATAGTACTTCAATTGCTTCCTCTGTCTAAAATACAGCGTTCGAACTTAAGTATACCACTTGTTTTCATCTCGTCCTTGATTAAACCTCGCCATTTATCTTCCCCTTTTCCGCCTGTTTCTAAAAGAAATGCACCGATTGAGAACTCGACATTTACAGAAAGAAAGGGCCGAGTTAATTCTGTGGTGTTTTGCTAAAGACGGGAATTAATGAACAAGTCTCAGCTGCATTAAGTCGAACTGACGCGAAAACGATTTTCTCTGTCTGTTTGTAGGGAAGAGTAGAAGGCGGAGGTATTTTTTCCCCAAGCATTACTGGAATCTGATGGAAATTTTCGGCGGTGGTCTTGGGAAATGACATCTTGTGCATTTGATTCAAAAAACCGGTTGCCCGGCTGCACCGGCTTTCGAGAAGCCAACTTGTATTCGTTACGAAAAATCATGTTTGCGGTCTGATACAAACAAGAAGTCTAAACCAGGACTAATGCAGGCTGGTTTCCCAAATTTGACGTCCCGAATTGATTGCTTATATTGACAGAAAATGTTTCAGTATGTGTTAGTCAATCCAAGGAATTCCCATAACATAAATACCACTTGTAGTTCATAGTTTATCAGTGATAGAGAAAAATTGGAAACTAAATTAATAGAGCATTATCAGGCTTAAAATACTAAAAGCAATGTCAAAATCTCTTTCTGACATTATATTTTGCTTTTATGTTTTTAAATAAACGAATTTAATAAATGTTAACGTTTATAGGCTAATATGTCTGGATCGACTGTCCATTGCTGAAGAGTTGTCTAGCGGAAAAGAAAATAACTCATTTGTTCACTCGTCTATGTTCAAGCCAAGTTCGGTAATAATCGTCTCCATGGCAACAATCCAATAAAATGCGATTTAAAACGCAAAACCACTTTGTTTTAGTATAACCCATCTCCATGGCAACAACCCAATAAAATGCGATTTAAAACGCAAAACCACTTTGTTTTAGTATAAATTCAAGAAAATACGATCAATTATCAAAATTCGGTGATAATAATTAAAATCTACATTTTTTCCCCTTAGAACAGTACAAATCCTACTTCGATATCACAATTGTAAGATATTTTAAAGTATTAAAGAAAAATATCAATAATGAGGTCAGGCTCAACCCTGTGGAATATACTCATCGATAAAAAGAAAAAACTTAGTCACTTCCACAAATTTAATGCACGACCGGTTTCACTACGGTCACCGGTTGTGCATAATAAATTTGTGGAAGTGACTAAGTTCTTTCTTTTTCTCTATTAAAGAAAAAATTCTGCACGATGGATTTGAGATTTCCTATGTCAAACAAATAGGGAAAAACCGTTCCTGGAATCGAACCCGGGACTTTAATCTTCGCCAAATAAAATACATCCCGGAGGTGGGCCCTGGCAGCTAAGTTTCATGAAAATCGGTCCATTGGTGCAAAGGTTGTTAGTAGGGGACACACGCACACACACAGAGGACCCTTTCATAAGGCTATGTTTCCTTTGGAAACCAGCCTAAAAACAGAGGTTTCTGATATCAGTGCAATGTACTTGATCTTGTTTTCGGAAATGCAAAATATATCAAGACCACTTTTTCGGAATTTTCCTTGTGAAAACTCGTGCTTGAATTGTCATAAATACATTCTGACTGAATATTAGGAAAAATTACGCAATAACATTCGAGAGGTCCGCTTATATATTTGAAAGTTAGAAAAAGGTGTACAGCGTGGGCACGTTAAGTGCGATGGAGTATTTGAAACAATTAAAACAGCAAAACACCAAGACCCGATTATGTCTCTCTGTCTACTATTTCTTCCATCTCCTAATATGTTTACCTAATTTTAGTATGAATAAATACTGCAAAACGATATATCAGAAATCATGCCAGGGAAATATTAAATTTTTATTTCCCGATGTACTGCTTAATCTCTAATCAGTTGTAATTAATCTAATAATCGAAAAATATTAAAAACATACCTCAATTGAATTGAGTAGTTGTAATAGTTACGTTTGCGTTCTTCCTCGGCGTGGATAATCCATTTCCTACCACTTAAAAATTACTGCATGCACACGTAATTATATTAAACGTATTTTCGTAATTATAGTTTATCTTATTTACTTCACTTACTCCGAAGATTTTTTTCGTTGACAATGATTAGATAGCTATGGATGAATTTTTCCAAGTTGAAAGCGAATTACGACTTTCTTGTTTGATTTTCTTTGAAATGGCTACTCCTACGATAAAAATATATTTTAGAAGAAATATTTCTTTATAGTAGTTCTACAAATGTTATTTGAAGACCGTTTTGGTATAACTAATATTTTACGAGATATTACGTGAAGTTTGTTTTTGGTGGCATCCCTAGTTGAGTTATTTGAACCTATGCCATTTTCGTATTGTCTTTGGCCAGAAGTTCTAAGTACCAAACTTCATGAAAACCCGTCAGGTAGAAATCGAGAACGAACACGCGTACGGACGGACAGTACGAAGTTAATAGGCGCATACGTCGGAAAAGAAACGCGCCTAATGAATAAAATTAAATGCGCGGTATTTCGTATGCAGATAATTTATGAAAACGATTTAATTACTTTGGTTCTTAAAACAAGTCACAATATTCTTTAATAAAGAGAGTTTTTATAAAGATCAAATTAAGCCTAAAAGCTTATCAGCAGTGACTTACGTCACCTAATATGATAATCAAAACGACATTTAGGAAATGTGTCATATATTGCACCAATCAGCAAAGTCCTTTTGAGGAGTGGCACACATTCATGTAAACTACCCACTTAATATAAAAATCGCCTGCGTATAAGAGGTTAGCGCATTCAATAAATTAAGATAAATCATTAACGAAAATATAAAAAAGAAGAGGGCACCAGATACATCCCTGAGGAGCAACAGAAGGAAGATCAGCCAGAATTGAAAAACGACCACCCACAGCTACTCTCTGTTAGACAAATAAGAACGTATAAACACTGATACCAAAACTAAATTGTGGAAAGCATTCCCAAACATCTTTGCAAAATCAAAGTAAATCGCGACATTTTGTCCAATTTGGATGATGAAAGCTAGTTTAATTACATGCGAAACTAAGTTAGATGCTTGCAAGCTATGTGGAAGGAAATCATGCTGCTGCTCTGAGAAATTGCCTCTGATGTGGGTAATTGACTTGTTATACAGTATATTTTCAAATAATTTTCAAAATACAATTGTGATTATTATCATTTTTCAAATCTGATATATTACCACTATTTAAATAGGAGTGGCCATTGCCTGCTTCCACCTCTACGGAGCGCAATACCCTTTTAAACATAGAAAGTAAGGGTCCACAAATTTCCCAAGCACAAGCTCTGATGATGAAAACAGGTATGCCATCCGGTCCATTATGTAAGGAATTTTTGAAAACGGAAGTGAAAAGCTCAGAGAAAAGGTTGCACACTCTACTATCATAGTAAACTGAAACAGTAATACGCCTTCCACCTATTTTTCGCTTTACATGTCGCTAAAAATGTTTCGGATTTTCTTTTAAGGATGAGTCAACAAATTTTAGAGAGGAATTCTTCTTTTCCCGTTGTTGTTGTTTGAAAGTTGCGATGATAGTTACTATCTCACATTGGTGTTTCCTTTGAAATTTTTAATCCGACCTGATTCATTTGCAAAAATAATTAAGGCACAATGAAAAAAGTAAGCGCACCATTATTTATATTTTTCGCGATACTGGAAAGGATGACTGATTGAAACATCACCACGAACAAAATTGATTATACCTCTTGAGATAAATTAATAAAAAATAATCTTTTTCGAAAACATGGAAGGCAAATCGTTCAACTTAAGAGGAAAAAACAAGCGCGTGACGAAACGAGAGAATTCTCAGATTGCGTGTATCGGACCAAACCTACTTATTATAATAGGCCGTCGTATACCCTCAGAGAGAGAAAGGGAGGAAAAGAGAGAGAATAGAGGGAGGGAGGAAGAGAGAAGAGGAGGAATAAAAGTGAAGTGTATCGACCTTTGAAAAAATGTCGAAAATGTTCGTTGGCCCAGAATGGGAGTATTGGACTGCGTGGCAGAGGGTCGTGAGTCTCGGAAGGGGGTGGAGAGGATGATGGGAATGAAAATGTGAAGAGAGCGTTCGGAGAAGAGAGAGGGGTTGGGGAGGGAGATGGGTGAGATGAGAAGAGAAAGAAAAAGAGAGAGAGATATTTGACGGCACCTGAGCCGAAAGAAGCGAGGGAGAGAGAGAGAGATATGAAGAGAGATGGAGATAGAGAGAGAGGGGGGAGGAAGGAGGTTCAGATAGAAAACAGGTTCCTCTCTTCTGTATGATGTAGAGGGAGGGAGTGAGAAAGAGTGGGAGGCAAAAAAGGATGTAGGAATGGAGTGAGGTTGGAGGAGAAGGAAGAAGACACGAAGAGAATAGGAGAGGAAGGGAGAGGAATAGGAGGGAGAGAAGCAGGAAGGTGAAGTGAAAGTGGGAGGGGAGACGAGGAGGGAGGGAGCTGTGTTCTTTGGGAGGTATATAGCATGGGGGATGGTTGTTGGGGTAAAGAGAGCGTAGGGAAAGGGGAGAGAGACATTTTTTTATCTTACGCCCATGAAAAGGAAGAGCTGTTTAGTTGCGGCGCCGTAAACAGCTCAGATTGTCATAGGAATATGTTCCAGGCACATGGAGGATAAAAATAAATTAGCACTAAAATGAATCACACATTTCCTTTGAAGGAAGAATTTCCCCTGATAAAACAAGCCTTCCTCCCATGAGCTACATTTCATAGTCTTAATACTATT
Organism: Tanypteryx hageni; assembly: GCA_028673005.1. Classification (NCBI taxonomy): domain Eukaryota; kingdom Metazoa; phylum Arthropoda; class Insecta; order Odonata; family Petaluridae; genus Tanypteryx; species Tanypteryx hageni. Next base: position 149,691,861 of record CM054113.1, on the reverse strand, counting down.
TAACTAACTCGGAATTCTGATGCGTCAAAGAAGAAAAATATGCTACGAAATCACTCAAAATATTTCGGTTTACACAAATAATTTAATTCTAATCTAAAAGGAAACAGGCGAAAACTTACATTAATTAGATATGTAACTTGGTTACCACAAAAGTATATGTTCCGGGAAGATAAAGGCAAACGAAGAATACTGATATCCTAATGTAATAAAATGAAGTGGTGGAGATAAAAGGCAAATAGAGGCGAGGAAATATTCTCCGAGGGATTGATAACACTTTAGATATATATTTACTAATGGCTTTTTTCTTATTGGAAACTTCATCCCTTGCCTGAGGTGTGAGGCGATAATGGGAATATTTCCATTTGCAGATAAAAATAGAGAGATTTATGCTCGCATCTATCGTCCTGAAAATCAAAAAGGTGTCTTTTTCTAAATTTAAAATTAGATGATAAGTCTGAAAAAGGACTAAGGATGAGAAAAAGGGAAATAAATGACCTAGAGTCAAAATTGAGAGGTAATTAGGTGGAAGATTGTAAAAAATATGAACAACTCGGAGACGAGGTGTGAGACCAAGGAGAAATATCAAAGAATACATGGACAAAAACATATGCCAAACGTTTGGATTCATATAAATGAAAGCTACTTGTATGAGAATGAATGAGAGGATTATTTATTAAAAACTCTCAGTTAAACTAACATATTGATTATCGCCTTTATCAATGACCCATTCCTGAGTGAAAATGGACTTTGCAGAGATGAGTGTCGTCCAAATGCCTTAATTTATAAATTGTAATTGAAAAAAGTAAAGGAGCTCATTTAGTACTCGCAAGTTAAATACAGCGACATTGTGGAATTTAGCGTTTAATATTAATTTTCGATTTCAGCCAAATGGCATGCCCATCGGTGTTTGCGTAACTTATTTTAATACGAGGACAAAATGGGGGAGATCAACTTTGTTATTATTACTGTAAATGTTGTTAACTAGTCAGCAGGCTGACTACGGAAGGTTTTGCCGGGTTCCCTTTCTATCTTATTGTTAGGGCGAATGTACCAAGGATTAAAATATGTAAAAAATATTCTAGTGTTTGATATGTAAGTCTTTTTGGGAATAAATACATTTTGAATTTTAAATTTTGGTGGGGGACGCGTAGTTCAAAGTATTTATTAAGTTCTACAGTACTGACATACTTTGAATTAGATAGCGAGTTTTCACCGACAGCAAAGACTGGAAGCATAAGCAGAAAATAAATAAAAACGGAAATTAATATAGGTGCGGAATGGTTTCATATGCATCGCGACTTTTTCCTCCCTTCTCTTCAAGCACTTAAATTTTATTTTCAAAGCAGAGAAGGCTTTGATCTGACTTTATTATGAGAAGGCAAGTTATGCTTCCATCCCTCTTAGGCGTTTGCGCGCTCAAATTACCGCAATTAGAAGCTGTGGATGGCATACATACTAAATATTTGTTTCCAGATGGGTTAAACTAATAAATATTTTATGTGGTAACGAAATAGGATAATTCAAACCCCAAGGGAAAACAGAAAGCTCTAAGCTTCAAAAACTCAAGCAGTTGCAGAACTTCAACAAAGTATGAAAAATTCGAGTCATAGCCCTTCGAGTTATCGGAATCCCACTCTCTATTTGTAGACATTTACATACCTTAGAAATCTTCTTTATAGAAGAATATAGGGATAAAGCCAGGAGGATTGATTTCTGTGCATATACTGTTGATGTGGATAAGGAGTGTCCTTTTGGGGAGATACGAACGCCTGTGAGCGACGGTGTCCATGACCGAGGCGCTGAACGACCTCTAGCTTCCTCCGCCACCAATCTTTTCGTCCACTGCTCACTTCTCTCGAAAGCATTCGCCCATTTTCCAGTTTGATTGCCATGCATAATTTGGCACTTTGCATCAATGGTTCAGCTGCAACGCTAATTAATACAGCCGACCACTGGAGGGGCTACTGGTTTTTTTTATCGTGGCGAATTAAACATCCCGAACCGTAATGGGAAAGCCATTTCAAGGTTTCAAATAGTAAGGTGTCGAAGGAGATAGAAGGTACAAGTGGACATTTAGGGAGAAAGATCTGAGGTGACAAGAAGAGCGTGCTTTTAAAGTCGTTCCGTAAATTAAGAATAGACGTTCGATTGAGAAAACTTGCAAATGTTCTCTGGGACTCCGCTTCTTAATGAGCGAAAAAATACAACAGCACGCTATTTTTCCTATATACTCTATCGATTAAAGATAGTTCGTTTAAATTTTTTTCAGAATAAAGAATGCCCGAAAATTCTGTTGTGAATAGATAATTAATGTCATAGTACTTCATTTTCCCAGGTAATTAATTTGTTTCCTAGTGGCCTCACGATTTTATAACCAAAGGAGCAACGTGATACATTTTTATGAGCGGTGTCATAAAAAAAATGTTCTTTGCGTGCAGCAGGTGTTGGAATTATAAAGTATGAACTTTTTGGCTCTGAAAAACTTTTCAGCAGAGGGTAGCACAACTTCTAAGATGAGCGTGGATCGAAATCCCTACCAAAACAAAAGACGGTGGGATCTGAATAAACTTAGCTTCTCTCTTGCTGGGACGTGCCACAATGCAGTCGTCATCTTTCCCTAGTGCTCCTTAGGTTTCTCTTCCTCGCTAAGTCTCTCGCGTAGTTCGATTACGTGGCCGTCGGTCATCGCTCTTTGTGGAGGAGAGCCGAGAGAGAGAGGGCGTCGAGAGTCTTACCTCACGAAAGCGGAAAAGAAAGAGAGAGCAGGACGACGGACGGATCGCGCGCGCATTTTCCAGCGCACACCCGAAATGCGACGAGTCGTTCGCAATAAGACTCTTTATCTTATTTTTTTAACCGTCAACTTACTCCGCGGGGAATCTTATGCTTTCGCGCGGCAGATACATACACAGATAGGTTCGCATTTTTAAATTAAGTTGCTAAGAGCCGATAAGAGGTCTATAAATATCACCATGCTCTTTATACAGACATGTGTGAGTTTTAGTGCCAACGATAAATTTTAATAAGGACCACTCCTACTTAATTTAATCGATAAGTGTAAAGCGGTTGAAAAGATAAAAATCGCAACAAGCAGACGGACGGGCAGACAAGACGAGGCGTACCGCTACTATCAATTCCCTGTTTTTGAACGCCTAAACAGGAAAAAGAGAAAAAAATTAAAAACATAATCCGCGAGATTTTTAATTTGGAAAAAGTTTCAATTACATCTGAATAACCATAATAACAACAGCCGATGCGTGTGACAGTAGCGCTTGAAGTGACGTCGTTGCTGTAGAGAAGGAGAAACGAGAACTAAGATGCGTAATCAGGGCATGTAGGATATGGCTGTTTCAAAATTAAGCATACATATGAAAAACTTTCCACTCTTTTTTGATCAAACCTGCATAAATGACTAGACAACATCAATTATAATTTTCTTGCTGCTCGCTAATGTATCTCTTACCTCGAATTAATTCGTCTTCTTCCTATCACTCATTATTCTTTCCTCAAAAACATATGTTCCTTGAGAATGGCCACTTGACGGATAGTCATTATTTGACGAATAAGTGGCCGAATCCGATGTTTCTTTTTACCCCAAGCGCTCTAGCCGGTGTTCACCCCTGATGACGTACGTTCCATTCTGGCTATGCGGTAGAGCCGGGCTCGACAAATCCCGGGCGCCAGGTCGCCATGGCGCCTAAGATTTTCATGCTGGCGCCTAGATATTGTATATTCTTGCGTAAATATGCATGGCTTAATTATTGTAGCAGATTCGTGTCTGAATTATTAAACATTTATTTTTCTGACGGTGATAAAAAATCTATCGAAATTATGTCACGTCTGCGCTGGCTCCTAGATTTTGGAGGTGGCGCCTAGATTTGTAGAAATTTTGTCGAGCCCTGCGGTAGAGGAGATTCCGAGTTCCTAACCGCTTCTCTTCCTCGTCTATGCTTATGACCCAGGCGAAGCATGGTTAAATGTCTGTTTGAAGTGTTTATAATAACATAATATGCACTGGTGGTGTAGTGGTTAGCGTGTCGGCTTTCTATTGCAAAGTTCGGGGGTTCAAACCCCTCGAATGGAGGTTTTATTAAAAAAAAAAAAACTATCATCAGTGCCTGGCAGTAGGCAGCAGTACTGTCAGTATGGTATAGAGCCAAAAACAAATGATGTTGGTTGGGTCTATATCCAATACAGCTGTAGGCGTGATCAGGACGATTTGAACGGCTACAGTACTGCGATGTGGAAAGCAAGAGGGAAACTACCACATTACAATCCCTAGTAAAGATTATATGGTTGGACAATATGAGTTCTCTCGAGGTAAAACAATCCGGAGGTAAAATAGTCCCCCAATCGGATCTCCGGGCGGGGACTACCTTTGAGGAAAACATTTGTCGAAAGTAAATTACGAATAGGGACTTGGAACGTAAGAACTATGAGAAAGGCAGGAAAGCTAGAGAACTTGAAAGAAGAAATGAGAAGAAATAGAGTTGACATTATAGGGCTAAGCGAAACTAGATGGGAGGGAGAAGGACAGTTCGACTCGGAAGAATTCACGGTAGTTTATTCTGGAGGAAATAGTGGGGAAAGGGGAGTAGCTCTGGTACTTAGGAAAGATATGATGAAAAGCGTGACAAAGATAATAGCAACGAACGATAGACTGATGGCAATAAAGCTAAAAGCAGTCCCAGTGGACATGCTGATAATCCAGGTATATATGCCAACGTCAGCTCATGACGATGAAGAAATAGATGAGATCTATGAGCAAATTAATGAAATTTACGAAGAAGACGGAAGAGGAAAGGTAAACTGCATAATAATGGGAGATTGGAACAGCATAGTCGGAGAAGGACAGGAAGAAAAGGTTGTCGGGCAATACGGACTTGGGAAGAGAAATCGAGGAGGGGAGAAACTCGTAGAATTCTGCATCAATAATGACCTTGTAGTGACTAATACATGGTTCAAAAACCATAAACGAAGGTTATACACATGGAAAAGCCCAGGAGATAGAATGAGATGCCAAATAGATTACATCCTAGTAAAACAAAGATTCAGGAACAGCATAAAGAATGCCAAGGCATTGCAAGGAGCAGACATTGATTCAGATCACAGCCTTCTAATACTTGACGTGAATACAAAGCTCAAACAAATAAGAAAAACAAGAAGAGAAAGACAGACCTGGGACCTAGAAAAACTGAAAGAAAGGCAGGATGTAGTCAGCATGAAGTTGGAAGATAACCTAAGAAAGTTGGAAAACAAACCGAAGACCGTCGATATAGAATGGAATGAAATTAAAACCAGTATCAAGGATACCTTGGATAAAGAGATTGGAAAACTAGAGAAGAAAATCAGAAAACCATGGATCACGAAGGAAATGCTGGAGAAAATGGATGAGAGACGAAAATGGAAAAACGTAAACAGTGAAGAAGGTAGAGCCAACTATAGGCGTATAAATAATGAGTTGAGAAGGGTAACAGATAAAGCTAGAGAAAATTGGATAAAAGGAAAATGTGATGAAATAGAAAAAATGGAGAAGTTAGGACGGTACGATATGATGTACGCTAGTGCACTGGAATTAGAGGATAAGAAGTCTAATGGAATTTGTGGTAAAGGAATTATGAATACGGATGGGAAGATAGTCTCAGAAACAAAGGATGTAGCACAGGTATGGGAAGAATACATTAAGGAATTATACAGCAAACAGGCAGGAGCGGCAAAAATAGAACTGGAAAATGAGGAAAACATTGAAGAAGACAACTTAGGACCAAGTATTATGGAGAGCGAAGTAGAAAAGGCGATAGTGGAACTAAAGAAGGGGAAAGCCATGGGCAGCGATGGAATACCGGCTGAGATACTTAAAGTCATAGGATCAGAAGGACTAAAAGCGATCACGAAATTAATTAATAAGATTTACGACACGGGAGAGTGGCCTCAGGATTTCCTAGAAGTAACAATGATCCCTCTAAAGAAGAAGCCAAAGGCAATGCAGTGTAAAGATTACAGAACTATAAGCCTTCTGTCACACACATCGAAGATCATCACGAGGATTCTTAATAAAAGGCTGGAGAAAAAGGCAGAAGAAATAATAGGGGAAGATCAATTTGGTTTCAGAAAAGGACGAGGAACTAGAGATGCTATAGGAGTAGTTAGAATAATATCAGAAAGGGCAATAGAATACAGTCAAGATATCTGCGCATGTTTCATAGACTGGCAGAAGGCCTTTGATAGAGTAAATTGGGTAAAGTTGATGAAGATATTAAAGGATATAGGTGTAGACTGGAAAGACAGGAGACTGATTAGGAATCTATATGAGAATCAAGTTGTAAAGGTCAGGTTTGATAATGTGGACACCTGCGGAATAAATATCGGTAGAGGAGTAAGACAAGGCTGCTGCCTATCGCCAACCCTATTCAATATATATGGAGAAAGTCTAATGCAAGAAGCTTTAGAAGGCACAGGGGATTTCAAAATAGGAGGAAGGATTATAAGAACAGTAAAATACGCAGATGATCAAGTACTTCTAGCAAGAAAGGAAGAGGAGCTACAAAAAATGATAAATAGACTAGTGATAACAGGTAGAAAATACGGTATGGAAATAAATACAGAAAAATCCAAGGTCATTCGAATATCGGGTAAAGAAGAGAATCTGAACATAACTATTGGGGGAAAGCCATTAGAACAAGTTTCAGAATATAAATACCTTGGAAGTATCATAACACGAGAGGCAAAATGTACGGATGAGATCAAAACTAGAATAGGAAAAGCAAAAGCGGCTTTCAGGAGAAAGAAACAACTGCTTACAGGGAATATAAGGGAAGATATCCGCAAGAAGTTGATAAAATGCTACGTATGGAGTATAGCATTGTATGGGGCAGAAACATGGACGCTAAGGAAAAATGACATCAAATACTTGGAAAGCTTTGAAATGTGGACTTGGAGGAGAATGCTGAAGATAAAATGGACAGATAGGATGAAAAACGATGAAGTGCTACGAAGAATAGGAGAGAAGCGAATGATTATACAGACTATCAGAAAGAGGAAGGCTAACTGGGTTGGACATTACCTGAGGAGAGAGAGTATGATTAAAGACGTGTTAGAAGGAAAACTAGATGGGAAAAGGGAAAGAGGTAGGAAAAGGTTTCAGCTGATAGACGATTTGAAAGGGAAAGAGAGTTATCAAGAAATAAAGAGGACAGCGGAAAATAGGAATATATGGAGAACCAGGTTTAACCAAGAATAATCACGGACCTGTCTACGGACAGACTACCTATGATGATGATGAATAACATAAGTGAGTATTATGAATTAATGAGTAATAATTTGCAAAACGAAATTGTGACTGATATAGCTGTATATGCAAAAACACACTGACGACGGCTATGATTTACACCTATTATGGAGTTCCACAAATCTTCAGTGGCTTTTATGGTGCTTAATTTCTTTCATTAGGATGTCCACGCATTCCGAGAAAGGTGGATTATTCTCCTACATTATTCTTCTACCAGTTTGTGTGATTGAACATGGTATTCACATTCACCGGACGCAAAATTAATGTCTTAATTTACGATAAAGTGAACGCTTGCCGTTTATCATATATCAATGTCTTGTAATAATAGCTGTTTAATTTTGTTAAATAGAATATATCATTCAATATAAATGATAAACGATGAATAACGTGCGCTAAAATTTGAAGGAGATAATTAGTTTTAAGTGGAAATTTCACCAGGCTTCACAATCGCATAAAATATCTCTGTAACTTCCGCCAAATGTGGAAGTTACAAAATTATTTTTTCTGATAAGTATATGTAAGTATATTCCAGGAAGTGGAATCTGATTTCATCTATGTGTTTAACCAAGCTTCTTTATTATTATATACTCCCCTTACTCCTTATTTTTGTGTTCTGGATTTGGCTTTTTTGTAGCCTCATTTTAGCTTGTGTTCTTCTAGTGTGACTGTTTACACAAGGCATTATTGGCTTTGATTTTGTGCTACGCAACTGAGGTCGCCTCACAAACGAATGGTTAGCCTTAACGTTACTTGGTGATCCTAAAATTAAGTCGTACTCTTAAGTCGATGATCGCTAATTTTCTGCAAATAGAGCTGCCTCAGGAGAGCCAGAATAAGGGCGAACCAAGCAAACGTTCGATAGGTATGTGTATTATGTTCTTATAACAATAAGAAGAGGAGAATGACAAGATTTCACTGCAGTGCATGTTCACGCGGTATTTGTGGAGAACATAATGGAAACATGTGTTTGGACGCTGTGATAAAATTTAATACAGTCCTTTATGTATAAATGTACCAGAGAGTATTAAAGTATTGTTAAGTATTTAAAAAAATTTAAGCTTTATCACCTTTTTTCTTTTATTAAAAAATATTAATATGAGGTAGTCTGTTAGACGAATGGCTAGTAATCCCGTTTGTCAAAGCAAGGTTAGTAATCTAGAGTTAATATATTTCGGCTCAAAGTTATCAAAAGAGATTTTTAATAGATGTTACACTAATTCAGTATAACCTAGTGGTCTTCATTTGACGGAGCAAAAGAAAAGGACAGGAACGAGCCTCTCTATTCCTCCTTCTAGGACTTACTTAGTTATTATTTTACCTCTCCAACATCAAGGAAAAACTCGTGACGTATTACGATTTGGCGGGATATTTTGGCTATGCTAGCTCAGTTTTATTCTAGACGCGATTGTGATCGGAAGTGTCAAAGAAAGTCGCCGAAGAGAAGGCGATGCAGTCATATTTGGTCACATCGCGAATTGCATGAGCAAATCCCGAAAAAGTGCATTTTCTAAAAATATTTCGGGTTTTGCCCAAAATATCTGGGCATATCTAAATTTGCCCGCATTTCGGGATTTGCCCTATATATATATATATATATATATATATATATATATATATATATAAACTTAAGGAAAAGGAAAGGTATTGATGAGGGTGGCAACAAGGTGTTGAAGGAAACCCAGTGGACACTACTAAGTTGAGGACCAAGATGCTTGGGGCGTAGAAGAGACATGTAAAACAAAAAAAATCACACAAAAACGTAAGCTTTTCGGGCATATGCCCTTCGTTAACGATGGAGAGAGAATAACTGAAGGTAAGTGACACACTGGGTGGGGAATGACACGGTGATAATTGGAGGAGACAGGGAAGAGGGAAGGGTGGATGGCCAATAATGAGGGAGTGTTGTAAGGTAAGGCGCGAATAGCTAAATTGTAACTATAGGAGACATTGTGGGCATTGTTGGATGGCCAATAGGGTTAGCGGAGGTTAAGGCCAGGGGGGGAGAAAGAGTCAAGAAGATGTATATGGGCTAATTCCCATTGCCGGAGAAGGGGGACATATATACACAGGGTGTCTCACGACTTAAGATAACTTCAGGAGATAATTCCAGAGGTCATTTTGAGTGAAAAATGTAATATCAACATGTGACTGATTCGCAATGGTTACTGAATTATGGGCATTTGATTTGTAGCACACTTGAAGGCGTTTCTTATGGGGGGAAAATTGTATTTGAAAACAAATTGTATTACATTGAACAAATTTTACAGTTTAGGTAGTTCAAAGCTACATTAATTGTTCAAAATGTCCACCATTTTCTCGAATGCCCAGTCTGGTTCGCTTTGGTACGAAACGTGTAACCTTACTTAGAACAGCAGAGTTGTTAACGTGTCTTGCAGCATCTAAAATCCGTTGAAGTAGTCCATCTCTTGTGTTCTTTTTCCGTTCATACACAATCATTTTCATGTGATCCGATACATAGTAATCTATTGGAGTCAGATTGGGTGAATGCGGAGGCCAATTTTGCATACCGCTGCGGCTGATCCACCGTGTAGCTTTCCTACTGAAATGTGGAGATATTCCTTCGTGCTGGTAGTACGTTTGCAATCGTTTTCGCAGAGGAACATCTTCTAATAAAATCAGCAGTACATTTGGTAAACATTCAGCAGTAATAAACGCCTTCAAGTGTGCTGCAAATCAAATGCCCATAATTCAGTCATGGGACACACACACTTACATTATATATATATATATATATATATATATATATATATATATATATATATATATATATGCAAAATAGTGATTTGATTTTTATGCGATAAGATTAGATATAAGAAAGGGCTGAACTTTCAAGTACAGCAGAGTTGCTATTATTCGGACTAAATGAGGCTAATAATGGTTCGTCAATGGAAATTTTAGTTAATTCGACATATGTAAAAGAAATATAATCTGATAAACATAAATATTGCTACAGGATAATTGTGTAGATAGATTAACGTACCAGGGGCGGATCTAGGTGCATACCTTATGAGGGCTAATAAGAAAACATATATTTATTGACATCTACTTATGCAAAATAAAACCGTCTCATTATAGTAAATATACAACGTATTTTATACACTGCTTAGATATTAGCAAAATATTTCTAGAACTCCTATAATATAAAATAAATTAATTGAGATAATATTTTAATGAAGATTGACCATCTCTTTTAGGAAGGGTTATTACCCTATTACCCCCTTTTTTATCCACCGTTGTCATATACTTTGAATACCTACATATTTAAAATTTTCAATAAATAATTTAAATGTAAAATGACGGGCAAATAATAGATTTTATTTACAACAAGACTGCGTTAAAGAAGCACAACATTAGCTAAATATTAACTAATCCTAAGCATGTTTGTAAGTACGAAGACCGATAATAATTGCTGTTTTATCTATAGCGGCACATTTTTTACTTTCGTTAATTTTTATGAGATATTTGCCTTCCATTACAGTATTCTAATAAACCTGCTCTCAAAGAAAAATATCATGAAAATAAATAATAAAACTGTTACAAATAAAAACGACGTTAATTTTCGAAATTTGACCTGATGATAATGTTTTTAGGTGTAAACCTGGTCGTGTTTTTGAGAAATAAAATGGAATTTTTACATATTGTTCTTTTACTTATTTTTAAATTTGATTAGGATACTTAAAAATTCTTATTGTGTGAACTCTTTTGTGCTTAACCTATTCCGCTGATTTATACAGTTGTACGCATAGTAACAGGTAATAGTAAATAGTAAATGTATGTCTAACAATTTTTAAATATGCTGCATTGAATACAAATATTACATTTCAACTTGGTCACAATACAAAATTCACATCGTTTTTAAATTTTGGTACTAAAAAACGATCAGTTAATAAATTTCTATTGCCGTAAAAAATTTAATGTTCGATTTAACGTGCTATTTTGAAATGCCTGAATTCAAGTCAATAGTGACTGGCTGCTTCACAGACTTATGGATAATCCATTCTAAAAACTTCAATCTAATCTCCATATAAATAATATTTGGTTCAACGTTTTGCATCATCGTTAAACATTATTATTCAAATAGTTTTAGTATTTGAAGTTTAAATTTAAAGACGTAGCCTCATATTAACTAAAGTTACACTGCAAAAATGAAACTCTGATGGTATATTCAGTTGCTAGTAAAAATATATATAACGTGCTTATTTGAAACTCCGTAAGTGAATTTAAAACGTTTTAATGTGAGTGAGCTCGAGAAAAGAAAATTAAAATTTACAATGATCATAAAACAAACAACGTAATTTGTGTAATTTAGTCGATTTCCAAAAACATTAGTTGCTTGAATGAGCATGATATAACAAATTTTGGGTTGTTATATTCTTAATAGGTGGACTTATAACCAATCCGTCTCCATTAAGTATTACTTAACTCCGAGAAGCATAATAAACGGAACTAATAGCCCAAAGGACCCCTTCCCTTAATCTAATCTTATCTAATCCGATCTAATTTGGTCCCACGTTAAATATAACGATCTCTATCCAATGGGTGCGTTTAACTAATTAAGAATAAGTGTGGGTTTCGCTTTCACTTTCCACGCCTCTTCATCATTAATGGGAGAGGAGGAGGAAAAAGGCGGTGGGCCTGGGAATGGCAAGGTTGGTGACGTTATAGGAAGAAATGGATAGAGAAGGAGAGGAAGATTATGGCGGAGGAATACTTTGAGAGAGAGGATGAGAGATGATTATGAGATGTGTCAAAACATGAGGGAGAAAAAACGGAGAGCAAGAGAGGAAAAAATACAGAAAATTAAAAAAAGAAAATGTGAGGCATATATATATATATAGGGAACGAGATGGAAAGAAAAAGAAAGCAAAAAGGAAATAAGGAAAGAAAAGAGCAAGAAAGGAGAAAGACGAAAGAAGGCCGTGATAAAGATTAAGAAGAAACAATGAAAGGGGGGAATACTCGTAAAAGAGAAGTATGGGAAACAAGATGAGGTAGGAAGACTATATATATATATATATATATATATATATATATATATATATATATATATATATATATGTAGGTATTGCAAGAAAGGAGGGACAGGCGAAGGAGGAAAGAAGATGGATGGAGATGAAAGACGGAGATAGAGAGGGTGGGGAAATGAAAGTAAGCAGGGATAGTTGAGTCAAAATGAATTGACTCGGGAGAATTAAAACAGGGCAGAGTAAGGAGAGAGACAAAGATGGCACATGGTGAAATTAATACTTATGAGGAAAGCCAATTGATCATATTGAAAGGCAGCTCGATTTAGCTACGGCGAGCGGTGGTTCGGTTCATCGATTGGTCTATCCCGAAAACGCAAACTCCTTTAGAACCCGCGGAGGCCCCCAGCTCACCCGCTCCTCCTCCTCGCCCCTCTTTTTCCATTCCGTCCCCACTCCCCGAAGGGCATGGTTCCTCCTTTCCCCAACGTAATTAAGCGGCGAAGGTTAATGCTCGCGGAAAGAAAAGTATGTGACTCACGTAATAATAGAACTCTCTTTAATGTTCGTGCGACAGAAGAATGAATCCCGCGTAGGAATCTATCGCTCATGTTTCGGGCGTGAAAATTGGTTTAAGAGAGAACTATACACATTTGTCGAATTCTAATGGAGACATTTGTCACTCGCGTATCTCAAAATCAGTTTATGTAAAACGACAAGATATTTCGTCCGTATTTTTGTTTATGGATATTTAAAGTTTACACCAAACACTGGGTGTTATAAGTGACCATTTTGTAATACCAGTGGGCTATACTACGTGCCAGAGACGTGGCGCGTTTCATTAATAGTTTGACTAAATAGTGCCTACTTTCAGTAGTATATGGTGGCAATATGGTGGTTAGAATCCTTTAAAAACCTTCAGAATAAGTTTGAATTACAAATATTTAAAGCTAGTGTACGTGCATAAGAACATTGCAGGTAGAAATATCTCTGCAGTTTTTTCTGCAAGGTGTGTATATAACTAATTATATGAAGATTTTTGGAGGGCGTTATTGATAGAAATAAACGAAAATGTCAATAAGCAGTTTTCACATGCGAAACGAAAGAAAAATGTATGTGATAAATGGATAACCTAACATATGATGAGACGAAGGCACAATTTGCTTTAAGCAGTCTGATAGATATAATCAGCACCGTAACTAGGGCGGGGCAAGCGGGGCATCTGCCCCGGACGTAACTAAAGAAGGGGCGCAAAAATTGTTAAAGGCAAGTTGTGCATGTCACAAGGACAGGGGAGATTTCACTACTCTACCTGTTCCAGACATTACGCGTAGCAGAAACTATAAATTTCGATGATGCTATTGATGAGTTTGCTGCATTAAAATCACATAAAATAACTCTTTTATATTAAACTATTTATACATTCTGTATTTAAATTATGTGTAATTATGTATGTAATTATATTTGTAATTATGTATTTAAATTATGTACATTTATAGTAAGAAATTATATCATTTATAGTTTATTTTTATTTATTAATTGTTCACCCTAAATCCATAAAGGTATTAGAGAATTTTTTCTGGAGGGGGCGCATATTTGGTGGTTTGCCCCGGGTGCTAAAATAGCTAGTTATAGCGCTGGATATAATACATTTGATATGATACTACTACACCTCATACGCGGGCATTGGTTTTTTAAATAACTTTACCCTTAAAATTTTCATTTAAAGAAGAATACGGGAAAAATTTGTAGCTTTGTGGATACAACTAAGTTAAATTTTATCATTTTTTTCTTGTGCTATTTAGCCTACACATTTTCGCACGAACTTACTAGTCACGCTTACAAGAACGGAATTATCCGGTTTAATCGCCTTACCTGCGAAAACTTAGTTCGTATAGGTAAACCGGAGCTTAAATTAAACATTCGGATTCCCCTTAATGCGAATTTCCTGATTATATTCTCCACTCAACGTTCAACGTTCATCGATAAATTTTGTTTTATTAGCATTGCCCCTTTTCTTTCCTATTTTTTCCCTTTTTACTTGAAAATGGCGAGTACTACAGAAATATTGCATGGCACAAACAATTTCTTTGTAACAAGTTAAAAAGCGTTTCTCTCCGTAATTTCTCTGCCTTCGACATTTTAAGTTGTGTACAATTTTTGAAGGCGATTATCAAGTGAAAAATGTATAATTATAATTAAACTTACTCTCCCGAATTTAGCTTATAAGCTTAAATAATAAATTCTCTTCTAACCTGGATGCTCTTTACAGGCATATAGAGGAAATAGAGAGAAAACACGATATATGTACTTAATAATGAGTTGATAAATGTCTGGTAAATCTAAAATGGGTGTTATAGAGATAATACCGAATTTGATTTTTTCTAATCACAACATTTTAACTTTCCTACGAGAAGAAAAACTACAGCTTTCAAATATATGATTAAAACACATAAGACATGCTTTTTAGTCATTATTAGGTTACGTCGAAAAAGTGAACCAAATACGATAGACAAATGCTAAAAACATAAAGATGAAAAAATGAAATCATATGATCACTTTTTTACTCGGAAAAAAACTAAAGCGTTAATTTCCCACCTCGTGCGCATCCCTCTTTGAGCACATGTCTACGGGGATGAAAAAAACGGAGCAATAAAACAATGCCACTGTACCTCCGTTGCGTCACTCATAAACATTCCTTCGAAAATGCCCTCGAGGTCAATGAACTTGCCAACCGTCAGCGGCTGCCGTGAAGTCATACTCCCCTTTAAAACGTTCTCCTGATCGAATTATCTAGTAATCGTCAAACTAATTTTATTTACTCATCTCAAAAATTATTTTTGTGTTAAATTCACGTTAAAACCTAGAACAAATGCAACTTTTGATTATTAGATCTCTTGACATTTACGTAATTGTTATGTTTGATATTCCATAGTTACTTGTTCGAGCTTCGTTCCCATAGCGAATTTCGTCAGACATTCATTCTTGTTGAAATCCATTTCCATCTACTAAATTAGTCACTCTTCTCCTTAAATTTAAGAATTTCAACCAATCGAAGCACGCTGCTATTGTAAAACACCTTTCATTAAATATTAAATATCGTACTAGGTTGCTAAATACCGGAAATGTTAACGTCAAGGACAAATCGGAACCATCAAATCTGTCCCTTAGGAAACCTGATATGGTAAAAGAAATGCGATTAGAACCGCCGTTTGGATACGGCCCGCATCATTCGAGCATGTGTTCTTGAGAAATAATGACCGAATCCTCTTAAGGAGATGCATAGGCGTAGCACATGAGGCCACCGGGGAGCAATCATGTTCCCAGCAGACCACGCATTCAAATCCCAGAGTCAGTGACCGGAGGGATGCGCCGCACCAAAAACCACCCCACCACCTCCCCCACCCCAAAAGCCTTTAGTGGCTCCATTCACACCCCCACTTCCCTCTCTCGTCCGCTTCCTCCCTACTCTCGATCTTCCCCCACCCTTTCCGATACACTGCGGTCCTCTTTCCTTCCATCCCCTTCTCTCCCTCCCCTACTATTCCTATTCCCTCTCCATATACGTAGTAGTATTCCCCTCCTTCCGCGAAATCAGTCGCCACGCGGCGCATATACAAACGCACGCACTCCATCCTGAGTCGCAACCTCTCCCCTGACTTTTTCCCTTCCCCGCTTTTCTTCCTCATCGACATCTAGTGGCTGTATCGATAGAGAAAGGACGGCGAGGCGAAATAATCCTCTTAAACTCTGTATATTTTTATTTTTTACCCCCGTAAATGTCCACGACCTCAATCTTCCTATCCTTGCTTCCCTCCTCGCCCAACCACTTGTTGCGTAACGCAAAATTCAAATATTTCGATTTTGTTTTGGGTTTATTGCCATAGTAATCCAGCTCCGATTACTATTTTCGATCGTTCACCATTTAATAAATTTTCGAGGAAAATTTATAAAATAATATATAATATTTTAATTTATAATAAAAACGATATAAATCAAATCGATTTCTTTTTCGGCATTTCTCTCACTCTCTTGCACATCATTTTAACATTTATTCTTTTAATACTATCACGTAGCACCAGTTGATTTCTCTGACTGAGACTATCAACGTTTCCTAAAGTATTCAAAACAAAGATTCTACATATTACGAATCCTCTGACTTGTATTAAAAATCAGATATCCATAGATCTGTAGCATTTCGCATTTATTACAATTAAAATAACTTCGCTTAAATTGTGATCTGGAAAGTTAATTATACAGTATAACTCCAATTATCCGAAACGAATTTATTAAACACATTGTTTCCTATCTTCCTCCTGTAAACCTAGTTGTTTTTTCCAAGATACTTCAATCTGAATAACCAGTACGATTTGTGATACCTCGAAAACTAAAATCATTTATTTAAAAAAATTAAAGTAGCCCTTTCTTCATTTGAAATTATATACTAAACAGGACATCGAACCGAAACATTAACCGAAACAGAAAAAAAGCGATACTTAACCCTTTCAGACCGTGTCCTATATATTGCACAATCAATTTTTATTAAATTGTATTTTTATTAAGAATGTATACTTTTTTACATCGTTCGTAGATTTTTGGCCTTTTCTGTAACTTTTCTATAAATAATATACCCTGGAACTCGATCATTTAGTTTGTAGTACTTAATGAATAAAGCAATGCAGAATACTTTTCGAAGAATTTAGAAAAGCTATTTTCACTTATTTATTATCAAACAGCTATCAATCACTCATTTCTTGTCTTAAATAAATTAAATTTTATATTCAAACATTGCATTTTACGTACATTATTTATTTTTGTAAACCACTGAATTAATATTATAATTATTTTTATTGAATAATGCAATATAATGTGTATCTTAAAATAAGTGTTCAAAATACATGAATCTCGTTTACTGTAGACACATTTTTTTTTAATTCTGCACAATTATTCGAATTTTCGATTATCCGAGCCACCCTTGGTCGCAATTAGTTCGGATAATCGGAGTTCTACTGTATAACGTTATCGTGAATGGCGCGGAGTTCTTGTATGATAAATATAAATAAGTAGGATGCATTTAAAACGCTGGCATATTTAAACTAATTTTTACAGTGCACTCGTGTGCTTATGAAAAGAATCGCGCAATTACATATTCTTTCGTGGCATTAAATTCTTAAACATGATGCAATTACAAAATGAAATTTCATTGCTACTCTTAAGCCTTATTAGATATTCTTGGTTTACCCCAGTCCTCATGCCTTAGGATAGCTTTTTTACGAGTGAATGTTCTGAAGAACGCAGAGCGTGAATGTGTGCGTGTAAGCACGTCCTCGCACAATGGAGGCGTATCTTAATAAAACCGAGAAAGATCACATTTTCTTATTAGGTTGCCGTATCAAAAAATGCCATATCAGAGGTATTTTAGTTTTGAATTCGACCAGTTTTGTACTTTGATATTCGCTATGTTTTCCGGCTGTAAAAAAACTTTTTACGACACCGAAAAGAGATAGTGGGCATTTCATGTCGAAGCCGGTCTGCTAAGGAGTCCTACAACCTTACAATTCGGCTTTAAGTCATTTGCGTCGTCTTAATAAATCAAGTCGCGGCTGCGCTCAGATCACTTAAAGCACGTACTGGGAGCCGTTGATTGCGAGTTTATGGACTTTTATGGACGAAATACCTTTCTTTCTGTGACCTTATCTTTGCTTCTCTGGTTTTTTTATTTGCCCACAAGTGCGTCGCTTGCCAGGTTAAATTATTCAGATAGCCGGATTGGCTCCGTCGGGCCGGTGTCTATGCACCACTGCTCTAGACGGAAATACCTTATTCGGACTGACAATCAGAGAAAAAGAGGTTGAGCCTATGGTCGAAGAGTACAGACGTTTAAAAAACACTTACCATTAATGGCACAAAATTCTACTCACTTATTTCGATTTCTTAAGCTACGTAAGAGGGAGCTACAGTGTACGCAGGTGTTCCCCAAAAACGAAAAAGAGGTTTCCTCAGTTGCGATCGTGCAAGAAACCTTTGAGAGTATTTAATGACTACATCTCTCCCGAAGATTACAATTCATCTACATATAAATTTAAGTTAATTTTTGTGCTATTATGGTTAGCAGATTATAAAAGATTTTGCATATCAAAAGCGAACATTTATTTCTTATAAAATATATTTTAAAATATCTCTACCGAGTAATTTATAAAATATAAATGACCGTTCGTATAATTACAATAAATGACTACTTAAAATTAAAATAAAAAACTTTTCTCTCTGCATAGTTATCTCGTTGCACAAAAATTATTTCTAACAAATTAAAGTTTTAATTGTTGAGAAACTTGAAGTAGGAAACTGAAGTTCTTTAGTAGGTTGATGAGAAGATTAATTCGAGATGACTACACGCCTTAACTGATTGGTAATTCTCCAGTTCGTCTTTGTGATTCCGCATCTACTTCAAATTGCATGATGGACCTCTATTATATCTGAGAGATATCGAGCCAAAGATCTCAAGATCCAAAGATAGAATCCTATTTAAAAAGCCAGCTGCAGATTCTTTTTTTCATTTCGGCATTTCTGCGAGTATTCCCCTTTAGACTACGAAAACTAAAAACTTGGGTTTTTAATTTTCTTCCCTAATACAACAAAGAGGACTCTTCAGCATATAGCAAGACAATTTGAACAGAAGCACATTAGTATAAATCACCATGTAAAATTTATATCGCAAAAAATCCGTGATCTGACAAGTCTTAAGACCATTGGATCGTAGGAATAGGTTTCAAGAAATAATAGTTTTAAAAGATGCACTTCCAATCTTAAACTAGTATTGGAAAAGAATGTGTTAGATTGGCAAACAACACTCACCATACACAATAGCTTGTAGGCCTTCCCGTAGACATGTATGTATGTACCTAGTTCTGCTTAGTGTAAGTCATAATAACTCAATAGCCCATTTCCCTTTCCCATCAACTCTCATTTACTTTGCCTCTTTCCGGAGTCTACCCTTCTCTGGTTCCACCTACCTATTACCTCGTTATTAAAAAGAACATCCTCCTCAAGATGCTAATGTGCGCACTCCACCCATCTCGTTATTAAGCAATGCATCTATCTCCTCCTCATACTCAATCACTGCCCAAAGTGGATTGATCCTCTTCAATTTAGGTCTTCTTTGGGCAATGTCCTCCTAAGGGGATTAAATCCTCACTTATAAAAGACGTTTATGACGATTTTTATTACGAAATACCCCGGTCCGTAAAAAAACAGTAGAGGAGGAATTTTGTCACAGTTCAATTTGCGAGGGAGGTAGGTGAAATGGCAAGATGGACAGGAAAAGATAAGATAAGCAACGACGAAGATCAGGTTTTTTGATATATATACACTTATATATAGTTACAATGCAGCTATTCGCGCCTTACCTTACAACACTCCCTCCTTATTGGCCATCCACCCTTCCCTCTTCCAAGTCTCCTCCGATCATCAACCTTTCACATCACCCTGCCATTCCCCGTCCAGTGTGTACCTTTAGTTACTTTCTCTCCATCGCTGACGAAGGGCATATGTATGCCCGAAAAGCTTACGATTTTGCGTGTTGTATTTTTTGTGTTTTACGTGTCTCTTCAACGCCCCCAGTAGCTTGGTCCTCAACTTGGTTAGTGTCCACTGGGCTTCCTTCAACACCTTTTTGCCACCCTCATCACTACCTTTCCTTTTTCTTAAGTTTATATATAATGATATATATATATATATATATATATATATATATATAGTTGGTATAACATAAAAAACATGGTGGAAGAACATCGAAGTATACAAGGAATGGCCTCCAAATGTTTTGGCTATATAACACGCATATACCTATGTAAGTAAGATTTGCATTACACGAAGGTTAATAAAATAGAGAAATATTAAACAGAATACATTAAATACTAACAAAATCAAACATTGATATAAACATGTACATAACCTGGGGATTAATGTCGCTCAAACGCAAAAATGTATCGAAATGTTTGCACGTTACACTCCCTCCAAAAGTAGACCGAAAGTGTTCGCCCATGCATCTAAAGTCAAATCTCCCACAAAATACTACTTCAAGGTACTAGGACGAGGTAAGGAGCTCACACATGGAGGGAGAGAGTCGTTCGTTTATACGATAATGTTTCCTTTGCAGAGGTATATAAACGAAAGGGTTACTTGAGCATTTCCGCTGATTATTTTTAATGAAATCGCTCCACTGGCGTGGCAACATTTCTCTCTTTTATTACCAGATGTGCCATAATGTGACCTTATCTCTCTCGCACCATCTACCTCTCTTTCTTTCTACAAGAATACATAGTATCTTTTCTCTCG
This sequence comes from Tanypteryx hageni, assembly GCA_028673005.1. Taxonomy (NCBI): domain Eukaryota; kingdom Metazoa; phylum Arthropoda; class Insecta; order Odonata; family Petaluridae; genus Tanypteryx; species Tanypteryx hageni. The sequence continues at coordinate 149,671,251 of CM054113.1, read as the reverse complement.
TAAAAAATAAGTAGGACATTCCTAGCGCACAAATTACGAGCTCTCCGTCTCTCTCGGAGTCACCGTTTGCGGCCTCACTGTGCAACTTCAACGGACGCCAGCGGCGGGAAAAATATATATTCCCGCGAGCACATTTCTCCAGCCGAGGAAATGAATTTGTTGGGTAACTTTTAAAACGTAAACATTTCTAAGAGTAATTAACTCCCTTACCTGATCGCGCCAGAGAAAATGGGGTACCGTCCGAGGACTATTTGTGCTCCGTCCAAAAAATAATGGAAGGGACGATGGGGAATTCGATGTAAAGACTGATGAAGCTATTATTATCTGGGTTATTTTATGCTCGAATCAAATTTGAAAAATTACAAGTAGGTGATTTGGTAACGAAAATCACCTACCACCAAAGTTAAGTTTTATGACGTGCTACTCGCACAAATTTTAGTAAGAGCTGAAGGGGATGAAGAGAGTTATAGACATTCTTGAAACCCCAAAATTTTCTCAAAAAGAATAAGAAGTAAAAATAAATCAAAATAATAATAACAATTGAAATTTGTAATTTTTATCAGGACATTTAATATATTTGTACTCATAATAGATAAACGAAACCCAATCAATCTCAAACTATCTTGTTGTTGCCAGTTCAGTGTTGTCACTTTTTTAGCATTTGGGAGCGAGATTTCATCTTCTAGGTAGCTAGAATATATAATTACCAATGATATTCATGGATGCGTAAGGAAACTAACCAAAACGTGTCTACATATAATAAGAGTATTGTTTTAGTGTGCACTTTATATAACTAAACATTTTAAAGCAATTATTGTTATTTATACACTAACAAGAAGATGGAACCTTCGTCTGAACCAATTTCTACAGGTAATTAAAAAGACTATTTTTAAAGTCTTTTTCTCTCCCATAAGAATTGCATGGGAGGTATCTAGCAGGGCATATTCCAATTTTTTACTCATAAATCAATGTCGTTATTATCTGCTTTCGCAGACTTTTTCGGTGGTCTCCTCTGTCCAAATAAATGTTTTAATCTATACATTACAATCCATATAACGGTTAAGAGCAAAATGTAGATTTCCTATTGTTGTTTCCAAATTATTATATGATACGAATACGAAAAACAGACATTGTTATTCATGTATCATCTTCCAAGTTGATTGTACACATAATATTACAAAGGGACGCTTTCTAGGATTTTTTATAAGGCTTAGATGCGAACAAAGAGCATTTTGACAGTTAAATCTAACAAAAATTTATCTGGGATTACATATTTCCAACTTAAACAAGATTTTTTTGGGTAGTCGCTAGAAATAGCTAGATTTTTTTATCGATTCGCTAGAGTTATGAGAAGTCGCTAGGGCCTTTTTTAGGAGCTAGTTTGAATGTCAAGTAGCTAGATCTAGCTACAAATTCGTTAGATTGGCAACATAGGAGTAATATTCGTAAGCATAGTCGTTTAATAGCAAATAAATTCTGCATTCATTACTCGCTCTAAATAGAAAACACATACATTAATCTGAAGCATAAAATGAGGACGGTAGGCTCTAAAGTGTAAAACCGAAAAAAAACAAAGATTTTGACGCCACACGTACTGCTAATAATGTAGTAGCTTGTGTCTTTAGAGATTGTGACTTCCGAAATTGAGTACTTTCAGGCGTGGATTTTCCGAAAATGTGATCCTTTGAAATTCCATCCTTTCCAGATTACATCCTACAAGACGGTATGTTTCGAGATTTTGACGTGGGAGCTATTGTTACAATGACCAAACGTATTGATTTATTCATTACTGTGCAGATTTTGACGATATTGTACCGATTGACTATATGTATTTAATTTTTATCCTCAGACAATTTTGTCAATACATACGGTTTCTTCGTGATTTTTTCTCAGAGACTGCAAATTTTGCGTCTCTACCATGTGTATGCTAGAGTGTTAGCGAAATTTCCTCCATAATCAGTAGAATCCAAGCAACTCTAACCTCAAGAAAAGACTATAAGTTATAGTTACTGAAACTTTCAGTCAAGGCACTTCATTTTAACGTAAATGAATACGGCTGGAAAAAAAATATTCTCCGAGTTATTGGAAGTTCTATTTCTAGACGTTCGAGTTATAAGCGTTCGAATGTTCTTCCGTTTTGCATCTTATCGAAAAGTCTAACTCACGCCCACGTGCAGGGTAACATTAATAGCAAATGTCATAAAAAATCAAGCTTAAAGAAATATATAATAATCATCAAGTGGACAAAAACTATAATATATAATTATATCCTAAAATAACTCAACCAGTGTCCAGAATCTCTGAAAGAATTACAACTTCAAAGTAAGGTAGGATGGATAGTCATATAAAACCAACCGCAATTGAACTATTCGTAAGAAATTGCAGGCTGGATTAAAATTCATAAATAATGTGTTGGGAAAGTAAAGAACTCCTCAGGCTTAAATCATTTTCCTCCCACCATCCCTTAATCCGGTTCCATTGCAAGAGGGACTGGCCGTCATCCAAATTCGAACGCATAACATAATATGTCCCTATCGGATGACTGAATATCTCGCATCTGGTGGTGCATTCCAAACTTCACGCCATGTCCACTCCACGGCATTTCTTCCCTTCTAACAGAAACTGACCTATAAAAAAACCTTCGGATTTATTTTTAACCACCCTCGACTCTACTTCAGGCGCATTTATTACTGTACACTTAAAAAATAATAAAAATTGACAAAATTACTATGCACGCAATTTCATCGTTAATAAAGCCACATATTAAAATAGCTCTATGACTAAAGAGTCATTTATAATCCACTGCTCCGGGAGAGACCAGCATGAGGATGTTACCATTAGAGGAGAATAGAAAAGGACAGAAAGAAGAAAACTGATAAACGCAAAATAACACAGACATAAAGATGGAATGCATATATTCATCTGAAGGAGTAAATGAGTATAACATGGAGAGAGGGGGATGAAATAAATTAATTAAGCTAAACTCCCAGTCAGCCAAAAGAGAAAGGGAGAAAAAAATTATAGTTAGAGATTTGAAGATGGGAGAACAAGATGATCAAAACAGAACTTATGATGCCTACTTCCCATTTAATCATTTATTTAATATTTATATTGGCTTTAATAAGTTATCGCGGATATGTAGCTCTTTGTGTTCCCAAATTTCGTAATTTAGCGTTATAAAATACTACAAATACACTCGAACGGAATATTAAATTGATCACGCGTATTTGTGCGGCAAAAATAACGCGTGTATTAGAATATACTGAATCTGAATCTAACAATAGTTGTTGCTATGGCAACACTCTCGTAATGAGTGATAACAAGATGGAAAAATATACTCCATCAATGGAATACACAGAGATTTCAAAGGCGTTCTTAATGAGAAATACGCATGGAATGGTATCGAAAGATGAGGTGATTCTCGAATTTTCATCCAGGAAACTATAGTCTCGGGCACTATCTTGTAGTGAATGTGAATTTTTTATTCTATGCCCCACAGATCATATAAGAGAATTGGCGAGAAATATATGAATTTTTAATTGTTGTTTGCTGAGAGAACCGTCTTAGCGATCGATGTAAACAAAATATGCGATGTTTTGCTTGGGATCTTCTAGAATTTTTATCTCCGGAACCATAACTCGTAATAACGTGGCCTCGCGGACTTTTTTGTAGTAAATGTTGTTCACTATTCAAATATTTTTTTAAACTATACCTTAAAGATCATATAAGAGCTAGGGATATAAAAGTTTGATATTTCATTGTTGCTTGACGGATGCCATTTAACGAGATATGAGTATAAGGTTATTTAAGTAATTATGTAAAGTGGAAGTTCTAATTGACGGATTCAGTTGAAAATGACAATTGGGCGATAAATTTTAATAAAGATCACTCATACCAAATTAAATTAAAATCCGTCCAGCGGTTTAGGAGATAAAAGTTACGACGGACGGACCAGACATGCCCATAAGATGTTCCGCTATCACTTCTTCGCTGGTAAAGTGAGCCTAAAAACTGTAAAATCGCCAGTATTTACGCGAAATTCTAAGAAATACAATCGATAAGCAAAATTCTACGATAAATATTAGAATCTTCATTCCTTTCCTCAGAGAATAGTACAAAACTCGCCCCGATATTACAATTGTAAGATATTTTAATGTGCAAGAGAAAATTACCCTGCACGATGAATTTCAGTTTTCCCATGTAAAACAAATGGGAAGGAAAGTTCCTGGAATCGAACCCGGGACTTCAATCTTCTCAACAAAAACTATCCTCGGGAGCTCGGCCCATGTGACAAGAGATTTCCATCATGTTTCATGAAAATCGGTCAATTGGTTTAAAAGTTAATAGTGGGGGACGGACAGACAGACACAACGACAAAACTATAAGCCTATTTCCATTCTGAAAAGTAGGCTATAAATGGGAGAGATGCTATGAGAGAAAGTGGGAGAATAATAGGATGTGAGATAAAGAGGTGAATAAGAGTGGAGAGAGACCAAAGACAGGACGGGCAGGATAGAAAATAGATAGACGGGGAAGAGAGGGGCGAACAGAAGAGGGGAGACACTCCTAGTAGGCCAGCAATCATGATGGAGGGGAGGAGAGGATGGGCCCAGAGAGGAGGACGAGGAAGGAGAGGGGAGGGAGGGGAAGGAGTGGGTTAAGGGGGGTGGGTAAGGGCAATGACCGTCGGAATGCGGCACGCACAAGAGTACACATACACACACGAGGGTAACCCCTTCTCCCCCTTCCAACCTCTCCCCCCCTTCCCTCATCTCCTCCATCCTTCTCCCATCCCACATCTCCACGCATTTCATTCTGGAGGTGGAGCCTTAGATGATGATCTCCTTTTTTTATCATTTTGTTCCACGAATGACCTCCCCACACCCCTTACCCGTAGTGCTCCTAGAACACCCTTTCCCTCCCTCTCATCTCCCATCCTTCGACCCTATCCATCAAACTCCGCCCCTTAGAGAAGAACCCTTACCTCACCCTCAGCCTTCCTCTCTTTCTCACACCCTTTCGAGGCGTTCTCACCTACCTCTTCCTCCTACCGATCCATCTTATCAAATCCCAAATCCCCCATCCTCCCCTTCTCAGCATCCCCCACGCGTCCTTTAACCCTTTCCTCCCCTTCCCCCCCCCTCCCCAACCTGTCTGTCCTCACCACCCGCGCCATCAACCTTCCCATCCCTTTATCGCGCCCCTGTCCCTTCCTATTAACCCTTCGCTCTCCATTCCCATTCATTCAACCTAGTTGGCCATTTAGAACCTATGCCACCATTCTGTTTACCCACCTGTCTCCTCTTCGTATCCTTTCCTTTGCCTCATTTCGCCAGATGGCTCTGATAGATAGCGTAATATATCCAGATAGCCATAAATTAATGAATTTCAGGTGCATTTCGTTGGTATGTATTATAAATCGGCTGCAAATTATCACGATGGTAGATTATAACGTAATGTACAAAAAATTCCAATGACAACAAACAATAGTCGTTACAATCAAAATATAGCACCTCAGTCTAAATTTAAATCGATCGAATTTGAGCTTAAGATATGAAATACGATCTGGAAGATCAGCGGTATCTAAGAAGAAACTTAACATCGATGTCTCTCTCTCTCTTCCTTACACTCAGCTTGTTTTTTTAATTCTTAAATATTTGATGAATGGTATACTGTTTTTGGAGAATTAATAATTATCTTTAGAGCGAGAGAAATGAAGAGGCAATGTTTTCAAAACTAATAAGAATTTAATAAATTTATAAAATCTACAATATTTAGGAATGCCATTCCTTTAATAAACCAATGTCAACTTGATCTGCCACATTGAGAAATTATATATGAATGGATCTCTAGAAAATACAGACGAATAATTTAATATCTTCAATTCTAAACTCTAAAACAATTATGTTACATTTCCTCTACCGTTTCTGTAAATGGCCTTGTCTCTTTAGAATCAACTGCGCCACCATATCTCGATAGATCATTTCTAACGAAATCTATTCTGTCATCTTTTAGCTACTTCTTCATAAATTGCGCAGTTTATTGTTCACTGTACTGTAGTGCAGCTTTTGCTGAAATGCAATCAATAAGATTTTATTATCTGAAACACTTTTATGTAAGAATGATATGAGAAATATAATTTTTCATCCTCATTCATTAACGGCTTTTGTAACTTACTGATGAAGAGATATTACTTTCCCAGGTGATAAAAACATTTGCCGAGATTTTACGAAAACTTGAGCGTTGGAAGTTCTTTATAAACACTTAACCAATAAAAAGATTTAATAAACCAGAAGAGCATTCAGGCAAAACAATATTCTTACCTAGTGTTATTAAGAAAACCAAAACATTATGAAGCATAAAAAGTTTTTATTTGCATTGCAAATAAACATCTCCTCAATTCATTTGTGTCCTGTTAGCACGATTATCTAAAACAATACGTACTATTCCAAGTCACAAAACAAGGAACTATAAACACCCCCTCCTTTTGAATGTAAAATACACTCTATGAACTTATAACGACTATTGAGCATTAAAATATTAATGACACGTAAAAAAATACTTGCCAACACCTTCATTACAGTGAAAGCATAACCATGTTGTAGCATAGAACACGATTGCAGATTTCGTGCAAGAATAAAGAAACAATAGCAAAAGGTATTCTTTATCCCATGCAATGTTCAGCGAAAAATCTTCAAGCAGCCAATAATGCAATTTATTTGACATAATTAAATAAAGTTTTGGTCTTTTTGGATATTCTCCTATTAAACTCTTCATAATGCAGTTCCTTAACGCGAATACTGAGGGCACTGACATTCGTTTCAATCGAATGATTTGCCTGTTACAACTTGCTCTCTACACATATGAGGCTGAAATAAATGGAAATTTGAGGGGGTTTGTTTCCAAGAACCGCAATCTCCCTACCTTGGTTGCAGGACACCCTTCAGCGGTGGAAGACCTCCGGGATTCTTCGAAAACATAACTTCTTCTTGAAACACATTTGCAGACAAAAACGAAAATGTTACAAAATAAACAATTTCATTTCATAATGATGACTAGGATTCTTGCAGAGCAGTGAAAAGAATCTTAGCCGTCTTGTATGAATATAGGACATCCTACCCACGCCGCTCCTGAAATCGGGAAGAAAATTTAAATTATGGGAATGTGTCAGAGAGTAAATACGATATCAGAAAAAGTAATAAAAATTTAAGGACAAGAAAAATGTTTCTCATATTTATAAAAACCATTTTTATTGCATTGTTTTGATAGATAAAATATACTTGGCAAAGAGAATTCCTAAAAATGTTCATAATTTGGAAATAGAATTTGTAGCATGATTTTAGGATGAGTGGGGTTCCCAGATTATGATTATTTTTTTATTATACAATTTTGTATCGTAGTTTTATCTCCACAAATTTTTTCAATAGAAGCACGTAAGTTGTTTGCCCATCCGAGTAAATTAGACGCAGTAGTGAAGCTGGAACAATAATATTTTCATGGAATGATCCTCCTGAAATGAATAAGTAACGATTATGACGTCGAGAGTATTCTTTGGGAAATAGGCAATTATTTATTCCCTTGTCCCACCATGGCTTTTGAGTTGATAAAAAAACACCATATCTGCGTGAGGATAGTTTTCGACGAATCGAACCTAAATTTAACCAAGAGAACCTACACTTAAGAGGGTCCCCAAAACCGAAATGCTTGAACATGATGGATCTTTTTTTTGCATCAGAAAGGCAAACATATGAAATTTAACTCCATGTATCAAAATGGTACATCATTTTCCGCGCCTGATCCGGATAAAATTACATCTTTGGCTCAGAGCAAATATAATACAGATGGCTTGTGTCGATCGCTACGCCTTGATCCCAGCTCGATTTGAAATCAATCCGATACCATCGCTCTCGAGACGGTCTGAGCTCCCCAACTGCTCGTTAAATCCGATCAAACATAAGAATAAACGTCATCGCCGAAAATAAAGCAAAACATAAGAGCGCAACGCGGTGCACTCTTTATATATTTACGTGACTCCGATTCAAATTGATTGAATCAAGTTCTTTGACGTTAATTAGGTTCGGGAACCAATCGGCGAAAGGACCTCGTAAAAAGCTTACGAGGCCGAGCGTGTCATGGCGAATTCATCTCCGAGCGAGAAAGCGAGAGACGCGATGAAATGGAATATCCTTGGCTCTCATCCGCCGTCACTTTCCTCCTCCGCGGCATCTATAGGCAGTAAGCGGGAATGTGAACGACCTGCCTCGACGTTGGCCGATTACGTCCGATCTAGGAGAGGGTAGGAGGGGAGACTAGTGACAAGAGAGTCGGAATAGGAATGGGGCGAAAGATAGGAGTAGGAGAGGGGATGAGGGGCGAGGGGCAAGGATAGAAGTAGACGGAGAAGGAGGATGTATGCCAGCAAGTGTGTTGATTCGAGTGAGTGTGTGTGCGTCTCTCTTTGAGAGTTCGAGTGTGATCCTGTGTGCATGTGTGTTTTTGCGGGTGCGAGCTTATATTTGCATGTGTGTTAGGTGCGTGTAACACTATGTGTTCGTGTGTGTGTGTGAGAGAGAGAGAGAGAGAGATAGCGAGTATGTATGATTCAGCAAGTGAGTACATATATGTATGAGGAAGAATGGAGGATGGACTCGAAAATGGTGGAGAGGGAAAGAGATAATCGTGGATTAGGGGGAAATTAGAAAGGACGGGGCGCGCGAGAGAACGTGGGAGGGAGTGGTCGTGGCACGCATCGATAGGTAGGTCACGTTTAAAATATTTGGAAAATGGAAAGGTCAGATAGAGGCGAAATCAAGATTGGGCAACCGCCTTTACCACATAATCTTCCAATAGAAGAAATAAGAGAAACAATATAGTCTTATATAATGTTAAAGTTCATTATCGCTTCAGAGACATTAAAAATAATATCTAAAGCAGCATGTGTAAAAATTTCTATTCTTTGCGTCCTTGAATTAAAGAATATGATATTTATTCTCGTCGGCGATAATGCCAAAATCTCAACAACAAAACAGTTCGAAGTTTTTTATGGTGTTTTTCATGATCAGTATACTCTGTATTGGGAAAATTGAGCGATTCAAATGGAATTAACTAAGATCGATACTCCTCAAGTATCTTGGAATATTTGTGAACATTTTTCTTTATTGAAATGAAAACTTAAAATTGATGCGCGGCTATGTGACGCTGTTACGAAAGCGCTCCAAATTTTATCATATGAATTTGGTCAGTAGAAGTGAAAACAGGTCACAGTTTCTGAACGAACTTTTGTACTTAGCTGAAAATCCGTCGATCAAACATTCAGACAGGCTGTTTTATAGAAACTGGATTAAGACAAATTCATTTTTATTCCAATAGGCTATATTTAAATATTTCTCCGTGACACCACATTATCCTCTCTCTTATTTATTGATGTGTTCACAAAATTTACCTCCATGATTTATCGGCGAATAATTTTAATATTATCTTTCAATAGTGCACTAAACTTTAATTTTCTTTAAAATATATGAATTATTTAAGGATTACGAAAAAAATAAATAACTGCCAATATTATTATTAAAATGTCTCATTTCGATATCCTTAATAGCTGATATATATATATATATACTTTAATTGTTTATCCTTAATTGGTAATGAAAAAATTATTTCCCTCCTATGCCGAAGAAAGATCCTTGTATTCGCGAGGGACAAAACAGCCCTAAAAATTATTATTCTCTTCAGCTTAGCACAAGGTACAACATGCCATAATCGTGAGATTGTCCAGGAGACTCGACCGCGAGGAGAGAGAGAGACGAAGAAGTGAAAGAGCGGGAGAGAAAGAGGGAGAGAGGAAGGGACGAGATGGACGCAATGAGGCGCGATGAATAAAGAGACGGGGAAGTGTTTGGCAGAGGTGTTAAGAGCGGAAATAGGAAAGGGAACGGAGATCGTAATCGGGACCATTATATCCAGCTCCCTTGTTTCTCCTTTGCCTCGAAGGAAAAAGGCAAACACTTTGACATCCTCCTCGATCTAATGCTTCTATTCGCGTATCTATTGTAACTCGAAGAAATTTATTTGGATAAGCTTCCGTTGATTCAGCAAGAAAAATAACATTGAGCCTTAACCATTATGCATAGGATAAAATAAAATGTTTTTTTAGTATTCTTCAAACGGAGCTTTATAGATAACTTTAAGACTACAAGTTTTTTGCTAATAAATACTTCCTGATAATTAAGTCCCATTTCTATTGATATATGCTCCATTTTTCAAAGGAGTCATTCCAAGGAACTCACACTGATATTTATGGTACCAGTCAGAAGAACAAGATGGAAAAGTATATTCCACAACTGGAATACACAGAGATTTAAAAGGCGTTCTTAATGGGAAATACGTATGAAACGGTATCAAAAGATTGGGCGATTCTCGAATTTTTATCTCCAAAACTGTAAGTCGTAATTATATGGCCTCTGGGACTATCTTGTAGTAAATGTTGTTCTCTATCCAAATAATTATTTTAATCTATACCTTGCAGATCATATAAGAGAATGAGAGAGAAATATATGGATTTTAATTGTTGTTTGCCGAGAGAACCGCCTTAGAGATCGATATGAACAAAATATGCGATGTTTGGCTCGGGATTTTCTCGAATTTTTATCTCCGAAACCATAGCTCATAATAACGTGGCCTCGCGGACTTTCTTGTAGTAAATGTTCCTCTATATCCAAATATTTTTTTTAATCTATACCTTACAGATCATATAAGAGGTAGGGAAAGAAATGTTTGGTATTTTATTGTCGTTTGACGGATGCCATTTAAGAGAAACGAGTATAAGTTTATTAAAATAATTAAGTAAAGTGGAAGTTTTAATTTACAGATTCAGTTGAAAATCACAATTTGGCGATAAATTTTAATAACGATCACCCATACTTAATTAAATTAAAATCCATCCAGCGGTTTAGGAGATGCAAGTTACGACGGGCAGACCAGACGTGCCCATGAGGCGTTCCGTTATTACCGCTTCACTGGTAAAGAACGCCTAATAATTTTATCCGCGCTATCAAAATGTAAACAAATTTTTCCTCGGGTAGAAACTTTAAAAAGGGAGACCGCTCAAAGTGAATGCCCAACATTTAACATGCTCATTTTTATGAAAAAGCGCAGAACCAAACCAATCGAGACTGGCCCGTACATCCTTTTAAAAGATGGTTCAACTATCACGAAAAACAATTATCCTCTCATATTTCCCGATATAATTTATTCTCCGAAGATAACTCAAAAGGTAAACCCCAGCGTGCTAATGAGTCTGTTGACCTTTGTCTAATCCGACAAATGCCTTCTATTGCTACTCCATAGGGAAAATTTGCCCTAGGGACCGTCTGTGGAAACCCTAATCCCCCTCCTCTGCTAATCACTGCCTCCCTCCCAACTTTTCTTACCTACATCTCCGTGCACACATCCACCAGAAAAACATCTCCACACTTAACAGAAGCTTAAGTTCGCGCCTCTGATGATAACCTTCTTTGCTTTACCTCCCGGACTCTCTTTCCCATCCCTCTTTCTCTCCCCCTCTCCAGCGCGGACCTCTCCCTCGGGCTGATGAGGAAAGGAGGGAGTTAAAAGACAGCGTAAAAAAGGGTAAGCCTTGCGCGCAGCGCGAGTCACCTGATGACGCCGCATCAACACAGGTTGATTGGGAAGAGTAGTTGTTATCGAACACGCGAACATCAGTACGCAGGAGTAGTCTCGGGAGGAAAAGAGCATGGAGCGTGGATCGGAGCAGGGAAAGAGGAATGAGTAGAGAGAGAGAGGAGAAAGGAATGAAGGAAGAAAACAGGAAAGAGGAAGGCAGATGGAGATCATTTCTTTTTTAGAGGGAAAGAAAACGACGTGTGAGGAAGGTCGAGTGGGCGACTAGAAAGAGAAGGAGAGAGTACTGAGTGGGTGGAGGGAGGTAAGCTCGTCCGAGCAGGTTGGGCAGTTAGATGGGGTCGTGGTCACAAATGACTGCGCCATATATTATTGAATCGTATAAAAAGGAAGCTGCCTCCCTTCCTCCTATCCAGCCGTTTCGATGTTTATTTCGAGAACGGAGATAAGCTTTCTCTCCCTTCCCCTATATCCTTCTCCCCCCCACCCCCCTTCCGCGCGTGGCCCGATCCTTCGATGCATCCAGATCCAAATGAATGATCCGGATTTGCGTTGGCGCGAAGAGGCTCACTTGAAGCTGCAGAGAAGATATTATTGGTAAACACTGCCCTCGATAATGGCTTCTTTGAGCCTGCTGATGACGGGCGGCTCGGAATGTGAACTTTTTAAAAACGCGCGCGCTCTTTTATTGAGTATACTTCCCAACGGAGATGGTCGAGTTATCCCGCGAGCACTCAACGCGATCTTGGCGGTTTCTTGATACGATACGAATAAATGAATATTCAATGCATCCTCGGATTTTTTTTACGGCGCGTGATTGCGAAAAATATGAAAGGTTATGAGTTTGCTCGGAATAAAAATGTGGCCAAGAAGATGTCCTTGAAGGATACTAAGGACGAAACTGGTATTAAAATGTTTTTAAAAATTGAATTGCGGCACAGTAACGTATTCTTAATTTTTGGAGATGAAACAAAAAAAAAACGAAAATAAATACAGATCCGTCGATAAATTTGTTGTTTATTTGTGTGCGAACAAGAGTTTTGACGGGAACATGATTGTTATTTATAAGGATCAGGCTTCCTGCCACTGATGATGTACATCAGTTGCTCTCAAACTTTCAACTGTCGCAGCCCCCTTCAATTTCATGCGGCCCCCTTTGAATTGAAAATAGTAAAAATATATTGCAAATTACTTCATTTTATGCAGCTATTAATAACTTTTATCACATCGTTTTACCAAAAATTCCCTGATAAAATTTCATTATTCGTGAAAACTTTATTTATCGACATTTCACCTTGCATCCAAAATAATTTTGCGGCCCCCTGTGGGGCAGCGGCCCACAGTTTGAGAAACACTGATCTAAATTACTGCCGTGGCTATAAAACGATGGAGTTACAACCTGGGCGAATTAGAGCTACAATATAGTCATAATCAGTGGCAATCAATTTACCGATGGTTCCAATAACGTCCAATTACAGTCAGAGACGGTTAATTACCTCTGAGGGAGGCGATTTTCCATCTGAAATATGTATAGTGTATAATCGACCGTTTTAAGTCTGTAGGAGCCATCCAGTTCATGCCATGGATTCAAAAGGTCTGGTGAGCTACATAATTCGATTTTGTATTTTTTTTAATGTCTAATGCTTTCACAACGCTAAAATGAATTTTAAATGAATTGATAATATGGCATAAGACCGTGAACAAAAAAACAAACAAAGCATCATCAAATTAATTAGTAAGCAACAAAAAAATTTCAAACACGAGTAGATTTTCACAAATCTGATTAATATACAGATTGAAGTTTAGAAAACTATTTAAACGCAAGTTTCTGCTAGCGTGACTTATTTTACGCACCAGCAATCCTTTGCAGACTATTTTATAATACTAAACGTGTCTGATATATTTTTTTAAAGTTACAAGGAAAATAAAACAACGCGGAACAAATTATTTGAAAGTCAAGAGAGGCGATAAGATCAACATCATTTTGAATCATAATGCATTTTATCCCCGCACGACATGAGCCGCATTTAGAGTTTATTATATATCTATATGCTATGCACCAATCGCTTTACCGAGAAGATAGCGCGCCTGGATACCAATCAGAGAATACAACCCGACCGTGAGATCCAAATTCGAGGAGCTACGGCACCAGCATCCGGAATATGGGTCTAATTGCCATCGTAAAAACTCACTCGCGAGAAAGTGCACGTTTAAATCAAACGCTGGAAAAGGATTTGGGAATCTCCGGTTAATTGCTGTTCAGCATGAAGTAGCAAAAGAACCTCGAAAAATCCCCCTTTAATGGCTCCGGAAAATAACGTTTCAGATAAACGATTTCTTGAAAGATCATTATCAGGCCATCGCTACAAAGGTCAAATAGGAGTATTTTATGAACCTAGTTAATTATAATCATATACCAGTCCTATTTTAGGCTTAAAGATTAACGACAAGAGATATTTTTCCTATGGGAAATAATTATATTTTACTATAAAAAATCTTTTTCGCATTAAATTCACGAATTCAATTCGTCGCCGAACTTCCCATGTTTCTAATTTTGCACATAAACATGTTTAGAAACATTAGAAAAACTCCAAACATTTTTGGATGTGAAAGAGACACGTGACCATATCTCCGGTCGGATATTTCTATCTCCATACACATCTCAAACCTTCTTCGCAAAGTAAATTCGAAAATTTTACGATGCACAATTTTCTATGGAGAATAAATTTCGAAAACGATACGCACGATGTGACTTAACCGCCATAGAGTTCCAGTTATTTGTAACAAATTTAAAATTCAAAAGATCCTTATATAAAATGTCAATGATGGCAACAAATAGCTTCACCGACTTTCGCATACTATCATTCGTGTGCTCAAGGAGGATGCCGTCAACAGACGAGATTTGCACTACCCACACCTTGCGAACACTTGAAGCGAGTTTTCCGTGGGTTACAAAGCACAAATCCAAAGAGAGGATGAAAGAGAGAGAGGGAGAGTGGAAGAACTCTCTAGTACACACACATCCATTCACTCCGACGAATGTTTTCCGCGGCTGATGCCAAAGCCGAAGAGTTGTCCGGCGAGAGAAGAGTTAGAGACGATCCGCCCGCCACCTGCCCTTCCGCCGCGGTAAGAAAGCCAGCCGGTGGCCGCGAGCGACGAATGCAATCAAACACGATAAACAATCGTGGGCATTAATCGAGTCGGGAGAAGAAGATGAGTTTAGGAAAGAAAAAGGAGGGTAAGGAAAGAAGTGGGCACGTGAAACAAATGGAGAGGTGAAATGAGGGAGTAACCGAGATGGAAAGGTCAGAAGCAATGAATAAGGGACGAGAAATAATGTAGGAAGGAGAGAGATGAATAAATGAAGAAGTGGGGTTAAGAAGAGAAGTTCAAATTGGGGATGAAGAAATAAAGTAAGAAGGAAAATGAGACAGGATTGCTAAACGAAAGTAAAGAGAAAATAGAAATCAATAGAAACGCTGGAGAAAGAGATGAAAAGAGAAAAGATAAAAAGGCTAAGAAAGCGATTGAGAGAATATGATTTGGAAAGGTGTAGATGAGAGGACGACTTTGGAAGTGAACAGATGAATAGACAAGCGGTAACCGAAGCATAATGGGAAACACCGACATAGAGAAGAAAAGGGAAGAGATAGTTAAAGTAATATAAGAGTTTTGGATAGAGGCAGAAATTAAGAGAGAAAAGGAGAGGGAAGGAAGATGAAGAAAGACGTACAGGAGGAAGGATGCATGGCAAAGATGAGGCGGCAGAAGCGAGGAGCAGAAAGAGGAACGGTTAGAGGCGCATCCTAAAGAAGAGCGGCGTAATTGCTAAGAATTTACTGCGAAGAGCTGCGTATGTTGATTGAGATAGATTTCCAGAATATAAAACCCACGTGATGTGATTTCCAGGAAATTCGAAGCTGAGCGCGGTTCTGCTTCTCTATGCCTTTCCTTTATTCTGCTCTCCCCTGTCGTTCCTTTGCCAATCACCTCCCGCTCCTCGCCCCGCACGAGTTGCCGTCTTTAGCCTCCTCCCACGACCCATCTGAATCTCCCTCCACTATTCAGAATTATTTATTCGGTTCCGTTTGATTTAGCTTTTATAAGGTAAACAAGTTTTGCATTCAACTTAATAAAAGTATCTTAAAAATATTTCGCTGAAAAAATAAACCTGTTTATTATGCGTCTTTACACGCAGCAGTATATCTGTCCACAACTCTCATCTTATAAACAACTTGACTGATTTTTATTATACATGGTATGGGAGATCTAAGCTAAAAGAGTAAAAATATCCGAGTATTAATTGTAAATTAATGCATGCATTCGAAAATTCGTCGCTGTCGAAAAAGAATACGTTTGGAACCTGTATGGTTTGACACGGCGAATGTTCTTCCATTCTAGTGTATATTTAGGATCACTATTGATATGGGTTTCTGTGTCGATATTCCATTACAATGAATATTTTTCTGTTAATTCATATTAGGTAAATTCTGAGTGTTTTTATATTAGTCTTCATAACCTTCTTTTATAAAAGTATAGCCTGTAAAAAGATTTTACTTCATATGAAACCTTTAAGGATAACTATTATTAGTATAATTATTAGCTACGTATACAATAATCCAAGATTAAATCAAAATAAAATTGAAGACCCCTTTAACATGCAGATTTTCAACGAATGACCTTTAATTTAACCTGGAGGCATTTGTTTATTATCTTCCCATAAAAGTAATTTCGCTACCTTCATTTCCGTAACCACCACTCGTTTCCGCCGTCTGAAATATTAAAGAGGCTGTAAATATGGTAAAAATATTAATATTACTCGGAAAAGACCTACGTTTGGCAACATAATACTCAGTTTCCAAGAGTTTTTCAAAAAAACACATATAAGCTGCTCATAATTTTCCCCGTCGCTTCCAAATTCTCCGCTCACAAGATCACGAATCTCTCGAACGTGAAGACTTGCAATGGAAAATTGGTACAAAGCCACGTTTTTTTGCTCCCGCTCTACCGTGTGAACAATTACATTTCTGCCGTCGAGATTTTGAGTCGCGACTTGTGTAGCGAATCGAGTCGTGACTTAACGTCCAGCATGCAATGCTCTCATCCATCTCCTCGTGGAGGAGTTGGCGGGAGCGTGGTGACCAGTTCCTATGAGCGCATTCGCTTCCGTCGTCACGTGTGTGGACGTGGTTCAAAGTTATGGCGCCACGGTCGCAGGAGCGATCACCCGACTCGCTCGACCTTTTTTATTCCCACCCATGCAAATGACACGACCTCTCTCCTCCTCCCTTTTCGTAAATAGGATCTTTTCTACACTACAGAAATTTCGCGCTTGATTTTCCCTGAAATCTCACCCTATAAGATAGAAAAAAACAGTGCGCCGTATTTTTCCGATTCATTCATAAATCCCTCTTGGAGGGAAAATAAAAGGTCTCAGAGTCATCTCACAGACAGGAGACAGGTATCAATGGCTAGACCGTCCCTTACATTTCAATCGTCGCACGGAACAGACAGTCGCCACTGAGTTAAAGTGTTAAACCCGAGTCGTTTCTCCCATCGCTTGCGAAACATGATGAAGTGCCACTGCCCCTGACGATCCGATAAACTGCGCGGCTATGGCAGAGTTAATAATCAACATAGGGGATAAAAAAGTCGCCGGACGGATTCACACATGCTACAACTACATAAAGAGATGGCTTCATTATCTGCATGCGACGGAGTGAGGCAAGAGGCAAATGCATCGACGTATTTTGTCAGCAAAAAATACTTTCTTTGTATTTACGACGCTTTTAACTGATTGAGACTTGGAGACGGCATATTGTTTATTTAATAAAATATGTAATAACAAACAATGCAGGCAATTATGCTGTGTTACTAGCCACTTTCAAATATTTTACTGAGCGTATTTAATAGGCTTACAGTAAAGGTGACAGCAAAAAAAAAAAAATTTTCGAATTACTTACTCATTACGTGCATTATATACTTGCATCAAATAAACCTGTCGGGTTCTTCATATTTTTACTATTTATACGAATATATCCTCTCACATTCTATGAAAAAGCCAAAACATTACTTGCGAAATAGTTAAACGTGTGCATAGAATGTATTAAACGTTATTTCATCTTAAATTAAGAAGTTGATGACTAACTTAAACCGTGCATTGCAATAAATGTAAGGATCTACATTCGCCATTCGGTTATAACGCATTTTCACTCCTTGAAGATTAAAATTGACATTATTTTCCGGTATTAAAGTATTAAATTCAATAGACTACCATGTTATAGCGGAAAACAATGATTTTTCACAACAACATACGCGTTTTCTCCAGGAAAAAAGTCGAAATCGGTGAGGAATAAGATCTCATAATGTGTTTTTTATTTTTGACTAATCAACCTCTTGGATTGTTATAGAAGATCTCATAGTGTACGGCTAATTGTCCTTTACTCCAACCTCCCTTCTAAGACAATAAAAAGTGTTTGTCCCTCACTCCGTATCTCTCTCTTTACAAACTGCCGCACATACCGAGACCGTAGCATGCACAAAAATCTTTTACGCCCCCAGCGCTACCAAAACAGGTAAAATTTCGCGAAACAATTGCGCCTTCCCCATTCCGTGGGGAAAATAAAAACAAATGGAGAGGACAGATGCAGTAGGGAGGGAGGAGTTGGAAGATGAGGGCCGGATGGATGAGAAAAGGGGAGAGCGCGGGTGAAAGGAGTGGTCGTGGAGAGAGAGAGAGAGAGATATAGAGAACAGAGAGGAGAGATGGAGAAGGGTAAGAAGTGGGAAGAATGGCACTGAAGGGAAGGGGAGAAGAGGAGTTTCAGAAGAAAAATCACTCGATTGGAAGGGGGAGTGGAGAGGGTAAGAGGGAAGGGTGATCTGCAGGATAACGTCCGTGGCCGAGGCACCGCCCTTTGCCTTTTCTTGAGTCGTGTTCGCCCACTCTCGCCTCCCAAAAATCCTGTCTACCTCCCTACACTGACGCGCACACATACACGCACACTCCCAACCTCCTATTCCCTCACCCCTACATCCCCTTTCTCTCATCCTTCTCTTCCCGGTCCTCATGCCGAGAGGAAGAAGAAGAGGAGATACGACGAAGAACATCAACAAACCTACTCCCACCACTCTCTCTTTCTCTCTTCCTCTCTTTGTCTCTCTCTCTCTCTCTCTGTTCGCCGTCGGAGAGCTAGAGTCAGGCGGAAGAAACACAAGAGAAGAGCTTTTTTTAAGGGACGGGTGAATGGGAGAGATGGGAAACCACTTTCAGAGAAAACTTTGACCCTCTCTTCTCTAACTCTCTCCCTCTATCTCAGTGTATCTCTCCCTCTCTCTCTCTCTCTCTCTCGCATGTCCACCTTCTTCCTCTCTCTTTCATCTTCGCTTTCAACCTGCAAGCCCTTTCCTTTTCACAATTTCCACATACCATTGTCATCTCTCTCCTTCCTCTTTCGCCTTCACTCCCACCCCTTTTCTCCAACTCAGTATTCTTATCCCAAGCATTTTTACTTTCAACCCTCCGCCCAAAATCTCCGCGTGGGAAATGAAAAACAAAACGGTTGCGCTCCTATTTTTCTTGCAATTCAGCCTTGATGGAAAACTTGTCGCAAGAAAAGATACCTCGCTGTCGCTGTATCTTAAATCTTTCAAATCCTTTTTCTCTTCAGCTAGCATCGATGGCGCGTATCTAGGCACATGTCTCCCCTTGCACACCTCTCTGTTTTTCTCTCTTTCTCTTTGTCCACGCATCTCTCTCTCTCTCTCCATCTCCTTCCTCGTCTCTCCTTACGTCCTCACTCGCTTCGCGGACACCCTAACTGCTCATCTCCGACGTCTACCCGTCACCAGCATCCTCCCGCGTATCACACTCTCCAAACACATTAAAGATTTCGCAGACGTTGTCAAAAGGGGAGTTCGAGGGGTTTCTAAGAACGGTCGCGAAAATGGCTTTTAAAAACCCCGCCTCACTCAAAATGGAATTTATCAACTTTTGTTTATGGTGTCTAATATTTCAGGAAGAGCACACATCAAAAAAAGACAATTTGGCAGTTTATGAGCGGAGAAGCTACGATATAAAAAAACGTTGGCGAGGGTTTTTATTGATCTTGGCGCGTACTGAATTTGCGCATCGCAACAGATTCCATCTCCATAGAGTTCAATGAGTGACTCGCAACTAAAGCCACAGTAAAAACTGTTAGAAATGGCAAAATGTTCGATGTCAGTATTTACTTATACCGACGTTCTACGCCGAAGGCTGGCAGAACTGCTCTACAATGAAATCACTGTATACTGACAACGAAAATTTATGGCTTTCGTTTAATCTATTTTTATACTTCCATGGTCCTTAATCAACTCTGGATCAAGTATGAATTAGAAAATCACATTTTTGCGAACGAAAACCTGATGCATCGAATAAAGAGAAATATAAACTTTCCATATGTTTCATGGCTTTTTACTTTTCAAAATATTTTAGTGCATTATTATTAAGAATTTGTCTCAATAACTATAAAAGATATTTCTTTTGGCGTTAATCAGCATCAAAGAGTACGCTAACAACTTGTCGATTAAATTATTTTCTTTTCGAGAATATCTTGGTTTAGGAATATTTTCGGGCGTGATATAAATGCATAATTTTCATATTAGAGACCGGATTGATGAACAAAGTAAACAAGGCAAATTGAAGGATATGAGTCGAAGTGTTTCTGAGAAAATGGTAATACTCCCCAAAGTCCTCATAAATAAAGCCCAAAAAATATATGACGTGATTGTGTCTATATTAATTTATCTTTATATATAATTACTCAATGTCTTATCTTATCTCTTGAGCAGTTTGTCATAGAGAAATGCTGTAAACGCCATTTTGTTTCTGCCAACTAGGAGACCCCGGGTAAACTATTTTCTTTCAGGGAAGTGTCCAAGATTCGACTCGGGGAGACGATTATATTTTTCCATATCTTTACCCAGGAATTTCGATTTTTCAACGTGCAAGGTTTATTTCATTCAATCATTAAAATACGTAAATATGGACCGAATTTCTCTGTTTTTGCTTTTTTCGAAGGCTAAAACTATAAAATATCTTAGTCCTGGGATTTTTAAATGATACACGGAATAATTTCTCAGAAACACGCATTTAATTTCGAAATGTTATGGCTTTTTCGTACTCTTTCCGGGTGTTGCCAAGGCAACCCGCATTGTTGCCTCCGATTGAATTAGAATCTATTAAGCTTTCAAATAGACAAAAGAATTGCATTATTCGCTTCGCGCTATTTATGAAGCATCGAAATTATAGTTGTAGCAATGTCAAACTTAAAAGCTTGCAACGTTAATAATTAAAGAAGTTTATTATTCTGTAAACTGCGTGTGGGCTGTGGGTATTTTTAACGATTCACTAAAAGAAAAAAATCTTCTTTCTTTATTTCAATACTGAAATGTGACCGTTTTCGTATGGGAGAGACAATTAAAATTGCACATATAAATTATAAAAACAAACATGAAATTCAAAATATCAGTTGTCTAATATTATAAGGGGAAATTGGCTATTATTACTTTTAAACATGCAGATTTCTGACTTTCTGACTTCGCAAAGGTTTTTTGCGGGTACCACTAGTTGAGATAATTACTCGAATCTAGTTCATATTTACATCAGTTCAAAACATAATTTAATTTTATACGACTCTAAATTTTAGTCTGACCTTTATCTGTTGGGAAATAAACCCAAATCAAAAAATTTAGAATAAATGCTAACGTTTAGAAGGTACGGCGAATAGAGTGGGATTAATGATTCTAAACCTTGTTGTTCTAAGAACAAGTTAATTATTTTGCGACAACCTTCACTAATATATCATGATTTGACATTTTCGGCTACTTTTGGAATATTTAAAGAAACTTTTTATGCCAAATAAAACGATTAATGAACCTCAACGTGCAAATTAAAATACTTTGATAAAAAACAAATAAATCTCTTTTATCGGCAACGATCATTTAAACGACTCGTTCATGATATTTATATTATATA
This sequence comes from Tanypteryx hageni, assembly GCA_028673005.1. Classification (NCBI taxonomy): domain Eukaryota; kingdom Metazoa; phylum Arthropoda; class Insecta; order Odonata; family Petaluridae; genus Tanypteryx; species Tanypteryx hageni. The sequence goes on along the minus strand of CM054113.1, from coordinate 149,649,590 downwards.
AATTTGCTCTCACGATTTCAATCATTCCTATATATGAGCTGTGAAGGAGAAATCGTTTAAATATCTCTATTTTAAATGCTACTGCGAGTTAAACTGAAACACGCACATCCTCCATTAGCAGGAAACTCTCAATAAAACCCATTGGTTCACTAAAACTAAACCATATTACTCGACACGTAAAAAAAAACGTGTGTCTAAGTCCACGATGAAATACGAGTAACGTGAACGAGCAGGTTTTTAGGCTGACGATGAAGGAAACCACAGCCTATTGCATGTTTAACGCTTCGGGAAACGAGGAGACGGAGGGGAGGGAGATGGGAGTGGGTACGAATGCGTCGCCCAGCAGGTGAGCGTAGCGTCTCGTCAGCTCCATCGTGGGCAATAGGGACCAACGTCTAAGGATGGACTCTATCTAGCTCTCGAGGCTCGAAAGGAATTCAAAGACGAGTGGAGCGAAAGACAGGGAGAGAGAGAGAGAGAGAGGTGCGGCCTATGGAGGTTGAAAGGAGTGGAGAGGCGGGAACTGGATATAGGAGGAGGAGTAGGGAGAAAAAGGTATAAGAGGAAACCCAAAAAGTGCTGGAGGCTTCTTAAAGGAAGAGGTTAAGCCTTTGGAAGAGGAGGAGAACGTAAATGGAATTAAATTTCCCTGTTTTAACTTTGATCACCCATTATAAATGGATAGATGATTGTTCACGACCTCTGATATCGTATGTTACAGATGGATGCGTAACAGCTATTACATTAAAAAATGTCGTACGAAATAATAGTTATGGTCGACGAATTCAAGTTTTCATGTAGAAAATTACATCCCGAGTAAAAATTATCAGAAAATGAGTTGATAGACCCCATTAGAACAAAAGGTTTTCATTCGCCCTATAAAATTACTTAAGGACTGATCATGATTATATGAAGTACTAATGAGTAGTGAATTCAATACCATATGAAATCTGTAGTAAAATCTAAGTACGTAAAAATAAGTGTTTAAAAAATCAGGAGAAATCTGTAGGAGCTCACTATTCGCACAAAAAATATTCGCAAAAACTAAATAATCTGCAGAATCATTTTATAAAAACGAGTTGTCGGTGCTTGTATACTGCAAGCGCTTAAAAAATCACCACACACCAAGATCTAAACTCGTAAATAAACCAAAGCTATCTCCAGGGCAACAGCGCTTGCGCCACGCGGATAATAAATTCCACGGGTTCTCGCAGAATATTTCTAATTTTCCCCGAAATCAAGGCAACTATCCGTAATTTCTAAATTCTCTGGCAATCGGCTCGTGTCCGAGTTTTCGTATTTCAAGCTTCGTGACTGACTCGAATCGTAGTGTATTACCAATAACAATAATCACCATTAACAATAAGACAATAGCCTAGGTGTTACACTAAAAGTTATGGAAAAATTATGACATTTTGAGTTATAATTATGGCATTATCATCCGTGCCTTTAAAACATATATCAACAAAAAAATCGCGATATAGGTATGACGCCGTTATATTTAATAACTGAAAAGTGTTGAAAACTACGAAACAGAACATTAAAATAATTTTCACGTTTTACTAAATTTCGTGTTAATGTAATGACATCATTACGTCGTAGTTTAAAATCAATGGTATTATAATACATATAGTTCAATTATTCTCGCTCGCGAGTCTCCTGAGTACGTAGTTGATAAAAAATTACCTATTTGCAAATTAATTTCTCTAGTTCACTCTGAATTTAAGAATTGTTGCGAAAGGTTATTATAATATTTTCGTATTTTATTTTCTCCGGCATGATCTCTGTCTGACTTTGCCAAAATTTCATTACTACAATCTAAAGATACGTAAATTAAGAAATACTTCAAGTTCCACCAGAAATGAAGAGTCCCATACTAATGTAATGTCGTCGAAAAACTAGCAGGGAGCGAGGAAGTTCCAGTTTGGAAATCCTCCAGTGAGGCCCGCTGAGTGAAAAGTCAACAACACCGACCATTACACCGCCACTCCCTAGCGATAAGTTATGCTAAATTAAATGCAAGTCCCATACCTTTCTGACATCTTTTCCAGAAATATCCCCCGCTCTTATCTCGTCTCAGACGACGTGGAATTTCGCCCCTTCCTCTCGAAACTACCTACAACAGGTTTTTGGACGAATCATTTACATTTTATATTAAATAATCTCGGTATTCCTCCAGTCTCTTTCCAGAAATAGATTCTGTGATCCCCATAAACCTGTTTCTAAAATCTCCCTAAAATTCAATTTAATTCAATTTCAAAGCTCACCTTAAAGCTTGAATCCCATAGAGGGCCTTCGTAAGTCCTGAAGGCATTAATCGAGTAAACCAGATCCGCATTTCAGATCCGTCCGAAGTGGCGATTAAATGATCTTTGATCCTAAAAATAATTAGCAACAGAATGTTAACAAAATTTAAAATTCACAGAAAAATATGAAAGTGAAAAAAAAAATAATTTCGCAGTAAAAATTACTTGAATACCCTAAATCTATTCATAGAATCCTTGACAATTATCCTTCTATATCCAATATGAATACATAATAATTATTTGTTTTGAAATACTTTTAGGATTTTTTTCCAGCGTTTACATGAATGAATTTTTTATGCTTCATCCCAGTTCCCCTTTTATCTTATGCATGATAAGGCTGATGCCTAAATGTAATCAAGCAAAGCTTAACAGAGAATTATTCCGTTAACGGAAAAAATATAGTATCATAGAAAGAAAAATGAGGAATAAGCTGTCAAAAACAACCAGGATAAAAGTTATCAACAAGCAAACCATTGCTGTAATTTTTTTCATATTTACTTTACCTGTAGATTTATTCACCAAATGCTAATGCACAAACTATTGTCGTCGCTTTATTTCACATTCCTCTTAACATGAGAAGTTACTTTCAATCAGTCAATAATGTCAGCTCCAATTCCATTGTGTTATCGCTTACATATTTTATTACATGGGCGCCTACAACATGTAAAATTATTTAAATTAAATATGAATCTAATAATTAATTAAATAACTTGATGAATTAGATAGTTAATATTCTAGAAATTGAAACAAGCTTGGAAAAGTAATACTTAACATTCTGTGACATCTTACGAGTTATGGTAATTAATTTTAATGATAAACTTTTTATTTTTCCACGCAAAGATAAACCAGAAGAAGCAGACATTGCACTTTCCCGATAGTAATTTTCCGGACGCCACTCGTAAATGATTTCACGGAATTTGCATTGGAAGAAGTGAATTTTCCCAAACGCGTCGCCTCGACATTTATACTAACGCGTAATCATTATTCGATTATGATGAATCCGGAGACAAGCAGGACGTATAAATCACATGTAGGGAAGTGTTTGAAATGCGAGAGGTGGCCGTAAAACCAACATAATCTTGACATCACCGTCAAGAACATGCACAAATACTCCCACTGCCACAGTCCACGCATGCATATTGCACTGTCCGATGACTGAGTTATAAGGCGTGCGTGCGATTACGTCTAGTCACATCACTGCCAACCCGACCGAACGTAAAATAAAACCACGCCGAGGTTTAGGAGACGTGACGTGACTTTGGGCCTCTCTTTTAACGATTGGTACAGTGGGATAAGTAGCGTTCTATTTATTCTTTACGAGTTGACTTTGACGGATGTGGTGCGAAAGACGAAAGAGGTTTGGCAGAGGATGGGATACATAAAAAAGGCTGATTCGGTGGGAGGAGTGGGCGGATGGAACGAGGAAAGAGCGGAAAGAATAAGAGAGAGTGTAAGAGAGTGAAAAAGAGAAAGAGAGAGGATTGACATCCTCCGTGGCGAAGGGGCGATCCCGAGTGGCTTACGTAATCCGCCGGGAGAGAGAGACTGCAAAACGAGACGGAGAAGCCTGCCATCTACAGGGAGGAGTGGGTGGCTCGTTCTCCCTCGCTCTTTCTCTCTTCCTCTCTCGCTCCGTTTCTCTCTACCTCTATCTCTTTCACAGGGGCTATCGTCCTCGACACGTGACCTAGTGAGAGAGAGAGCGAGAGAAATGCCGGGTAGGGAGTCGAAGAAAGTTACGATTGGGGGGTTGTGGGGGGAGGGAAAGAGGTAGCAGGGATGGAGGGGGATGAGGGATAGAGGGAAGAGGGGGAAAGGGAGGGCGCTGGCGGAGAGGAGGGAGGTGGAGTACGTGGGTGCGGGGGCAGTCTGTCTGCTGCTGTTGCATTCGTCCCCCGATCACGCGAGAGGCCGGCCAGATTCGAACGACCTGCGGTGAACTCCCATGCTCGTCGTCTCGAGGCAACGGAGGGGAGGGGGTGGTTTTAAAGGATGGAGAGAGGAAGGGAGGGAGAGTGAAAAAGGAGCGTAAAGAGTGAGATGAAGAGGCGGGGACGATGTAGATTGTGGGACAGGAGCAAGTGAAGGATGCGGCTGATTAAATATAGGAAGAGGAAATGAGAAAATACATGAACCAACGCTCTCTAGCGCGATTCGTTAGACACCTAATGATTATTGCGCTAATTAAATCAAAATATTTACATGAATCACAGATTTTACAATAAAATATTAACTCAAGTTTTATTCAAATAAATTAAAGATCTTTGAGAATATTTAAAAAATGTTTGTAGACATGGTCTTCTTTTATACCGAATTCAAATAAATTTAAAGAAAATATTTGCATATTTCATGCAGAAGTCTTTGAAACATAACTTCAACGCGGATATTACATAAATTCCTTAATAAATAAACCTGAAAAATAATAAATGTAGCAGAGAAAATGTTTAAATAAGTTATTGAGCAATCTCTTAAACCAAAAGAATGAACTTGGCAGTAATATGTCTATTTGTTAATAAATAGCTTTACAGATATAAGACTTGGAAATTGCGATATGTAGAAGCAGAACATCGATTACAACTATACAATAGCATTACTTTAAAAGCTGTAAGCAAAATGATAACAATAATTAATCCGACAATAACTGAATGCACGCGCTCGGTTGATTTCAGTTTTAAAATTAGATTGAAGTAAAAAATATACCTCATTAAAGTAACACAAGCGATAAAAAGAGATATTATTTCTGACACGCAATGGATCTGTAATTATATTCTTCTTTTTATCACTGTTTACAACTTTTAAGAGAGCTTACTGGAAAAATGTAGCCTAATTCCATTAACAAAATTTCTTATAATCTTATTCTTCGGTATTTGCAATTAAAACCGTGCAAATACTTTAGAGGAAACATTTCCCTACGTAACAATTAACGAAAAACATTGACATCGACTATTAAACAATGTGCGCCCACAGATTATCTTCCACCTTTTGGCAAATCCACGAAACATTCATTTCATCCAGGACGAAATGGATGTTTTAACACCATACTTTTATCTCACTCTTCTCCTCTCATCCCATCTCTTCGGCTTTCTTCGACACTAAACTCCACTCGACCCGCGCCATTAACGCCCACGGAACGAGTGCCAAAGGAAAAAATGATATCACCTCCAAAATTTAGGTTGACAGAGCTTAAATTCCATACAGCACAACAGAGATGACATAATACATTTTTGCCAGATTAACAGACCAACGTTAGCCATAAAACCACTTCCATCTGTTCAGATAGAACAGCTTAATTTATGACTTTAGATACATTTATGCGAAGAATATTCTGTAGATAATTAAGAGTTTGAATAATGCGCGATGCAAATATAACAATTTTGTGCGAAGTTTAAAACAAACCTGCTGACAGTTTTAATTTAATATGGAGAAAATTATATATTGTGATAAAAAAGTTTCGACGCATATTTTAGCATTGTTTCAAATCATGAGGAATTGCTTAAATGAAACCAAATAGCCATTTACGAGAGTTTGAATCCCCCATAAAAATTATATTTCGACAAAATAACATATAAATCCCCGGCTCGGCAGTTAATTTTGCACCGCAAAAATCTATAATATGCGTTCAAAAATATTCTTATGCGTCCAAAAATATTATCAGACCACTCGTTATTTTGCAGAAGAAAACTCCCGATTCTTTTGGTTATTTACTCGAACGGAAAGCGAAGCTTCTTTTGTAATGTTCATCCATACCGAGAAATATATATTCAAACTCAAAGGAGACAATTGACGAGAGGAACATCACCGAACCAAAATTTCGTTCGAAACAAAAATCTTTCAGATAGGTTAAATACGCCTTAGAAAAAGGGTTATTGTTGGGTTTGATAACACGTTTTTGAAAAGACACAGCGTCCATTAACCAATCACTCGTAAAAGCAAATAAACGACCAATATACGAGAATGTGTGCATTGGCGTGGATTTATTCTGTTCCAACCCAATGTCAAGATCGAAGTCACTATGGACGCTTACGAACCCTTGCATAATATCCTCTCGCAAATTGCCGTGTAAGACGAAAGTGCCCGAACCCACGGACTTCCGAGCAATTAAGGCGAAAGACCACTTCCCAGATCCGTTTCTTCACTGAGGAATCCGTTCCAATCGAAGCGATGACCAACAAATTTCCGTCATTAAAGCCGACTTATTTTTAAGTCCACTTTCTTTCTCTCCCCGCCCCTATTGAGACGCGAGATCCGCGGCGTGACGGACATACGAAATAAATACCCCAATGGGAGCGGCTATCGACACGATCTCCGATGATGCACGATGCTATTGTGAGAGACCCCACCACTTCGCAGGCGAAAGAGGAAAGGGGGGCGTATAGAGGGAAGGAGTGGAAGGAGGCGGGAGAGTGAGAGAGAGAGGAGGAAGAAATCGCAGAGAGGGCAGACCTTTTCGGGCTCCACGACCAGCGAGATGACGGCGCGAGCTTGGGGAATACCAGTGAAAGGGAAAATCCTGGCGAGAGAGAGAGCGTTGATTGATCATTGGGAAAGCGTGTCATCCAAGCACACGCTCCCTCGTTGCGTATTATCTAACAAGTCACCGTCGCTGACAAACGTCGCGTTCCTTGAAGAGCACTTCCTTTAGCCAGGACTTTTTCCTCGCAATATATTTCTCTTTACGCACTCGGGCAAATCTTAACTCAATTCTATTTTTAGAGCTGGATGCAAGCAGTGCCTACCGCTGAAAATGAAATTGTCGCTCTATCGTCGCTTATTGAATGGAATATGAAATTGTTTCCTTTTACTCGTTAGATAACTCTGGGGGATCGTTCATCTTGAATGGGACGGATATGTTATAAAACTATCTACGATACTTTTTATTGGTTTCTTCAATATAGATTTTGTTTATATTAAACAATATTTTTGTTTATTGATTTACTTATTTGTTTCACTATTGTATTCCATGCTGAAAAAGCCATATATTCAGAACACGATACGATAGTCATGTCCATAGTTTCTGTTCAGTAAACTCTGCTGTTTACGGACGCTCATCATGATAACCTTGAAAATGCGAACGTCTGTAATTTATATTGCTCCTCGGCTGTTAGAAGTTACTTCGTATTCATATCCTGAATCTTATCAAATCATGTGACCAATAAGAGTTTAACCAATAATGTCAGTTTAATAAAGTTACGTTCTCAACTAAATCGATTATATAGTTTAAATGGTCCAAAAAATATACTGCGAATTATTATTAACAGTAAAATACCGTAAATTGTTCGTCTGAATGAATCGCAAGTGGCGCCATAAAGTATTTAAATTGTGCTTCGCATAATCAGCCTTGCTGCAATGATTGAATACAAATTCCTATTCGATGTACGCCAGCATTCGAGAATACCGTACAACCGCTCAATAAAACAATGTACGTGTAACGTTATCTCATAATAAAGATTTAATACGCTTTTTTTATTATTTACTTTCGCATGCACTCCATAAAAACACTAATGCCCTCGCATTCCATTGTTTTTTTTTATTCCAAGATACGAAAATTCCAGGCAGAGAAGAGGTAAAAAAAAGAATATCATTATCAGTTTAACCCGTTCACTCACCAAAACTTTTTTAAGATACAATGCATGACACAAAAACAATTCACCGAATCGCAAACAATGTCGGTACCAAGGTGAATGGGACACCCTTCTCCGTCCCGAGACCGCATTCCGTGAACAGCTGTTGTCTCTTCATCTCCCGCTGCCGCCAAGGGAGAAAAATCAGGTGGCGAGCGGACAAGAACAAACTGGTAGCATGCAGGTGTCAAAGGTCAACAATGACAACACGAAAAACATCACATTTCAAAATTTCACCGCCAACAAAATATGGCATTTATTTAAAAAATAAAAAATATTGTACAACATGTACATTGGGCCAATAAAGATCACTTGAAAAAGGTCCAACCTGTATGTAAGATTCATGGTAACAAGTTTTTGACTCTGTGTAAATGCAAAAACTAAAAAAAATAATATTACAATATTAATAATATATTAAAAGTTGATGTGTCTCAGAAGGAGTGAGTGTTTCGCTCAGGGATGAAATAAAATGTTTCTCTCTTTTTTATTCCAAATAGCTTGCTTGGATACAATGAGAAAAAAATGTACGAAAAACACGGTCTCACTGAAAGCTTTCTTAAAGGCCGCGCCATGCACTACGTGACCCAATAATAATATTAGCAGCAAGAGAGAGAGAGAAAGAAAGAAAGAGGGAGAGAGAGTAATTCACCATCTTCCTCTCCCTTCTCCTCCTCCCCCTTGTAAATCATTCTGCCTCATCCCCTCCCTCTCCTCCTCACTCCTCCTTTCCAGAAGAAAGAGAGAAAAAAACACCTTTTCTGTTTTTTTAACCCCACCTCACTCTTGTAATTTTTATCACCTCTTCCGTCTTCCCTTTTGACTTCACCTCCTCTCTAATTGTTTTAGAATAATATATTAAATTCATTTCAAAATATGGGGGCAGTGTGAGGGCTGATTTGCTGCTAGATTGCATGACTAGATTCGTCGCCAGTCTAAAATTGGGGCAGAGAAGGAAGATATTTCGAAAACAAAAGGCACTATGGCAGTTTCAAAATAAAAGCATATCGCTCGTTACGAGATCCCAAATTTAAAAAATGTTTTCGTGCCCGGTTTCTTTTTCCACGAATGACATGTAAACCACCTACGAGATCGAAGAACCATTTGAAACCATTTAACAAAAATCAAAAGGGATATTACGCTTTTTTCGAGTATGCAATTAGAACGAAGGAGCTCATAAAATTGACAACGCTGTTTCTTCCGAGAGTGTAACCCTCTCCTCTTCCCGCGCCGCCGTCCCTCCCTCCTCCACCACTCCTCTCACTCTCCTCCTATCCCCCCTCCTCCTCCCCCACCCTACCATACCAAAGGAGTTCAACGCCCTGAACACATAACAAACTCTCCTCACAGTCTGCTGTGGGGTCGCCGCAGCAACATGCGAGTGGGTAAGCTAGTGTTTTTCTCTCCCTATCCCTCTTCTCCGGGTCACCTTCTCTCTCCCCTCCCCCGGTGCACAACCCCCTTCCCAAACCTCTCTCTCCTCGCGCCCCGTCGCCTACCCCAATCGCCTCCCCCCTCCCCCCTATACACCCCGCTTCCCGCCCACTCGGCACCCCTTCTACGTATACTCTTCTCCCTTCCGCCTTCCCCTAGAGGAGCTGTTGGAGGCCGAGAAGAGCGGGATACCCCTCCCCTCCTCCCTCTTTTCCTACGCACGCATTCACACGCACGCACGCACACTCCCGCGCCCTCCCTCGCATCCCCGAGAGACAAATCTCGCTTTCCACCCGGCAGGAGATGGCGAAGATCTTACGAGAGGGGTGGGCATTCCCGCCGACCCAACCCACTTCCTCCATACCCTCCCGCGCCCCCGCCAAACATACAACGTCCCCTCCCGGTGCATATGGTCACCCACTGGTATTCGTCGCTCTCTTTCCAAACCCTCGACTACTTTTTATGAACAAAACGCCCAAAGTTTTTTTCCTCGTACCGATCACCACAGTCTCTTAAATAAAAAATAAAGGATGGCCCTTTCTCCTTTTATCTTCTCGGCCCGTCTCCGCGATTCTCCTCCTCCAGAACGCCCGAGGGGCGAACGAGGCACGCGAGAGGCGGCAGGGTAGGTACACGCCTCTTTCGGGTGGGACATCGCGTGTTCCACGCCTGTTTCCAAGACGGAAAACAGCTGACAGGCAGCTTCCGTAGCGTCGCAGCCTTCCTCTCGTCGTCCGGTGCCTCCTCCGTTCCACCGGCTGGGGGACGACGACTCGTCCGCCGTCGAAGACTCTCCTGCCTGCGGAGCGGGTGCCGGGATGGCCCTCGGCGTCCCGCGAAAGCGCCGCTTCTTTCCACGCGCCACTCTTCTCCTTATTCAGCTCGCACGCCGGGGGTCGGGCCGCGCCTCTCCCATCTCTCCTCCCTCGGGACGATCCGCGCCGAAACGATGCCGCAGTCACGGGCCGCCGCGGGATTCGTAGGTGGACTCGGGCCGATTTCTTCCGCCTTCCGTCGACAGGAGGGAGGCGGTCTCCTAGCGATTTACGCCCCTTTCTCGCCTGGTTGCGGGCGAAAGGGAGAGATTGAGGACGTCGAGGCACGGAACCTGCGCGAATGGACTCGTTCTTTTCGCACTCTTTACGTGAAAAGCACAGCGGTTATCAAATTCTTCTCGAGCGTTTTCTTTTTCAACTTCCGAAAGAAATTGAGTCGCGGATCGAGAACGGAGTCATCCGCACCTAATTGAACCCCTTCTTGTTAGTTTTTCGTTATTTTTCTCGCAGGTTTTTTCCGAGCCTTCTCATTCTTGCCGAGTCAAGCTTCTCGCGTCTCTTCCTATCCCCTTACGTTCGTTACTCTCGACATTTTTGCACAGGAAGCGAAAAACAATTTTCCGTGTACTTTTCTGCCGCAGCCAATGGAGTATTTTGATGTGTGTGCCCGCCCCTCTTTTAGACTCCCCTCCTCATGTCCCTCTCTTTTGCTCCGCAAATTCGCCCTCCAGATGCGTTACTCTACCGAATCCGGGCGATGCAGCACCGCGTATCAGAGCTCTAACCATGGTCACCCGCCAATGACACCGCGCACCTGGCGCCATCGTCCTCGATAAAGCAGCAGCATCCATCCTCGACAACTCCCCCTTCTTTCTCTCCCTCTTCCTCCGCTTCTTACGGACCGGTAAGGAGGTTCAGTAGAGCCCGGTGGGGTCCAAATGGGTGGGATCCATCTTCTCGAACTGCAGAGACACACGCAGTCTAAATGTGAATAACTTAAAACTATCGAGCAGAGTCGTCGTTTGAGCAGTGCAGGACAGGGCTTCTGTGGATGTCCTCCGATCTCCCCCCTCTTCAGTAAAGGCCGGTAGGGTCGAGAGTCCTGGGATCCATCTCGTGGCTTATCCGCTTTTCTCGGTGGAGTAGATGCGGTGATATGCTACGCCGCTGCGGCCGCAGGGTGCGGGAACCTGAAGACTCCGGGTCGAGTCTTCCGACGGGCTGACTGGGCGATCTCCTACGGCCGTAGACGCGGGTTGCCACCGGTCAACAAGACGGACACCACCCTCTTCTCGGCTCAGCAGACGTACAAGTCGTTACGAGATGCCTCGGAGAAGACGTGAGTGCTATGGGCAATGGCTCGACCGAAAACCTGGCAGCTCGATCTCGAAGGCGATGAAGTCGTAACAGCGATTTAAGGGCGCGTGCTCCTTCACTCGAACTGTTCAGCGACCGTGGTCCGTTCCTCACCGTATCCGGTAGACGAATGCTCGGATATGGGAGTCGACGCGAGTGTATATACGGCGAGCGGCGTTTTGCTAGAGACAAGGCGCTCTCTCACGACGTGATCTTTTTCTCTACACTGCCGTCTTATGCGTCCGTACTCCGCTTCCCTCCAAGTCAGAGTGGCTACTCGAAGGATAGGAGGAGAGAGGCAGCATTCAAACCCCTCTGCTCCGGCCCCTCTCTCTCTCGCTCCCTCCCCTCCCTTCCCCTACGCCTCTCTTGCCTCCCCTCCTGGGCACCTCCGCTCCCTCTCCCACCCTTCCCGGCTTGGCCGCCTTCCCCCTTCCACTCTCTCTCTCCCTCCCTCTTTTCCCTACTCCCTCGTCCCTCTCCCCCGACCACCTTGGCGGTGCGAGGTGTTTGGAGGAAGAGAGAGAGGCAGAGGGAGAGAGAGGGAGGAGAAGGTTTAGGAGGGAGGGGAAGGAAGAGTGGGAAGGGACACTAAGGGCGGATATGGAAGGCATAAGGGGAAGGAGCCCTCTCCGGGGCGGGAGAAGCGGGGAGAGATGAAGCTCCCGATTTTGGGACGAAGGTGAATTTATGTGCTCCCAATGCAGAGAGAGAGAGATGGGGAGGGAGGGAGGGAGAGAGGATAGAAAAGAGACAGAAAAGAAAAGGAGAGAGAGAGAGAGGTGACTGGATAAGAAGACTCTCTTTCCATGTTCTGCAGCGAGGACAGCCGTCTTGTGTTCCAAAGGAGAGAGAAGGCTCTTTATATGGCATGAATTAGTACTTAATGAGATTGTGTGGATTCTTTTAAGAGAATCGGTTGGCCAAGTTGTAAACTTTTGCCTCTGCGCGGTTTAACTCATTCGTTGCGATAACTTTTTCAAAGAATTCTTACGCTTAAATTTATTGTAGCTGAATACAAGGTGTGGCCTTTTTTACGAATACTTTTCTTTTCGGATCCCATGCAGGGGTTTACAAATTTATTAATTTGAATTGTCTCGAAAGCTATAGGGTAAATTACTGTTGTCGACGAAGGAGATACATTCCATTATTCTATCTTTATTTACAGACTAAAAATTGTCGAATGCCAAGAAACAACCTTCAGTTTTTCTCCATAAAATGGTTGAACTTTTTCAAGGACAATGAGCATAAAAAATGTCGCGAAAAAGTGGAATAAAAATAATTTGCTTTGGCGTTGTTCTTAGCTCCTGCAAATAAAAACCAAATGTATTATCTAAGTTATTTTTCGTAATTTATTTGTGCATATTCACTTTCACGTTAGAAAACCTTCGTTCAGTGAGGCGCTGATAATAAATCGTACGCGTGGCGTTTTAGGGTTTAGGGGAGAATTCACGAGTAGAGATAATAAGGGTGTTTATTTAAATTAAAAGAAACGCGGGTGGGATTACAGAAAAAACCCTTTGATTGGCACTTGGTCCATTTCCGGTCCTTTCCCTTCCCTGACCGCAACGTATCCGAACTTTTCAACCTTCGTTATGACTGCGTATTTCACCCGAAGATTGTTTTTATGAGCGCCTCGCCACACCGTTAAAGGCAAGAAGATGGCGACGGGTTGGTCCTCCGCAGTTAGGTGGGCGTTAAAGGCACGATATAAAGCCTTCTTTTTCTCGTATTTTGTTTTGATATAGAGAAGGTAAAAAAAATCATTCACGACCGTGTACGGAGGCGGGGGTGCTTGGTTTCCTTCGTCCACCAAAACACTTCGCTCGGAATGCACTCCCCAAATCGGAAAGGTCATGCGAAATCCCTCCCTCAGAGGTGTGTTCTCAACGCCCCACACCCAAATAACCTTTATCTCGCTTCTATGTGACAAATACGTACATGCAAAGGGACAAATGTCTAAGTAATCCGCATGATAGACAATAGTTATACACACACATATATATGTATACACACACACACACAAAAATTGTTAGAATAGTGCAAACGAATAATTTATTTGATTTTAAGTTTCGAGGTTACAAGCGTCAGGCGTTTTGTCTCATGATTCGCTGTATGCTTAAAATCCGAGAGTAAGTACAGCAGAAAAAGTTTAAATAATAAGATTATTTAGAGCACCCTAAACATTGCGATTAACAAAAGCACAGATTATAGGCAAAGCGAGAAAATAACGAAATAAATATTCCACGATGCTTGTAATAAAATAAAAAATATATATGAAATTGAATTTTTGATTGTTGAGCATTAACAACAGCAACTACAGTGTAACAAATTTCATCTGAAAAACTTCATAGAAGAAAACACCCATGTGGGATAATGTCTTTAAAAGTCCAACCAATTCGTCTTTGCGTGCGAGAGGCTTGAAATGCTAGAACTATCATGTATTTTACACAGAGGGCTTAAAGCAATCTCTTCCACTCCAAATTTAAACATTATCATTGTAGCGTAGTTTTTCTATACCAAGAAGAATTTTATGCGAAATATAGATGCTGTAACGAAAAAAAGCTGAAAAGCTAGGCTTTAAATCAGTGGTTAGCAACCTACGTTCCGCGGACCACATGCGGGCCTCGAGAGCGTTCTATGTGGCCCGCGAATCTATGATTAAAAAGAGATCCGTAAAATTTAACACAGAAATTCATATAACATATGTTCAAAGTACGGCAATGAAACGCCTGAGGATGAAAACCTAATCTAGACTTGATTTTCACTGGTGTGATGCCTCAGAATCTCTAGTTAACGTTCAATTTTTTGTCTAATCCGGCCCCGCCCAAGTAATGACAACTCTCAATGCGGTCCGCCGAAGAATTCGCAACCGCCAATGCGGCCCGCCGCATAGAAAAGGTTGCCCACCGCTGCTTTAAGTAAATAATCAAGTTTAATAAATGAAGGAGATCTTCAGATTATATTTCGTTAAATTTCATCCAAAAACTTTATAAAGCCTCCAATATTGAATAAAAAAGATAGCATTCCAGCCATAATAAAGAAGCAGCAAACAAATACGGAACCTGCCGACGAAATTACTAAATCTGTTGAAATATAAATAAGGAGTGAAGACTACGGGCGAAAATGATATAAAGAAAATATTTTATATCAGCAATTTTTATAAATCTGTTAAAAGTAAAAGAGGAGTTACACTAAATCAAGACAGTTGTGATGCAAATAAAATTACCTTAAGAAGAAAAGGAAAGCGACTGTCGAGATTATGCATGAGAGCGTGATAAATAAACTGATGTGGGCAACACATGACTTTCTCCATATTTATATGGAAAATTACATGTTGTTAGCTCTGGGATCGTTGTCAATATTTACTTCCGGTTGACAATTAAGAAAAGAAAAAGGAGTGTTACTAAGACGTAACTAAGCGCCAATTGTTAACAATAGTCTTCGGTAGGTGACGTGGTGGTGGCAGCTAAAAATATAAGATATCTCTTAAACAATGCATTATATGGAATAATGTATCAAATAAGGGTTGTAAAAAATAAAATTTCCTACAACTTTTATTCCAATACATTTTTACATTTATCAAATATTAAAGCAAATATTTCAAAATAACGGATAAGTGACAAGAGTAAACACCCACTTCCGGTCGACCGATTTTTTCTAAAAACTAATCAGATCTTCTAACTTTTATAAAAATGTTAAATACTAAATTTTGCGTTGACCTGATTAATAGTTTTTGAGTTAGAGCGCCCACAAAAATCTATCACATACAGACAGACTGACTGACTGACAGACAGACAGACAGACATCATCGAGAAAATAGTTAAAACGTGTTCAGGGGACCTTAAAACATGTATTTCCGTTGAAATCTCGAATTCGATTTTTTTCATGAAAACAATACTTTCTCTATACTTCGTATATGGAGAAAGTAAAAATGAGATAGACAATAACTTAATAGAGGACCCCGAAATATGTAAGTGGTATATGTACAGGGCCTACCCGAGACATTGGCTTGACGAGAGGCGGCCTGAGACGCCAAACTATTACGGTCTAGCTGTACATCACTGTCGTACGGAGAAGTTCAAGAATTCCGAAAACTTCCGAAATCCGGAGCTTTCATGGTGTACACACTTTAATAATTAAACATGTAATTTCTATATTTATAATTCATTGAATCAGTTCTCATAATTTCTTATTTCTTTATTTTGTTACTTGCTAATAACTAAAAATGAAGATGATGTTGTGAATAATTTAAATCTTACTTTAAACTGTTTATTTTGAATTCGGGGGAAAAAACGCATGGAGCATGGAATTTTATTAGACCAGGAATAATTTCGGCCCTGAGGCTTTCATATTTTCGTCAGTATTTGTAGCTAGATAAATGTTTGATAGATGTGGATTTCGCTGGACTATATTATTATATCCCGATGGCAAGTGAAATGTTTTCGCCATTTTTGTTTTTACATTTAACCACTGGTTGGGGAATTGAATTTTTTCGTCATTATTACTTTTAAATTTATCACGCGGTTAATGTATCAATAAATAAATAAACATGCATCGAAAAATATCTTCATAGATGTTTTTGGTAAATGGGGGGCTAGGAGGAATTCTTGCCCGGGGCGCCAAAATATCTCGTGCCGCCATTGCAAATGTTATTGATTCAAAATAAAAGTAATAATAATAAAACAGTAATGACAGTGTAAATTTTTCCTTTGATCAGGTAAAGATAATCTTTGCAAAGCGGACGTGTACATACTTCTCTACCCGGAGTTGATTTCTGAAAAACCTATGTAACAGGAAAGAAATAGAAAAAATGAACGCTGCCACAAAGACGCAATGCATGCAGGTGCACTTGCTATTTAAACTGCCTTTATCGTTGAATTCGCTAAAAAGCACGCTTCCGATAGATATATTCAAGCAATAACAAGTTAATAGGTACTTAATGATAAACAACTAGGCTTTATTCGTTACAAAAAGAGCCTATTATATCAAATTAGAAGGCCAACAACCACAATGAAATATTAATTTTTACGACACAGGTTTATTTTGTGAACTCGCAAACAGAATGTCGTGCATCTCAAACAAAGTTTTTAAAATTCAATTCAGTTAAACCATTCAAATAATTTAATCTATCTATACTTATACAGTCTTTTGCCATTAAAATAGCATATTGTTTGACGCTTAATATACACTTAAGTTTTCTCTCGGGGAACGGCTACCTTCGGTTAAATAAAACCTCTACAGTATGTAATCCTATAAAATAACAAAGCAATTTATATTATTACGGAAATAACATGCGGCACTCACGTGAAAAGATCACACGATTTATTGAGCGCTGCCAGAAAAAGGACGTTGCTTGCTGCAATTAAGAAAATATATTTTCAAATGCATTCCGACTGCATAAAAGATGCTACATTTCGATAAACTCTCCGTGCGCCCCAGATAAAGAGTAAAGATATAAGGTCGTTAGGGGCAATAATGCGTTTTCCTTTCGGTATGAAAAAAGTTTTCCATTAAAAAAGTGAACACTTTTGTTTTCATTCGAACTCGCGTGAACTTCTCTTGCTGATTTGAATCTGGACACAAGCTTTTTCGTGTCTTTAAAGTATCTAAAACTGCCCATCGCTGTTTTTTAACGACTAACTTTCCACTTTAATACCAGTAGCTCCGAGTTACTGAGAAATTTTCTTGGTCATGCTCGTCACGAATGTTTTCATTCCGACCCAGTTCAATCTTCCCTCTACGTAATTCTAGGTAGGAAAATGAAATATATTTTGCAATGCAGTTCTCATGGAGAACTAAGTCTGATTCATTTATTCTAGTGGTCTAGTAAAACCAGGTTAGCTACGCTCAAAGCATTAAGAAGCATCCTGCTACGTACCTAATTTATATCTAAATAGAGCATTTTGCTGTCGTGAACGATTTCCCCAGTGGGTTTCCCGAAGAAACAAGGAAATTTAGGGTATATAAACTCGGACAAAAAGTTAACGACTAATGTCTCCGTATGAGCTTCGCAGTAGACGCAATCTTATTCCAAGAGAAAAAAGCAGTAGGAAATTACAAGTATGCTGCCAAAGGTTGCGCAATTTAATTCTCCCAGTAAATTCAGATCACCAACGCTTTATCTCTTCAACCATGATTTACCTGTTCTCATTAAATGGCAATGAATAACACTTGTCATTTTATATAATGGAACACAATCAAAAATGAAAAACGAAATTGATGATCAAGCGCACCATACGGTTTGAATGCGATAGTTAGAATCAACAACCGGTTGGTTACCACTGATGACAGCTACTTTTTACCCGAAATGGGAACCTAGTCAACTCAACCGTTTCTTGGATATCATTTAATGGAATACCATATTTAAGTCTGATTCCCAGGACAAAAATGTAATAAATACAAATCACAGGCAATTCTGTCTGTTTTCATAAATAATTTATTAACTGCTAGATTTCGATGTAGCCTCTAACTTTATAATATGGTTAAAGGGAGGAAAATGGCTGAGGAGCATGTGTTTCTAAACACTTTATATCGATAACTGTATGCTAATGTTTAACTTATACATTAATGGGTTATAATTTAATTTACTATGAATAAACTTCATTGAATTGTGGGAAATACTGTGAATGCATGTATGCTTCAAGTTACTTCAATCTCGTTAAAGACGATCGCCAATGTACTTGCATATTTCAGCGCAAATTTTACCCATATAATTAAAACTTCAATAATCATTCAATATGTGTCTCCATTCCATTTATAGTCCTTATATTCCAAAAAAATGGAAAATTTTGTTAGTTGTAGGTTATTTCTCATAATACAATCGAATATAAAATTTTAAAATATACTTCAGAATTGACAAAATGTTATCTAATTCAAGAGAAACGAAAGCGCAAAAAAATAAAAAATAAGCGAGTATACGTAAGACTTAATGGTGGCATTGCATCATACAATTAAATATAAAAAAATTTCGCAAGGCTAAATACGGGAGCGGTGAAATCGTTTTAACAAGTGTATCTTTATCAAATATTAAATCGAGAAAAATAAGGTCGAGGTTGGTGAAGGGATGAAAGATGAGAGAGAGTAAAAGAAAGGTGAAATTAAGGAATGGGAAAAGTGAGTTGGAGAGGGAAAATAGAGAGGAGGAAGGAAGGAAAAGAAAAGGGAGAAAAGCGGAGCGGAATTTTTTAAAGCAGAATGTGAGAGGGAAGAGGGTGGAAGAGAAGAGGGATGCAAAATCGGAGGAAGAATTGAATAAAGAGGAAAGTGAAATTGAGAAAAGCGAGAGATAAAGGAAGGAAAGATAATAAAATGGTGGAACGAGAGTAATTAAGTGAAGGAAGGGAGAAAAAAGAGGAAGGAGAGACGGAGTGAGAAAAATAGTAGATTGGCAAAAGATAAAAAGGCGGAGGAAGAACCGGAGTTGAGATGTTTAAATTGGAAATAGGGAGCATATTTTGGAGAGAAGCTGAGGTAAAATTTGATAGGAAGGAGAGAGAGAGAGAGAGATATGTAGAGTGTGAGGAAGAGAAAGAGAGGGGGGGCAATGGGAGGTGGAGGGGAAGAAGGGGGAATAGGGAGGGACGGATTCGCGGAGGGGAAATTGGGGCCGGTCATCAGCCCTATGCTTTGCGCAATAACAGCTGACTGTCGGCCGCCGCAGCTCTCGATTTCCGTCTCCTTCTCTCCCTTATCTTTGCATAACTCCGTGAGGAGGGAGTTCTTCGAGTATCGGGATTAAGAGGGAGGGGTAGAAGGGAGAGAGGAAATGAGGATGAAGTGGGGACGGGAGGTTTTTTTCGGGGGCACCGGTGGGGCGGCGGGAGGATGCTCGCGCTGGGAGTCGTTGCCCCGATAGCCATCTCCAAATTCTCCTCCGATGAGCGATCGAACGGCCAAAGCCATAGTCCATCCGACGCGAGACCTCCCTTCCCTCCGTCCGTCACCTGAGACCACGACTGATTCCGCGAAATCCTAGGTAAAGGGCCTCTATTGTCTGAATCGCGATCGATCGTGCCTTTTTGTGGCGGAAAACAACATAAGCGAGATTTTTCGAAATTTCGAACTCTGCGCCGACTATTTTTTTTAGGTTATGCACACAAATTGAAGCGCTGGGTCAATTTACTTTCGACCAAGGTATACATTTCGATACAAAAAGAAATGCGGCGTTAGATATGAGGATGTTTCAGCGATGAATTTCACCCTCTTAAGTTCAATGGTATTTATGATTTTATGGGGGTTTCACCTCTTTTGAACTTTCGCTTTTTAACCAAAAGCGCGATTCATATTTTAGAATATTTAAATAAATAAACACTCATCGAAAGTAATTGGCGTCAAAATACGTTGATTAGGACTTGTTTACTCTTTAAATTATTGTATTGTCGACGACCTTCAGTGTAAATGCCATCGCTGTGGTATTAAATTATCCGTCATTCTGTGGCCAGATAATCAAAAAACAAAACTGTCCCTTAATGTCACAACTTTCAGTCGCTTTTGCAAGATATTCAATGGATCAAAATATACGAATATTTAAAAAGAATATCAATATGAAAGTTAAAACTACAGAGATTTACTATACATGCCTGACAATACCAATTAGCTAAAGCGGCCATAACAAGTTTTACAATCATAGAAATACATTAAAATTCATTTATGGCAATTGAATCGTGCTTTTAATGCTATTTTGCCTAAAAAATAAAACTAATTATTTAATAGTCCAATGTATAAATGAAATATAAATAAATCTCTTTGAAAAGCGAAATTCCATATTATCCTACTTTGCTACATCAATAATTATTTTAATAAAAATGTAAATAGGATATATTTATACAATCTAAAAGCCAATGTTAATAAATTTATATTCAAGAATATAACACATTCCAAAAATCTATAAGATAAATAATATAATAATTGAAGTTCAAAATATCTTTCATGCGAACAGCATGGATCCAACAACGAGACAGAAATTTAAGGCAACGCAAAAAAACGCATACATTTTTATTCATTCTTGAATCGTCTTAACATTTATAAATAAATTCCAACGCTTCCTTCGCTCGAGATTAATGATCTGCACGAATTCTGCAGCGATCATAGATCGAACATTCATCTTTGTTCTTCCAAAATTCGCAATTTTGCCACCCTGACCCAGCTTTTTTTCCGGCACGCATTAAAAAAACCCCACTAAGTGACTGTTATTGTGAATCGAACCCATTAAAACCCAACAATCGCAACAAAGATCGCTTTTAGAGGGATCCAAAGAGTAAAAGGACCCGCCGCTTTCCATTTCGCCCGAGTAAAACATTCCTCGCTTCGCATTAACTGCGCATCAAAAGAGCTCTCTCTAAGGGGGAATAGGAGGCGCCGATAAATCGCCCGATTACACCGTGCGTCCCGGCAGGAAGGAAGGCAAAGGAGTCCCGAAGCGCCACCCTAAGGGCGTCATAGAAGCGGCTATTCCACGGATGGCGCGGTCACTTACTAAACTCCGTGGCGCCACGTCGTTTGAAGCCCCCGTGGAAGCACTCCGTGTCATCGACCCCGATCGGCTCCGTGAGTTAGCCGGGTGCCCACCTCTGAGAATCCCGCGCCCGCTAACCCAACAGCCGAGACCCGAACCTCATCCGACCGGCCCACGGCCCATCGAACCCACGGACCGTCATATCCGGAGATGGAGGAGAAGGATCTCTTGGCTGCTCGACTCATTACAAATTCAAAACAAAGGCGCGATTATCAAAGCGGGAAAGAGTCGCTTTTCTTAATGCCTTCGTAGCGGTGGAAATGATCGCTTTCTGGCGCGGGAATACCTAAGCGAATGCAACGCGTCCCATAAATGGGGGTTATCAACTTGAAGTTTTTTTTTTTGAGGTGCCCGACAACTTTTATCTCGTGCTGCCGATTCTTATTTTAGCGATTTTCAACTGCGGTTCGTGTTTTACGCACGTGTGATGCATGTTATGGAAAATTACGTCTATTACGATGCTGTAAACATTAACCTGGAATTTCGCCAAAGTTATTAAGCGCGGTGTCAATTCACTAGAGAATTATCGAGCTCATTTTATTCAAAAATATGCAATTAATAGAAAAAATGAAAAAAATAAGTGCTTAGCTTAGTTATCTCCAATAGTCATAACAAAGTTATGAAAAAACAGGTGCGCGTTTCGGCTACAATGCTGCCTTCATCAGCAAGTGATTCGGTGCATTCTAAAAAGTAACACGCGTGGAGGTGTTGTTGTCGACGAAATGCGCATCTGGTTTTTAATAACCTTGTAATGGCTATTGGAGATACATAAGATAAGTAATTATTTTTTAACCTTTCGTTACTTGATTGCTTATTTTTGAAGCGCCATGTTATTTTAATCCCTTCATTAACAGGTCTTTGCTGTGGGATAGTTGCGAATTTGTTACCGATCCTTCCGTATATTTTCATTTTATAAAGGACTTCTTTTATTTGGAATGGAATTTTTTCCCCAAGTGGTATGCTTTGCGGTCCTTTGCCGTCCGATTGGCACATTCCTTACTCGCAAAAAGTCTTGGTTTCTTCTCATCATTTTTTATAACCTGTGACTCTTCCGCTAGTTTTTTTTTAAAGCTTGCGTTCCAAGGAGAAATATTTATTATCTTAAATTTTGTTCTATTTTACGACAAACTTGAATAATATGAATGAATATTGTGGGTTTTTACTTTGCTGACTTATAAAGCGCTAGATCGAGGGTGATGGTGCTGCACGTCGTGATAATAAACTCAGCAACGGGTAGGTAGGAATTCAAAGAATTGCGCAAAAACAGAGTAACAAAACAATAAATGCAATTCGCAAGCGATAAATGAACGATATATTGAAGTTTAAATGAGAAAGTAAAGGAATGTTGCAGAGAACCTAGGCCAATTTCTTTATTTATGTCTGAAAAACATTAGGATGCACTAAATTAGGTAATTTCCTCGGAAATTACTCCGTAGTTCGATGAAAGAGTGCTTAATATTAAAGAATTGTTTTCAACTTTAGCATGCGCAATAGATAGTTGAAAATTTGAAAATATTAGATTCATTATTATCATATTAGTCCTAGGCGTGTTAAAATTATAATATTTTTCAAGATATGATCGTTTTTTTATCAAGATTAAAACGATTGTAGAAGAAAAATAAAAAATTATAATTAAAAACTAGACGAAAAAGTATTAAATTATTACTTCCTATTAATGTCTTCAGGCATTTAAGAATTAAACTATCGCATTCAGTTTTAATTTGGCCAGTTAAAAGAAGTTATAATTATGTTATAATTGTGTGCTATATTGCGCTTATCTTACATGAAAATGCAGTCTCAACAGTAAATAAAAAATATTTCTCTACCCTTGCATATCTCCCTCCCTCTTTCACCACCCTCTCCATATTTTTACCTCGCTTTCTTTCCCCCTATTTCCCACTCTTTCATTCAATTTCTTCAATCCACAATCTATTTCCCCTTTCCTTTCCTCTATCTCTTTCCTATCATCTCTCTCTTTCTCCCTCCTTCTACGCATGGCATATTTACTCCAGGCGACGTTTCTCAGGTGGATGGAGGGAGGAGGGACAGTAGGTGGATGGATGGGAGGGGCCGGCCGGCTGTCCCCTCGGCCTCTCCCGGAATGGCCCCAATACTCTCTCTCTCTCTCTACCTCTCTCACTCGCCGGCCGAGAGGTTCTTGAACCGACGAGCGAGCGCGGCTGTGGTGGTGTCGCGGTTCGATGGACGCCTCAAGCGCGGAAAGAGGTCTCCTAGCATGGGAAGCAGTAAGACATGGGAGAAGGAGTGATGGGGTGGAGGGGAAGAAGAGTGAGAAGGAAAAAGGGGGAGGGAGAGAGAGAGGAGGGATGCGAGAGAGGGAAACCTCTTGATATTTGGAGAACAAGGCGAACTTGGAGGTCGCGATAGTGGAGCTGGTGACCCAGAGTAGAGGTGGTGTCGTGGGAACGAGGGGTTGAGGGAGCCCTCCTTGACATGTGGGTGACCAGGAATCGGCGATTGGGGCACCCTGTTAAAGAGTTGGCCGCTAATGCCCATTTTCCTCGTGTGTGCTAATCTAATTTGTGAAGGACATTGACGAGTGTGCCTGATGTTCAACTACCTCCTACAAACCGAAATGTATCCATTCATTTTAGGAATAATTGCTTAAGCAAAACTATTTACATAATCATTCTTTGCGTATCTAAATTTAACGATGCATAAATTATAGGTAATCGCGATAAAAAATATAACAATTTAATGGAAGTTTCTCGGAATCTTGAAAAGAAATAACCCACAAATACGTAGACATTCCACACACTGGATATATTGCGTCACAAACGTATTTAGGCTAACAATAAGTACATAGCAAACTTATTGGCGAGGTAAAGTTATTATAGAAAAGTTATGTAGGAAACAAGATTAATTATCTGCCGCCATGAAAAACAATAAAGAAGCATACAAGGTTTTTTATCGGATATGTTGAACTTGAATTAATAAATAAGCTGATTTTCCTATTTTTCTCGTTTTCATACAGCACACTAATGCCCTCGCAATTACGCACACAAACATATGTGCATATGTAAAATTTTCAGACATGGCTTCTTTCAAGCAAATATTTTAACAAATACAACATTTTAATAATCAAATTTAACATTAAGGACATGTTCCTATGCAATGAGAAAAAAATGAGACAGTAATTTCCATGCTCTGGGGAAAATGGCTCTCACCTTGGATTGAAAATATGAAAAGCAAAAACGCATGGAAAATAACTCCAATATCCAACTGATTATAAAAGTCATAAAATATTTGTTCTTAACCATAACATAGACTTGATAATTCTTTTAACCAAACATGAAATGTATTCATTCCTAGAACTTGAAACTATGGAGCGACGCTCAGAATTCAAAATTACTAGAAATTGAAAACAAAGCAACAGGAAGTGGTTTTCAGACGCAATAGGCGGATAAAAAGGAAATCGAAGCCTACTTTGTGGTTTGTGAAACTTAAACAACAGATGCGAAGCAGGCTGCGTGATTACGTATCTTCAAATTCTAAAAATCCCTTTTCCATCTTTTTTGCGATATACTTCAAATCAAAGTCAGAATCGAGTGAATAGTCCCTATTCTTATAACCGTTCGTTTCAAAACATATTTCAAAAAGGAATCGGGTCTAACCTAGCTACTCAATTTAGTCATTTTCATCTCGGCCTCATAAACTCTGCGAGCGCTTCCGCCTTCCAGCAAGCTACGAAAGGAAATGCCATATGACGCTATTTGCGAGTCGTCGCCATAAAGATCCCAATTTCTGGGTCACAAGCGGCGAGAGACCGTCTTATGTCAGCCGCCGCTAGAGCGTTGTCATCGTCTCGGATGCCTTATAACCCAACTCCCACTTCCCCTTTCCTCAGACCGCGTCGAGAGGTGACAATGAAACGAACAAACACGCCGACGGCCACAAGACTTCCTGTTCCACGTCCTAACCCTTTCTCCCTCTTCCTCTCCCCATTCCTCTCCCTTCCTATCTCGATTCCCCTCTCCTACTCCTCGAAAAATTCATCTCAGTCGCCTCATTCCCGATTCTGCACTAATTTCTAAAAGCGGAGGACACCGGTTTCGAATGCAGTCAACGTCCTCTCGTGACAGCGCCAAACCAAAAATAAACCGATCTATGATTCCCATGCGTCATCCATCGTCTGTCGTCGCCATCATGGCTGTAGTTTCGTCATAATCCTTATGAACGAGAAGTAGGCTTCTGACTTCGCAGCTTTTTTTCTTTTCTTTGCTTTGCTTATGCGGTGCAAGACGATAACATAGCTTCTGCCTACTATTGCGACTATCTCGAAGAAGGAATCCTCATTCTTGTTATTTATGCCGTTTACACGAGATAGAATGCGCTAGGAATGCAAGAAATATCGCTATCTTGATTTAACCGGAATTTTAAATAAATAATAATAAATATTTTAAATGGCATGCCAATAAATGCTACATAAATTATAAATTTCTCGATCATAATCCCTAATAATTTATTTCAACAAGAGAAATATTGTTTGTTTATATAAATATAAATAATAATAATGATTATGATAATAATGATGACGATGATGATAGTGTTAATAATAATAATATGCATAATTTTCTGCAATTTGGCGTATATATTAATATATCGCTGCATTAACTTTTCTATAGCTTATCGACGTTATAAGCGTAAAAAAGACAAATTCTGTAAACTTTTCTTTCGAGTCAAGTCTTCTATGAGATTCCAACGGAACATCATGTTCCCGTGCACGACTGTTACTCGGCTAATCTCGCGTGTTTTGCTATGTAAATCGTGACTTCGATTACGGAAGCAATTGCGCCGATTAAGCGGAGCAGTAATTGCTCTATGGCTTCAATACCCAATCATAGAACGGTGTAGTTATTCAAGGCCCACGTTTCAAGGTCTCGTGATATTGGGTTCAAACGCAATGCAAGTAACCACGAGGTCGCCTATGTTATACGAGTACTTTTGTAATCCATGTCGATGTGGGATGGAAAAGTGAAGGAAGGAAAGAGTTATAATACTAATTATCTCCCACATAAAACTAATTCATGCTAGATATGACACTCAGTGGAAGGAGCACCGTGAGCGTAGGAACAAATGATTGGTATTAGAGAAAAACAAGGAAACCTAATATATCTTACGCAGTAGAATAGAAATTGCTATTAACTTTGCTACGAAAGTATTTCAAGGAGAGCCTGTTTTTTTCGATGAACCGCCTCGCTTCGCTTCACAAAATGCAATCGAGATGCTACAAAAATATGACAGCGAAAGAGATTTTTACAACGGTTGAAGATAGCAAACGGGAATTTTTGGCTCTAGCATAATCAAAAAGAAAGAATGAGTTACAAGTTCCACTCCCCGTTAACGGCAGGTTATTATCGAAACTCACGTCTCGGTGCTTATACCTTCGGTACAGATGGGAATGCGGCCAAAAGGGATGTTTCGGATACGGAATCTTCCTTCTCTCTCCCCTTAGATGCCTCCCCGCACCCTCTGCTTTTCTTTATCCCTCGGGACATTTCCCAGAGGCGGCTCAGACGACGCGATGCGCCAATCTCCCTTCTCGCCGCGGCTTCCTGATTGCCCCGACTAGCCACCTACCGCGTCTAAAAACATGAACTGCAAATATTTATAAAAACGCAGCGTCATCTCTGTGACAGCTTTACTCTTTCTTTTGTTTTGTCCGGACTTAGCAAAAGGGTAAGGAAAGACAGGATGAAATCCGTCAAACAAACTTTTATTTAAACATTTCCATTGGGTTTTTTTTGCAAGCTATGGGATTTGATTTTTGTCTTGCGGTCACATACACTAAAAGCCTATTACCGTTAGATCTTTTAATGGACAAAAGAATTCCTTCTATTTCTCAACTGAAACGATTATTTCCAAAAGAGAATTTGCCATTAGAGTTGACTTGAGAATGTCTTCAAGAGGCAGCAATACCACCTAAGTTATTATTGTGTACTGAGAAAAGATATTAAACATAATCACACATATTTCGTTTATTATAAGTATGGAATCATTGTACTAATCGTTTTCAGATAAAATATAGTTATACTAGAATATTTAATGCTATATATAAATAAAAGTTTGTATCGATTGAAACGCTGTTGAGGAAATAGTTTTTTGTGAAAAAGTTATCCCATTTTTTTATCAATTACAAAGTTCCATCTTTCTGTATGTCTAAATCATATTTGGTAATATTTGTGTTATTTGTGAAGCTTGCTTAATCTTTAAATAAATCGGAGAGCATTATCACTGAATAAATAGTTGTGATAAATTATAGAACTTATTACCCACAATGAAAGATAAAAATGCAATTACAAAGCAACGGTAACAGTAGCTCAATGAGTCCATCCTGCTGGAAAATTGATTCGACGAAGTTGGTTACTATCTACCATTCATAAAACTTCGCAAATCTTGCACATGAATCCATGTTTTTATGTCGAAACAATTATGAAACAAGTTGGAATGATGGATACGCGATGACTGGCCGTGTAAAAGCAAGAAAGATGAGGGGAGAGGGATAGAGGTGGATGAAGAGCTAGCTAGAGCCTATGAGCATACGTGATGCATTGCACGCAGTCTCCCCCTGTCGTGATTCTTCATGAACACAAGAATCAATCTCCACTCGCTAGCGACGGAGAGGCACTCATAGTTATGCATCGCAATTGCGTAGCCTAACTGGGACGACTGAGAGGATGAGAGAAAGTGATAAAAGATTTGTGATAGAATGAGGTGGAGGAAAGTGGAAGGAAGTGGAAGGAGGTAGAAGGAGGAGGGAGGGAAAGTCGGAGGAAAGACGCGGAAATCATGAAGAGAAGGTGAAGCGAAGGAAGAAAACGCAAGAAAATCTTCACCAAATTCCCCCGATAAATTTCGACATTTTTTTTAACTGGGTGGTTTTTATTTCTTCAGGAATACCAAATATTTTGCCTTCTTTTACAACTTGTCGCAGTTAGTGGATGAACCTATAAAATCTCAAGCACATTCAGGATAAAATGAAATTTTAAAATTACCAGCACAAAGCCCCCAAATGACGTTAATGTATGCACTCACATTAACTGTGTAAGTTATACGTCAGTCGGTGAGAGAAAGAAGACAGAAAACCGCCCTCATTTTAAGTTCTAGCCAGAAAATGTACGGTCTTCTTTCTTTTACATTAAGCCCGGATGGACATAAGGTCTCCAAATGTATGGTTACAACCGTTTCGACTTTTAAAATAAATTGCCTAATAGCGTTGACCGGTGTCCGAATCAACCCCAACCTCTTTCTACGTTTTTTTATTACTTTGGCGGAAATCGCTAAAGGCCTCGAAAAGGGAAGGGGAAAAATTCCGACCGACAGACTCGCCCGAATAATCGAATCGCGTCGCATTAAGGTCTCATTCCGTCCATGGAAATGAGGTGCTAAATGAAATAGAAGTGAGAGGAAAAAAGAAAGAAAGAGCAGGTTCTCGGAGTGAAAAAACAGGCCGAGGGAATCGCTTCCGTCCGTCATGGCGCTGACACTCTTCTGGAACGCCTCCGAAGGGAAATTAAATTTAGATATCAAGGGCAAGCGTCCCAATCACGTCAATAATACGTGGTGGTCCAGATCAGGTCTTCATATCCAACGAAGAAGAAGATAATCGAGGTTGGAGAAGAAGGGAGTAAGAAAAAGGTAACAGATACCGAAAAAGAAGATAGGCAGAAGAAGACAGGAAAAGGGAGAATGAAACAGTAAAATTGGGCTTATAGAGACGAAGTGGAATAAAAGAGGATAGGATGTAGCAGAAACCTAACAATAATACACTGTTGTGCCGTCACTAAGATGCGAGCACAAGGCGATTTTACTTGAGTTTACATACCTGCCTGATAATTTTAATAGGATTTTAAAAAGTATTATTACTTCATAAAATATTAAGAGTTCTAAAAATATATAAAATCATAACGTAACGTAGGTACCAATCAAAATAATGTATTCATTTTTATGCAACAGATTAATGCTCTATATATTGATATTAATAACATTTTAAGGTCGAAAATTTGCGCATGAAAAGTGACTGTGATATGTTTTGCAAAGTCTCTAGCTTTGAACTTATATACAGACGAACCCCGATTTAGCGCTCCCGTTTGTCTATCAATGATATGGGACCTAAAGCGAGGGTGGCGGTAAATTGAGGTATATGCTTGCTCTATGTCCCCATGACATAAAATACTTGGAAAGCTTTGAAATGTGGACTTAGAGGAGAATGTTGAAGATAAAATGAACAGATAGGATGAAAAACGATGAAGTGCTACGAAGAATAGGAGAGAAGCGAATGATTATACAGACTATCAGGAAGAGGAAGGCTAACTGGGTTGGACATTACCTGAGGAGAGAGAGTATGATTAAAGACGTGTTAGAAGGAAAACTAGATGGGAAAAGGGAAAGAGGTAGGAAAAGGTTTCAGCTCATAGACGATTTGAAAGGGAAAGAGAGGTATCAAGATATGAAGAGGACAGCGGAAAATAGGAGTATATGGAGAACCAGGTTTAACCAAGAATAATCACGGACCTGTCTACGGACAGACTACCTATGGTGATGATGATGATGTCACCATAAGGTGAAAGTTATGTTCACAATGATTCATGGGCGATTTGGCTGTACGGCCAAAAGCATTAATTTTTGACACCATAAAATCTCCAGAGACCATCGAATTTAACGGCTAACATTGATATAATTTTTTTAAAAGTAAGAAACAACATTTATATTGAAGACGGAGTTTGAAAAAAGAAAGAGGGACGTAGTGTAACGAAAGTGGTGGTGTAAAAGGATATTGAGAGAGTTAAATGACTCTTGAACTTACATAAGGCCAAAAGAATTAATTCTTTGACGCGTTAAAATCTCCAACGAAAATACTCCGTTGATTTTAACGGGCAAGATTGCTAGTGGTTAAAAAAATTAAGAAACGACATTTATAATGAAGACTGAGTTACAAAAAAGAGAGGGGCGTAGTGCAATGAAAGAAGTATTATAAAATGGAGATGCAGATAGTTAAATGAGCCAGCGGGGGAGCATAATTTAGAAAATTATAAAACGCGGATGAACCTATTCAACGTCGATATAAAATAAACTTTCAGCGATAAATATAGTGCGCTATAATTTATCCGTTTCTTCATATTTTAAAATTATATTAGGAATCATGACTCACAGTAAATATATGTCGTTGTATGTAAAAAAAGTGTGCTATTTTTGTATTATAAAATATTGTCTACAGATATAAAAGTGAACATTTTACCTCTGACAAAGTTATTATTTAAGTAAAACGCAATAAACACCGGGAGAAATCGATGAGAAGTATTTCATTAGCTATTACACAACAGATTTACGGGTGAAATATTTTCACTGTCGCATTATTCAATGATCAAATTCTCTCTCTTGAATTGAACAACTATTTTTAGTGATTTGAATAAATTAATTTTTTGCTTGCAATAAATGAGTGGATTTTTTCGTTTAGAATATCAATATGTTTTACGACTCAGCAGATTATTATTCACAAAAACCGGAATTATTTTATTCAAACAACTTTTGTAAATGCCTACATTTTCAACATTTGTGGAAATCAGCACGGATCACGAATCCCATTATTACGGGCATTACTGCACGCAAGGATGCAATCAAAGCATCTTTATATGGGTACCGAATCAACAAGGATTCTTTTCCTATTCGATTGTTATTCTAAAGTTGCCAGAATAAACAGATGCTGTTTACATTAGGATAATGGTCACACCTTAAAGAAAGATAAAAACATCGCCCTCTCTGTCGGCATAACTCCAGATTGTCGGGTATCCCAGTTACATTTTTCTCTGAACAACACCAGCATTATACTTCGGTAATCCATAGAACGGCACGCCATATGGATTACAGAACACGTCAGGATACTTCATCACATCATTGTTGGCTATTTCCTGTTAACGAGCGTCAATCATCCACAATAATTCACCGCTACCAATACTTCCTTCTATAAAAGGGCTTGCGTAATAGCGCCGCCTGGAGGTCATTCACGGAAGTAATCGGCACAAGCCGCTGAGGAAAGCGATCTAATGGAGAGAGAGAGAGAGCGAGATAGGGATAACAACAGAAAATTGAGTTGATTGAGAGAGGAGTAGAGAAGATGATGCAGTGGAGAGAATAGGGTGGCCGTAAAGGTCAGTCGGGCAAGGTCAGTTGGGGTTCGAAGGTCAGAAGTTGGATATGGGAGAACATGGAGTGGGACGGGATAAGAGAGAAGGACATAAAAGGAAGGAGAGACGGCGAATAGGAGAGGAAAGGCAAGGGAGTGGAAATATGGGGGAGGAATGAGAGAGCGGAAGATGGAGGGCAGAAGAGAGGGAAAGGAAGAGGGAGAAGAGGAAGAGGAGAGGGTAACGACCGGGCGGTCGATGAATGGATCTGTACTACGTGCATTTTTCGCGCGCCCTCTGGATTTGGTGATGGCAAGGGGAGGAATCGAAAGTGTAAAATAAATTAACAAGAGGAGGGGATTAGAGAAGATGTAGACAATATATCTACAAATGAAAGAGAATTAGAGAATGAGTGTAAGATAATTACGGAATGGATAGGGTAGAAGAGGAAAGGAAGCATAAGTGTGAGTCCATAGGCATTAAAGGAAATAAAATTTTCGTACTAACAGCGATAAATTCGAAAGGCAAGATGAAATTAGTGTGCGGGAGATATTATATGAGATAGAGGAAATAAACTAGCCTAAAATACAGAGTACGAGACACTGAAATAAAAAGCAAAGAAACACATGGCGTACTTCATCGAGCTAATTGGATAGCGACGAATCCATTAATAAGATTGCTAAACCGATAAATTTAATGAAGGATTTCAGGAGAAATAAATTCTATAGTTACATAAAAAAGAAGGCATAAGGCAGGCGTCTCAAACGCGCGACCAGCCAGCTCAAGAAGTGCGGCCCTCTCGATACCTCGATTGAGGAGGCAGCGCGGATGAGTGTAATAACATACAAATTTTGAATGTTTTAGGAATTTAACGATGTTATATTTTTAATTAAAATATACTAGACGACCTGCTAAACATTTCCTGTTGATAAAATGGAGCAGGGTGGCAGATGAAGTGCTGACCCGTTATAAAAAAATATTTTATTTTCATTTAGTTCTTTTCAAAATCGCTGTCTACATCTACATCTACATGCTAAACATTTCCTGTTGATAAAATGGAGCAGGGGGGCAGATGAAGTGCTGACCAGTTATAAAAAAAATATTTTCTTTTCACTTAGTTCTTTTCAAAATCGCTGTCTACATCTACATCTACATGTTACCCTGCAATTCACCTAATTGGTGGGTGGCAGGGGGTGCAATGCACCAAAACCTACCTAAAGATTGTTATCGCAGGTTGAAATTTTCTATTGTGATCTCGTATTGTCCTGGGAACAAACGAGCCTAGATAACGCTCCGTCCTACAATCGATCTCACGTATCTAAACTTCACGGTCGTTTCTACCTATAAACGTTGGTGCTTCAATTATTCCTACAACCATCTCTTTTAGACATTCCGACATATATTTCTCCAGAAGCCTCAACCTTGAGTTCTATCTACGGTCCTCCAGTGATACCCAGTTCAAATCACTCAATAATGAGATGACACTATCCTTATGTTCCTACTTTTGTTTTACGAATCTTGCTGCTCTGCGCTGAACTCTTTCTAACTGAATTATGTGTCCCTTCTCGTACGGATCCCATATGGATGAGGCGTATTCCAATTGTAGTCTAACCAGTGATAAGTAACATGTTTCGCGTACTTTATCTGTAGTGTTCCGTACTATTCTACTTATGAAAGCCAGTTTCTTGTTGGCCGCGCCTATAACTCGACGAATGTGCATGCCCCATGAAAGATCTCGTCAAATGGTTACTCCTAAATATTTTACATACTCAACTGGTTGAATATTCATTCGAACTATGTTATACTAGAAACCAACTTCTTTGTTCTTCCTTTTCCAGAACGTAACTGCGGCACATTTAGTGTAATTAATTTCAATTTGCCATTCTTTGCACCACGCTGAAATGGCTCTTAAGTATTCACGCAGCGACCGATATTTTATTTCTTTATATAGAACGGTATTATCGGCGAAAAGTCTAATTTTACTACAAAATACCGAGCAGATATCATTCACATAGATTAATAACAGTCGAGGGCCCAATACACTTCCCTGGGGAACACCCTAGGCAACTTTAACGGGTAACGAGTATTCCCCATCGATGACAAATATCTGGTATCTATTCGAGAGGAATTCTCTCACCCAACTGACAACTTTCGGATAGATACCATATTGAAATAACATCGCAATTAATTTCTTATGAGATACTTTATCAAACGTCTTCCTTAAGTCGATGAATATGGCATCGACCTGGGTATTTTTCTCCGCATCGCAACAAATCGTCCACAAACAGGCCGAGCTGCATTTCGCATGATCTACCTCTCCAGAATCCGTGCTGGCATCCGCTAAGCAATGAGTGACTATCTAAATAGCGCATTACAGAGCTAAAGACCAATACTCGCGCGGGTATTTCCTCCGGCCCAGGAGATTTATTTGGTTTAACTGAATGAAGTTGGAGCGCGATACCATTTTCGGAAAATATCAAATCTTCCATCGATTCGCCCTGATGCATAGTGTTGATTTAATAGGTTTGCACTATCGTAAACTACATTTCCCGTTTCCGATCTCAGTGACGCAATAGTGGGGCTCTACTTTGGACTTCTCTGACCTAAGACCAAAATGCTTTCGGGTTCTCTTTAAAGTTATCCTGTAAAAACTTCTTTTTGTAATTGGTAAACGCATTACACAATCATACTCTGGTTATGTAGCGCGCCTCCATGTACTGCTGCCTTATCGTTGCAATTCGTTCAACCGCAGCTCCGAAGGATGTATTATTTACGCAAGAGTGGGGTTTTCTCTCCTGTCGGAGAGCGCTCCTAACCTTCTTGTTGTACCATCTAGGTTCTGCATTATCACTCTTCAGTTTGCTTGGAATAAATTTATCTGTGTACTCTCGCATCATATCTCTGAACATGCACCAGGATTCTTTCGCGTCTGCAACATCTGTTACCTCGCAGAAATTGGTATATTTATTTCGCAAAAAAGACCTTTGGAGATCCGCGAGCTCAATCACTAGCGTATGCAAAATCCAAAATCTCCAATTGAATTTAATTTTTTTCAACGGTAACTCATCGTTACATATATATTAACAAACGTAGAAATATATGTATAATTGCCCCTGTAAAATATTTTCACCTTTAAGGAGAACCCAGAGCTTCGAGTGTCATACATAACCGAATATTAAGGGATTGTTCGTGGCTATAAGTTCTTCCTGCGGTTGAAATTTGGAGACTCAAGCCTAAGGGGCATAGTAGGGGGGGCACAATGAACAATAAAACATTGAATTGATAAACTACTTCTACACCATTCAAGCTAGAGCAACCAAATTTTCAGGATAGTTTTGGCTGGTGACAGTCATAGACCCTATTGATTTTGGGGTCCGTCCATATGCCTGTTTGCCTATTAGCAGGATTTTTAAAACCCCTTATTAACTATCTGTACAGGTCCGTTACTACGGTCAATTTTCGTTTTGTTTACATTACTCCACCAATACAAGCGAAGCGTTAAAACGTTCAATTTATTTTTGAAAAGAGATAAATATAATATTACAACTGCTTAACTGCGGTGCGTTATGTTTTAAATAACTTTTGATTGATTTTAAGTTTTACGTTTTGTTTTTAATGTTTAGTTTCTAATAAAAATACAGTGTAGGAAACTATGAATGTGAGTTTAGTATGGTTTACGAAAGTTTGTTTAGTTTTCATAAGCCATTACTTTTAAGATTAAAGAAAAAATTAATTTTGTGATATTATAACGTATACCTAAATATCTTACCAAAAAACCGCCCTTAATATCCGATTCATAAGTTCTCTTCTTACTTACTTTCCCTTTGTGTACGTGTTTTTATTTGTATTAAAATTTACTACATCTCCCTCCCTCTCATTCTTTATGAATTATATAATTCACGGTTAAGGAGAATTCTTTTCCCTCTAGACCTAACTTGTATATTTAAATATAAGTGTTTCACATAGCATTATCACTTTTATACGTTCTTCAGGGTACGCGACTATTTAAAAAATGCTCAAAGGGATAAAAAAATTGAAAACCATTTCTCTACATCCATCTCTTGAAATCATTCTTTGGTCCTTTTTAGTCTTCCACACTGAACTTGCTTGCCATAAAAATTACAGCCGAAAGATTTCTACTTTCTGATGTACCGATTATCTAAGGCAAGATTTTAACATCGAAAAAATCCATTCATTCATAGTTATTATACTTGTCGGTAGGTTTTTGCCTCACCCAGCCCAATCTGTACCACCCAAGGCCTTTCTCTTCATCTTCTCATACTCATTCCCTTCTTTTAATGCCTATAACATTCCTTTCCTCTTCCTTCCTCTTTGCCTCTTCACTACCATCCTCCCATCTATGACTTTGGGAAAAATTAATAATTAATAAGTTTGTGAACAAAATTTCATTTTCAAATTACTTTCGTTGTATTTGTGATTGTTGTTTCCGTAAAATTTTTACATATTTATTTTTTAAGTATTATTTCTTTTTTTAAGGTAATTAAAGTCCGTCCCTCTTTTAACATATTTATTTTGTTTGAGTTTTTGAAAGTTCTTAAATCGGTAGGAATAGAAGTTAGTAATCACTTGGCAGGTAAAAATATTACCATAGTAACTCCTACATCTGGTAATTTCACACCTACTCTATAAGCTCCGAATGAATTAGGGCTAAAATTTCCTAAATTTCCTCTTTGGCTATTTAATGATTTATGTTCTTAATATTCTTAACTGTTGAAAACTTTATATGACGGCAATCGACTTCCTTTACAATCGCTGAAATATTTTGTATCACTATTCAACACACTGGAAATTCCTAAAAAAGAGAATACATCGACAAAAGTTTACAAAAGATAAAGAAAATTTGAGCAGAGAAAAAATTTCAAGTCCATACGCAATACTTAAACCGCGGAGATTCACGCAGCATATGTAGGTTATGGCATTGTTATTTTTTGTGAGTGAAAAAAGCATAGAAATGCCTGACCTCCATCATCCAATTTTTACTAAGTCACCGTCTGAGAATCCGGAAGCCCACTTTGGAATGCCCAAGGTTATACATTTCTAAATTCTGACATTACGGGTTATAAAGTTAAGTGCAACACCGGCGGCTACGAATCAATCTTTTGCAAGGATTTGAAGATCCTGAAGCATTTAACCCTGTGCTGTTCCAAGGTCATACTCATTTTGAATTATGATAGCTTTGTCGAGGAAAAAAATTAAAACCATTCACATTTTACGGAAGTATAGGTATGCGAGAAACGAAATTTTATGTGCGGGCTAAAATGTATAAATGACACGAAAGAATTTCTCGGTTATTAGGAAATCAAACAATTGCAGAATTGTTTTAACAGAAGCAAAAATCAGCTATGCAACGTGTGTATGCCCAAGTATTTCATTCGAATTGCAAAAAATTATTCCAAATACGGTTGTATCCAATCCCGTTGCACACATGCAAGTGAGAAAATCCATTTCAATTGGTATCCTTTGCAATGGTAGGATTTTGGTATTTGTGAATGCCTTTGTGGTCATTCGGAATGGCGCGATGAGCTGGGTTTTCACCAAGGAGGTCATCCTGTAAAACTCTTGGGTTTTTCCCAGACCCTTGGATCCATTTCGAACGTCAACCTGCACTTGGTCCATGACGTGTTACTTTCTCTTTCTTCCTCTCGACCCTATCTGAGTCACACTTCGCACTCTTAATCATTTTTTGCTGTCATACTGATATCCATCGTGTTTTGTGCATGCTAAAATTCCATCCTGTATTACTGTCTATTGAAGTCTCGGATCTGAAATCATTAGCAAATTAACTTTTTTGTATTCATTAGTGTGCGAATATTTTTTTAACCCCTCGAGCGCGGATGACATTTAATGAAATGCCAATTTTGAGGTTGAAGAAAATATTTTTTTAATGCGAGACTAGTGCTAAATTATTAAAAAATTAATAGCTTTTCACCTTTTTATTGGATTAATGTGACATTCTTTGAGAATTTGCGTAAAATTTGACATTATAAAAATATTATATATACTAGGTATTTACGATATCATACGTTTCTTACAAACTCTATGATGGAGAAAGAGATAACCCACTGAACGCTTATCTGTCCAGCGTGCGCCCACGCTTTCATATATGTATCACTACTGTGAAAACTATTAAAATTATGTATTGACATTCAGTCTTTTCAACTCTTCAAAACATTTCATTTGCTGGGTATGCCCCTCGATACCACTTACTGAAAAGTTTCTCGCAGGTCAGCCTTTTTATGTCTCGACTGAAACCTTATATAACTGTTACGTTTCTTATTTTAAAAAGACATTTCATAAATCTTATAAACGCGTGAGCTACAGTCTTCGTTCATAATCATTACAGGAGTCGCTTAGAAAACACCTCCATTTTGTTCGATAGAAGCGTAGATATGACGTTGCATATATCAGAAAGGATGATATACGTTGGGCCGGACCTGAAAAGGAAGCCATTCTTCAACAAATGTTTCTTCCAAGGCTAACGGGTAGTGGTCAAACATATTTTATTCCTTCTCTGAGATTACTGATTACTTTTCACAAAATGTCGATTAATTCACAAAAAGGCTCGTGATTTTATTTAAAATTAGTGTATTGCCCGTCATATGACGGGTGTCAGTTATTATAGGATTGAAAAACTCGTCGTAAGACTGGTAATCCTACTGAAACCATGCATCTTAAGTAATCTTAACTCATTATTACGGATAATCATAAAATTAGTTTATTTTTCTAGTCTAATTGCCAGTTAAAATTCAACGGAGAACTTAGAAATGAATAATAACAGCTGTAATTATTGAGTAAGAGCCGTTATAAAATTTGCCAAAATAGAGATTAGGGAGAATATCTTTCTCATCCTTACTTTCTCCAATGATGAGCCCCATGTCAAAAATGAAGTAATAATAGAAAATAAATAATAACATTCCCTCCCTCCCTCTCGCCGTCCCTCTCTCCCTCCCTGACACCATTCCTCTTTCTTTCCCTCTCTCTAAGGGTTAAATGTAAGAAGGGACTACATAGTCTAAATTTCGCCCTAATAAAGTCGTTTGTCTGTCTGTCGGTCTCTCCCTCCCTCTCACTGCCTTCCTTTTCTCCCACTTCCCCCCTCTCTCATTCCCTCCTGTCCCAATCCATAGCTCTTCCTCTTTTTCTCCGTCTCCTTCTTCATTTCCTTCCTCCCGTCCTTTTATAATTCTATACCTCTCTTACTCCCTATGTACCTTCCATTCCATATCCCTTCCTTCCTATCTCCCTCCCCACATCCCACTCTCTATTACTCTATATCTATGTAGTCGTTTAGATAAGCAAAAGAATCCAAATTAATTCCAGTCCCATTAGGAATACGTAATTTCGCGAAAACTCCTATGATAATTTAAAGTAATCTACGCATTCGTATATATTACACGTATGCGGATTGAGACAACAATTAATTCTCGAAGTTTAACAATGACGTGGTCGGCAAGACATCCCGTTTAAAAGCCGATATTTTCCCGGGTTTTTTTGTATTTTTTTCGTCATTTGATTTTTATATCTGAATCAAACATTCCTGTGAAATTTAAACCTTCCACCTAATCGGGAAGTTTGTTAAAACGCATTAAAAAGTGCCATCGATCACGTCAGCGTTAGACACACACAGAGTAAAGTTTTTATTAATAGAAATTGTTACAGAACTTGGTACCATAAACCAGCGTTTCTCAAACTGTGGGCCGCGGCCCCCCAGGGGGCTGCAAAATTATTTTGAATGCAAGGTGAAATGTCGAAAAATAAAGTTTTCAGGAATAATAAAACTTTATCAGGGAATTTTTGGAAAAAACGATGGGATTAAAATTATTAATAGTCATAAAATGAATAAATTTTCAATAACGTTTCTTATTTGTACTATTTTCAATTCAAAGAGGGCCGCATGATACTCAAGAGGGCCGCGACAATTGAAAGTTTGAGAACCACTGCCAAAATCAATCAATCAATAATTTTGCAACTGTACATTCAAATAGCTCTATCTCGGAATAAGTTTGGAATAGGACACTTGCCCATACTAACTTTCTTTCTTAGAATGACCGATACTATCACCTCCCTGTATATTGACCTTTCCTCCTGGGACACCAGCCCAGCAACTATATATATATATATATATATATATATATATATATATATATATATATATATATATATATATATATATATATTAACTAAAGTAAAAGAAAAGGTAGTGATGAGGGTGGCAACAAGGTGTTGAGGGAAGCCCAGCGGACACTTACCAAGTTGAGGACCAAGCTGGCAGGCTGCTGGGGGCGTCGAAGAGACACGTAAAACACACGAACACAAAAACACACGCAAGCTTATATATATATATATATATATATATATATATATATATATATATATATATATATATATATACACACACACACATCATATAATAGCCTACTAGTGTATTTTTGTCCTGGCCTAACCGTTTGTTGTAGCAACGAAAACAAACAAACCATATAAACCTAGTTAATTTGCATAATATTTTAGCATATAATTGATGTATTTTGTCATTCGGTAAAATAAAAGAGCAATTACAGAATTATTACTATCATTTGTTCATTATCATTTTAGTATTTAAGTTAATCCACCGCTAAGTTGAAATTTGGTTCCCAATCCCAATTCGGTGATGACAACGGTCTGAAGGACTTAGCGTTTGCCGTCCCCGTGAGCAGTGACCCACTTTTCCGGCAGTATAATACTCAACTGCGCCCGCGGTCAGTTTAGACCCCTAGCGAAACATTAAATTGCGCCCCTGATCACTTGCTGACCACTCATTCTGCGGCCTCCCGCGGTATTTTAGATCCCTATCGAAACACTCAATTGCGCCCCTGGACTCACAGTGTGCTACACTATAAGATGCATCTTTGTAAAACATTCTACGAGGAAATACGGTGAAATAGTTTGATATATTAAGATGAACGCTACCCAACCTAACCCGAGGAGGGGAACACAGTGAACGTGAGAAGGAACCGAAAACACTTCACCTAAATTACCCAACCCGGTGGGGCCGAGTAGAATGTTCCTTCATGTTCAGATTTGGACGCGACGAATCGAGTTACGTTTTCCTCAGGTAAAATTGGGAATAACTTTGAAACAGAAAAAATTCTGCTATGACCGGGAATCGAACCCGGGTCTTCCACTTGCCGGGCGGATATTCTACCACTGAACTACCTTAGCAGATAATCTTTCTGTTTCTGAACGCGGGTGTTTTTCTTAGTTGGGTCCGGGCTAGCCAAGCTAGTATCAACCAGCCCCAACTGACGTCAGTCCCGGCAAGTCTTTTTAAAAAAGAATAGCCCATTTCTCCTTATAAAATTAAACAACTGATATTTTGAATGTCATATTTATTTTTATAATTTATATGTACAATTTTAATTGTCTCTTCCATACGAAAAAGGTCACATTTCAGTATTTAAATAAAGAAAGAAGATTTTTTTTCTTTTGGTCAATCGTTAAAAATACCCAGATCCCACACGCAATTCACTGAATAATAATAATTTTTAATTATTAAAGTTGCAATCTATTTAGTTTGACATTACTACAACTATAATTTCGATTCTTCATATACAGCGCGAAGCGGATAACGCAATTCTTTTGTCTATTTGAAGGCTTAATAGATGCTAATTCAATCGGAGGCAACACCCGAAAAGAGTACGAAAAAGCCATAAAATTACGAAAAGAAATGTTTCTGAAAAATTATTCCGTGTAACATCACAAGAAAAGATATTTTATAGTTTCAGCCGTCGAATAATGCAAAAACGGAGAAAGTCGGTTTATATTTACGTATTTTAATGAATGAAAGAAATAAACCTTGTACCTTAAAAAATCGAAACTCCTGTGTAAACACATGGGAAAATATAATCGACTCCCGGAGTCGAATCCGGGACACTTCCGTAAACGAAAGTAGTTTTCTTGGGGTCTCCTAGTTGGCATAAACAAAATGGCGTTTACAGCATTTATCCATGACAAACTGTTCAAGAGAAAAAGGGGGACAGACGGACAGAC
Organism: Tanypteryx hageni; assembly: GCA_028673005.1. NCBI lineage: Eukaryota > Metazoa > Arthropoda > Insecta > Odonata > Petaluridae > Tanypteryx > Tanypteryx hageni. The sequence goes on along the minus strand of CM054113.1, from coordinate 149,608,391 downwards.
ATTGAGTAATTATATCTAAAGATTAATGAATGAAAGAAATAAACCTTGTACCTTGAAAAATCAAAACTCATGGAAAAATATAATCGTCTCTCGAAGTCGAATCCGGGACACTTCCGTAAACGAAAATAGTTTTCTCGGGGTCTCCTAGTTGGCAGGAACAAAATGGCGTTTACAGTATTTCTCTATGACAACCTGTTCAAGAGATAAAAGGTGGGATGGACGGGCAGACGGACAGACATTGAGTAATTATATATAAAGATATTTACACACCAGAATTCAGCAGTTATAATATAAATTTTCTTTCTTTTTGAAGGAGATTTCAAAATTGGAGGAAGGATTATAAGAACAGTAAAATACGCGGATGATTAAGTACTTCTAGCAAGAAAGGCAGAGGAACTCCAGAAAATGATAAATAGACTAGTAATAACAGGTAGAAAATACGGTATGGAAATAAATACAAAAAAAATCCAAGGTCATTCGAATATCAGGCAAAGAAGATAATCTGAACATAAGTATTGGAGGAAAGACTTTAGAACAAGTTTCAGACTATAAATACCTTGGAAGCATCCTAACAAAAGAAGCAAAATATGCGGATGAGATCAGGTCCAGAATTAGAAAGGAAAAGCGGCTTTCAGAAGAAAGAAACACCTACTTACGGGGAATATAAGGGAAGATATCCGCAAGAAGTTTATCAAATGCTAGGTATGGAGTATAGCTTTGTACGGGGCAGAAATATGGATGCTAAGGAAAAATTACACGAAATAATTGGAAAGCTTTGAAATGTGGACTTAGAGGAGAATGTTGAAGATAAAATGGACAGATAGGATGAAAAACGATGAAGTGCTACGAAGAATAGGAGAAAAGCGAATGATTATACAGACTATTAGAAAGAGGAAGGCAAACTGGGTTCGACATTACCTGAGGAGAGAGAGTATGACTAAAGACGTCATAGAAGGAAAACTAGATGGAAAAATGGAAAGACAAAAAGGTTTCAGCTGATAGACGATAGGGAAAGAGAGTTATCAAGATATGAAGAGGACACCGGAAAATAGGAGTATATGGAGAACCAGGTTTAACCAAGAATAATCACGGACCTGTCTACGGACAGACTACCTATGATGATGAATATCAATTTTCTTTCCTTTTTGAAGGAATGTAGGATTTATTTAGGCCATTTGTTGTAGCAACGAAATGAAACAAACCCTAAAAAACTCTATGTATAATTGATTGATGTATTTTCACGTGGAAAATAAATTAATGATTCAAACACTTAAAATCGAATCGAATGATAAGATTGGTTTCATCAAATTTGATAACAACACAGTTTTCGTTCCCGTCATATTGACGGGCTAAAATTCTAGTATTATTGTATAGAGCTTTACACCCAGCTAACGTCCAGCTCTCCCCAATCCTCTGACGTCATGTGACAATGCTTATCCAGTAACATTGCTTTAACGCCTATATAGCTTCGCCAATTAAAATAACATTTTATAGTTATGTATGGTACTATTTGTCAAGTTCAATTTTCACATATATGGGATTGTCAATATATTAATATCCACGTGCGGAAGAAGTTTTCCGCGATTTTGTTGTTACTTTCTATAGAGTGAAAGTAGGTGGATGAAGGAAAACTTAGTTAAGTTTTAAATTTTCTAAATTTAAAACCGCCTAGCGGAAAATCTATGAACTACTTGAAAATACCAATCGGTGGAAATTCATTGATTGATACGAATTAACTAATTCAAAAAGAATTTTCCAAATATCTCTTAAAACAGAAAAGTTGACTGTCCACAGACAGACGGACTGACAGAGTGATAAGATTAGCACGTTCTCGGCATTTAAGAAAACCTAATATAAAGCAGTACCTGTTAAATTAATAACCAAGGGGATAATATCCGTCAATTGAAACTCATGCAAAATGTGATACAAATTCGAATATCGAGCTTAAGAATGTATCCCCTTTTCCAAACAAGAAAAACTAATGCATAGGATAGCCACGATTCGGATATTTCGGTGTATACAGAATTCGAACAAATTTGACATAACTGACTCAAGGAAATTAAAATAAGAGAATCAGAAAGAAAAACTCCGAATTCTAGCATTGGCTGTATTTGAAACCAATTATTGGATAATATTATTCCAACTTTAAATATCCGTAACTGCAACATACAATGCAAGAATGTAATGGGTATTTAGTATGGGCTTTGACGGTATCATCTCATTCACTGGCGAGAAATGTAGTGAGATAAAACGCATAAGAAAATGACATCGCCAGCACTCAGCTCCTCCTAAACACCCGCAGCGAGCAAACCATTCAGCGACCGCGGAGTTGGATATAGCGCGCCTGAATAAGAGAGTGGGAGAAAGAACTCGAAAGAATGAGAGGTGTGGAATCGCCCCTGGCATCAACAAGTCAGAAGGCGAACATCTGCAGGAGGTGGGAAGGAGAGGGGAGGAAAAGGGGAAGGACAGAGGCAACAAAGAAATCGGAAATGAAATAGCGAAACGAAGGAGCTAGAAGGAATGGAGTTCTTAAAAAATAAGAGGGGAACGAAAATTGCTCACAACCTTTCTCATTTGTTTTCAACTCTTTTTATCAGACTTGATTAAACTGTGAGTTATTTGTTTATCTCCTTTTTCCCTCACTCTCCCTCCCTCCCCTTCAATCTTACTTTCCCTCCTCCCTCTCTTTCCCTCTTTCTTTCCCTCCCCCCTCTCTTTCCCTCTTTCTTTCCCTCCCTCTCTCAGTCCTCGACAATGCTTCTTAGGCTATGTATCAACTTGGTTACGGAAATCTAAGATACTTAAACGAATGCTGCCTTGCTTTTCATGTAATCCAATTTATTGTACGTAATTTTGTGAAATCTGCTACAATGTGGTTTCCCTGGACAACGAAAGGTTTTCTCCTCAGAAAACGTAAACTTTTCGTATTAAAAACAAATTCTTAGACCGATTCGACGCGAATTTGAAAATCGATGGCAGGAAAATGGATTTTCATTCCTCTAGCCATTCTTTGTTCAATTCCCAAATTTGTTGGATAAATTAAGTAACCTTAATTTGCAAATCAAAACTCGCTATATTCATTCCCGTATCTAATTCTACATGTTACTTTGCAATTCACCTCATTGGTGGGTGGCAGGGGGTGCAATGCACCAAAACCTACCTAAAGATTGTTATCGCAGGTTGAAATTTTCTATTGTGATCTCGTATTGTCCTGGGAACAAACGAGCCTAGATAACGCTCCGTCCTACAATCGATCTCACGTATCTAAACTTCACGGTCGTTTCTACCTATAAACGTTGGTGCTTCAATTATTCCTACAACCATCTCTTTTAGACATTCCGACATATATTTCTCCAGAAGCCTCAACCTTGAGTTCTATCTACGGTCCTCCAGTGATACCCAGTTCAAATCACTCAATAATGAGATGACACTATCCTTATGTTCCTACTTTTGTTTTACGAATCTTGCTGCTCTGCGCTGAACTCTTTCTAACTGAATTATGTGTCCCTTCTCGTACGGATCCCATATGGATGAGGCGTATTCCAATTGTAGTCTAACCAGTGATAAGTAACATGTTTCGCGTACTTTATCTGTAGTGTTCCGTACTATTCTACTTATGAAAGCCAGTTTCTTGTTGGCCGCGCCTATAACTCGACGAATGTGCATGCCCCATGAAAGATCTCGTCAAATGGTTACTCCTAAATATTTTACATACTCAACTGGTTGAATATTCATTCGAACTATGTTATACTAGAAACCAACTTCTTTGTTCTTCTTTTTCCAGAACGTAACTGCGGCGCATTTAGTGTAATTAATTTCAATTTGCCATTCTTTGCACCACGCTAAAATGGCTCTTAAGTATTCACGCAGCGACCGATATTTTATTTCTTTATATAGAACGGTATTATCGGCGAAAAGTCTAATTTTACTACAAAATACCGAGCAGATATCATTCACATAGATTAATAACAGTCGAGGGCCCAATACACTTCCCTGGAGAACACCCTAGGCAACTCTAACGGGTAACGAGTATTCCCCATCGATGGCAACTATCTGGTATCTATTCGAGAAGAAGTCTCTCACCCAACTGACAGCTTTCGGATAGATACCATAGTGAAATAACATCGCAATTAATTTCTGGAGTCGAACTCATGTCACTTAGGTAAGAAGTCTCATTTTATCTGAAAGTTTCTCTATCATATCTACAAAAACTAAAACTTTCAGCTCTCTAGCTCTTGTATGTGCGGCTTACTATCTGTAGCATTGTTCCTCGGACGGACTGCGGTGCTATGGTTTGGAGCCGAATGGTCGGGCTGAACCGTAGGCTGTGGGATTTCTGTAGGGGCAATGGAGTAAGTAACCTGAGGCCGGTGCTGGACTCATATAACGGTTCTGATGTGCACTACACTGCCGAGGCTACGGAGGCGGTAGCGCGTAGGGTGTTCGAGCATGCTAAGGCTCTTTTTAGGTTAGACTTAAGGAATTTTAATAATCCAGCAAGCGTTGAAATGCACGTCAATAGTAGATCAGATGGTAGGGTAGGGTGTAGGCGTCTTACAGGTATGGGATTAATTGAGAGCGCACTAGAGAAAAATGTAAGAAATTCGTGTGGTAACAGAATTATCGAAGGTATGGGGATCGCCGATTTACCATGCAACAGTTCCGTATATATGCGTACGACCGTCAAACCACTATAAACGCGATTATAAGTAACATTAGAATACATTCCAAGTATAGAAATAGTCGACGTAATAGGAAGGACAAGGAGGCAGGAAATAATATTAATAATTCGGTTTCGCGCGAGGCATCGTTATGTAGTATTAGCGATAAACTAAAAATCATCATGGTTAACTGTCGCAGCATTCGCAGGAAGGAGGCCGAATTTGAACATCTTATTCGTAGTCTGCGTGCTGATGTAGTGATAGGTACAGAAAGTTGGCTAACGACGGACATAGCCAGTCAGGAGATCTTTCCTCGTGACTATAGCCTTTTTAGAAAATATCGATGTGTCCGGTCGGGAGGTGGAGTCTTTATAGCAGCTAGCAATAAATAAGAAAGTTACCCAATACAGATTAACGACGGAGAAGTCGAAAGTGTTAGGTGTAGTGTGAAAGGAAGCGACTGTAAAACTGTAAATATAAGCGCCTTTTATAGACCATCAAATGCGAGCGTGGAAACTATTCACTATCTGGTGCAATAAGTGGCGACGCTAAGTTCGTTTAATAAAGATTATAATCGGGGGCGATTTCAATTTTCCGACAATTGATTGGAGGAATAATTGCTTTTATCCCGATGGTAGAGAGCATGAATCGTGCGAGGCTTTACTTGAAACTTTCGGTAAGTACTCATTTTATCAGTTACTGAGATTTACCACCAGATTTAATAATATATTCGATTTATTGGCTACTAATCTTCCTGAGCGTATGAATAGGGTATCTGTTGCTGAGGAAATAAGCGATCACAAGGAAGTATACGTGGAGTTTTATTTAAACATTGAGAAACAGATTGAGGCTAAAAGAAAGCTTTATGTGTTCGCCAAAGCCGATTTCACAAGATTTAGGTCTTTCTGCGAAATAAATATACTAATATCTGCGAGGTAACAGATGTTGCAGACGCGAAAGAATCCTGGTACATGTTCAGAGATATGATGCGAGAGTACACAGATAAATTTATTCCAAGCAAACTGAAGAGTGATAATGCAGAACCTAGATGGTACAACCAGAAGGTTAGGAGCGCTCTCCGACAGGAAAGAAAACCCCACTCTTGCGTAAATAATACATCCTTAAGAGCTGCGGTTGAACGAATTGCAACGATAAGGCAGCAGTACATGGAGGCGCGCTACATAACCAGAGTATGATTGTGTAATGCGTTTACCAATTACAAAAAGAAGTTTTTACAGGATAACTTTAAAGAGATGTCACTTAGGTAAGAAGTCTCATTTTATCTGAAAGTTTCTCTATCATATCTACAAAAACTAAAACTTTCAGCTCTCTAGCTCTTGTAGTTTGGGCTGGACATTAGTATCCTCCTATATGTTATATCCTCCTCCTCTGTAAGAGTCGTCGATATATAATGACTAGTAGTTGGTGCTTGCATACTGTAAGCATTTCATATCAACTTGAAAAAACATTCATTTTTCAGACAGACATTTCATCATTACAACTATTCTTTTAATTCTAAAGATTTCACCTCCGCAGCGATTTCCGTTTTCCCCAAATGTAAAAATAATAGTTTTAAACAATCCCCAAATGTTGCAATTTAAAAATTTTTACACTTTCTCCATTATGGGGTACTAATGCTACACAATTTAGCCAAATATTAAAGTTGCAGCACTTCTAGAAGTCAAATAATATTTTCTAATTGTTTAAATTTAAAAAATTTTTAACGGCCGCCGAAATTCATGTTTGTTAATATTGAAATTATTTTCTGTGCTAATTTACTATTTTGTACATAACTTGAAAATTTCAGCTACATAGCTCATCCCGCAATGTCTAAACAGTTATCTATATATTTAAACTTTAAGAATTTATAACTGCCAAACAAATTAAAATATCGAAATTTGTATAATCCCTACTTCGTTATTTTAGAAATTCTACCTATAAAAAAAATTTCAACTCCGTAGCACATGCGGAAATACATAAACCTTGAAAATTTGTTTACACAATTGCGAATTTTTAGCGGCCGCATTGTTGCACTTTTTCAAGATTTTCGTTTTTTCTAGTCGGTTTTCCACAATATCCTACCAATGAAAAAAATTCCGAATCTCCAGCTCATCTGGAAGTGCCTAAACATTAGTATCCTCCTATATGTTATATGTTAGATGTTATATCTTCCTCTGTAAGAGTCGTCGATATATAATGACTAGTAGAAGGTGCTTGCATACTGCAAGCATTTAATCTCACCTTGAAAAAAACATTAATTTTTCAGAAAGATATTTCATCATGAGAAATATTTCTTTAATTCTAAAGATTTCTCTTCTGGATGGGTTTTTGATTTTTCATTATACAACAATAATGTAGTAAAACAATCACTAATTTTTGCAATTTTCGAAATATTATACTTTTCCCACATTGAGTTAATAATGGCACACATTTCTGCCAAATTTTAAATTTATAGTACAATTAGAACTAAAATAAAATTTATCTAATTGTTTAAAATTAAATAATTTTTAACGGCCAAAATAACGATTTCATGGGTACATTGAAATGTATATTTGTTTACGTAGACCAAACTCTAAATAATTTAATATTTTCAGCTCCTTAACTCGCCGCGTAGTGTCTAAACATACACCTATTTGTTTAAAATTTAAGAATTTTTAACTGCCAAACAAATTAAAATATCAAAATTTTTATAATCCCTATTTCGTTTTTTTAGAAATCCTACCTCTAAAAAAAATTCAGCTCCGTAGCACATTCGGAAATACATAAACCTTGAAAATTTGTTTAAACAATTGCGAATTTTTAGCGGCCGCATTGTTGCATTTTTTTAAGATTTTGGGTTTTTATAGTCGGTTTTGCACAAAATCCTACCTAAGATAAAAATTTCGAATCTCCAGCTCATCTGAAAGTGCCTAAACATTAGTATCCTCCTATATATTATATCCTCCTCTGTAAGAAACGTCGATATATAATGACTAGTAGTTGGTGCTTGCATACTGCAAGCATTTCATATCACCTTGAAAAAACATTCATTTTTCAGACAGACATTTCATCATTACAAATATTCTTTCAATTCTAAAGATTTCACCTCCGCAGCGACTTCCGTTTTTCCCACATGTAAAAATAATAGTTTAAAACAATCCCCAAATTTTGAAATTTTAACAATTTTACACTATCTTCATTATAAGGTACTAATGCTACACATTTTAGCCAAATTATAAAGTTGTAGCACTTCTAGAAGTAAAATAATATTTTTTTAATTGTTTAAAATTAAATAATTTTTAACGGCCGCCGCAATTCATATATGGTAAAATTGAAATGTTTATTTGTGCAAATTTACTACTCTGCAAATAATTGAAAAATTTCAGCTTTCTAGCTCATCCCGTAGTACCTAAACAGTTATCTATTTGTTTAAAATTTAAGAATTTTTAACTGCCAAACAAATTAAAATATCAAAATTTGTATAATCCCTATTTCGTTTTTTTAAGAATTCTACTTATAAAAAAAATTTCAACTCCGTGGCACGTTTGGAAATATATAAACCTTGAAAATTTGTTCAAACAATTGCGAATTTTTAGCGGCCGCATTGTTGCACTTTTTAAAGATTTTCGTTTTTTCTAGTCGGTTTTGCACAAACACCTACCTAAGAAAAAAATTTCGAATCTCCAGCACATCTGGAAGTGCCTAAACATTAGTATCCTCCTATATGTTATATCCTCCTCTGTAAGAATCGTCGATATATAATGATACCGAATCTGAGTCCAACAATAGTTGTTGCTATGGTAATGAGTAATGAGTGATAAAAACTGCAAAATCGCCAGTATTTAAGCGAAATTCTAAGAAATACAATCTATAAGCAACATTTTACGATAAAAATTAGAATCATCATTCCTTTCCTCAGAGAAGAGTACAAAACTCGCTCCGATATTACAATTCTAAGATATTTTAATGTGCAAGAGAAAATTACCCTGCACGATGGATTTCAGATTTCCCATGTAAATCAAATGGGAAGGATAGTTCCTGGAATCGAACTCGGGACTTCAATCTTCGCAACAAAAACTATTCTAAGGAGCCCATGTAGCAAGATATTTCCACCAAGTTTCATAAAAATCGGTATATTGGTTCAAAAGTTAATAGGGGGGACGGACAGACAGACACAACGACAAAACTATAAGCCTATTTCCATTCTGGAAAGTTGACTAAAAATGTATGACATGAAATGTGAACTTCTTGAATGAGAATATTTTATTAATGTTTCTGTGTCGAAAGTGCCCAAAAAGAATTACACGGTAAGAAACCCTGTATTTTCTTCCGATTAGAATGCTTTTCATTTGTACCAAATATTAAGAAAAACCCGTTAGCTTTGAAACCTTATTCGAAATCTATCCATTAATCATAATAAGGGAAACAGTGGAAGTTATTCTTTTGGGGTTCGAACCAATTATGGACGTTTTGATTCACTTTAATGCTCCGAAGGGTTGACTCAAGAAGCGTTCCTGTTTCCCTAGAAAATGAAGTGATGATGATTGGATTTTAATTCTATGAAACGTTAACCTTTCCATCAAATTACGGATTTTGTATTTCCTTGATGATGTAAAAAACTGGCGCAGACTTGTCATCCTTCTGAACAACACTTTGGTAAAGGTTAGCTGACAGGGCGTGGCCCCAAAGTTCTCAGAAGACCTACATTTTAGTCTTACAGCCACAGGATGCTAAAATCTTGTAGAAGACCTTCTTATGACACTTTCATCGCAGTGTAGAGAATTACAGCGATAATAATGAACTTAGTAAAATGATAGTCCATCAGCATTTATAAATTTAAGATATTTTTGATTTAAACTGAGTGCTTGAGATATTGTAGAGAATAAAAATGTAATTAGAAGATGAAAATCAAGTTACATCGCTCACATAAAAATGTACTGCACCTGTTTATGGAACAATTCTGTAATAAAGTCACCGTAAATAGAATACTCTTGGAATCTTTTGCCGAACAACCATCAACTGTTTTTCATAAGTTCTTTCGCCAAGCCAAGAAAGATTAAATTAATTGTTAATTTCGTTGATATGAAAGATAAAAGCTATTTATTGTGACAGGTTTTCATTCAATAGTGTAATTATACTGTATTTGTTGTTATATTTTCTCACTTCAATAAAAAAATTTTAACTAATTTATTTGTATTCATAAAAATATTTCACAACTGTAAATTATGACGTTACTAATAAAATCGTATCGTAAAACAATTCCATATACATAGAATAGAAATAAAACTACGATCCTGTTTTTTATTTTATTAATTGCAATTCTTTACGAGAATTATTATATTATAATATTATTATATTATAATATATATTGGGATAAGCGAGGTGAGATGGGAGGGAAATGGTGAGTTGAGGAGTGACGATACCAAGTTATACTATTCGGGGAATACCAGGGGAAGAAACGGGGTAGGAATGATAGTTAATAAGAAGATTAAACCGAGTGTTACCAGGGTCATTTATGACAGTGATAGAATTATTGGACTGAAATTAAATGTTAAACCAAAGAACATGCTAGTCCTCCAAGTGTACATGCCAACCGGCGACCATGACGATGGGGAAGTGGAGGAAGTGTATGAGAGAATAAGTGCCGTACTGGACCAGGAAGGAAAGGGATGCTGTAAAATAGTGATGGGAGACTGGAATGCGAGTGTGGGAGAGGGACGAGCCGATGGAGTTGTTGGGCAGATCGGGCTGGGACAGAGAAACGAAAGGGGAGACAGAATTATCGAGTTCTGCAAGGAGAGGAACATGATAATAACCAACACCTGGTATAAGAACCATAAGAGAAAGCTATATACATGGATATCGCCAGGTGACATGTACAGTATAAATATAGACTATATTGGTAGAAGGAAGGTATAAGAACGGAGTGAAAAGATTGTGTGGGCTCCCAAGAGCAGACATAGCAAAAGACCACGTGCTGCTAATGGTGGAAATGAAGATCAAAATGAAAAGAGTTAGAAAAGCAAAGATGGCTAAGAAATGGAATCTAGAGAAACTGAAAGAAAGGCAGAAAGAGGAAATCGGTTATGATATGGCAAACCAGATGAAGAGAGGGAATACACAGAACGAAGGAGTAAAGGAAACATGGAAGAGAATTAAGAATGGAATAGTATATGTGGCGGAAAGGGAAATAGGATACAGGAAAGGCAAGAGAGCTAAGAAACCCTTGGTAACAGGGAAAATGATAGCAAAGATGGAGGAGAGAAGGAGATACAAGAATGTAAACACAGAGGAGGGGAGAAGAAACTACAGGTGGTTGAACAATGAACTGAGGAGGGAGACGGAAAGGGCAAAGGAAAAGTGGCTGGAGGAGGAGTGCAAGGAGATACAAGAGCTCGAGAAGAGGGGAAGGTACGACCTAGCGTATCAGAAGGTCATGAGTATTACTTGGGATGGACAGAGATCTGGAGGAGGAGGCTCAAAAGAAATTGAGAGCAAGGATGGTAGGATACTTAAGGAGGAAAGGGAGGTTATGTGCAGGTGGAAAGAATACATGGAGGAGTTGTATAATACGAAGGAAAAGCCGGCAGAGCTGGAAATTGAGGAAGAAGGGGAAGTGGATAGGGAGGAAATGGGGGAGGCAATACTGAGGGAGGAAGTAGTGGCAGCTATGAAGGAAATGAGGGAGGGAAAGGCGGCAGGAGTAGACGGGATAACTGTAGAACTGTTCAAGTGTCTGCAAGACGAAGGCATTGAAGAGGTGACCAACTTGTGCAATGCAATATATGAGAGTGGGGAGTGGCCGGAGAAGTTCGTCAGAACGGAAATGATACCACTACCTAAAAAGAAAGGGGCAAAGAAGTGCGGGGAGCATAGAACTATTAGTCTGGTAGCTCACGCGTCCAAGATAATGTTGAGAGTGATGAATAGAAGTTTGACGAGGGTAATGGAAGAGAATGTAGCAGAAGAACAATTTGAATTTAGGAAAGGAATGGGTACGAGGGATGCCATAGGGGTGGTAAGGACGATTGGAGAAAGGTATTTAGAACGGGACAAGGGTATCAGTCTGTGCTTTGTGGACTTGGAGAAGCCTTTCGACTGTGTGAGGTGGGAAAGAATGATGGAGATATTGAGGGAGAAGAAAGTAGATTGGAGAGACAGAAGGTTGATAAGGAATCTATGCATGAGACAGGAGGCGGCCATGAGGATAGGGGAAAGCAGGACGGAGTGGTTCGAGATTGGGAGAGGAGTTAGGCAGGGCTGCTGTTCGTCACCAACCCTGTTTAACATCTATACTGAAGAAATGATAAAGGAGTGTTGGGAGACGAGCACAGGAGTAAGCGTTGGAGGAAGAATTACATCGTCAATTAGGTTTGCTGACGACATGATACTGTTTACTGAGAGGACGGAATACTTGAGGCAGATGCTACAGAATCTGGTGAGCGTGGAAGACAGATATGGGTTGAGAATAAATGGAAAGAAAACGAAAGTAATGAGAATAGGGGGCGAGAAAAGGATGGAAGTGCAAGTGAGGGGGGAGAGGATAGAGCAGGTGGAACAGTACAGGTACCTTGGTACGTTGTTGACAGAGGACTGCAAATGTGAGAAGAAAATTAAGATGAGAATAGGTTTGGCAAAGGAAGCGTTCAATATAAAAAGGAAGCTATTTAACAGCAAGATGGATTTAGGATTGAGGAAGAGATTGGTAAAGTGTTATGTTTGGAGTGTGATGCTATATGGGTCGGAGACATGGACATTGAAGAAGAGAGACAGGGAGAGGGTGGAGGCATTTGAAATGTGGGTGAGGAGGATGCTGAAGGTTAAATGGACTGACAGGATTACAAATGTGGAAGTGCTAAGAAGACTAGAAGAGGAAAGGAGTTTGATGGACACGATAGTAACTAGGAAAGAGAAATGGATAGGACATGTTTTGAGAAGAGAGGGATTACTGAACGATGTTATCGAAGGAACGGTGGAGGGAAGAAAGAAAAGAAGAAGAAGAAGAATTAAAATGTTGGCTATTCTAAGGGAGGGAGGAGGGTATGGGGAGATGAAGAGAAGGGCACAGGATAGAAAAAGGTGGAGGAGGAGCACCTGAACCTGCAGATATGCAGAACACTATTTATTATATATAATATATTACAAAGATACGCCAACTACACAACCTGAACCACTCGGCACATGATGGTACTAGGAACGAATATCACATAAATGCTTTATTTAAAACTTCTAACCTGTAGGGGACGTCAGGGTACGGAGCCCGATCGGATGATGGATAATAAGTAGTTTGTATTGAGATTTATAATGTCAAGTGAGCATGTCTCATGCGATACCAGTTTGTCGGTCTGTTTTTTTCCTCTAATTTCATGAGGTTCATCGACAATTTTGCCGTTTTATACGTATAATGGCGAAAACGATAAGCTCGAACATGTGACAATATATTTATAGCGTAATGTTAATTCGCTGTTTAACATCTTGGGTGCGCTTATCAATAGCATAGGGTGATTACTAGAGTTACAAGGCATTTTTGTTGATAAATAAGAACAACAAACGAGGTTTTTATTTCGTTACCCGCTTAAAGACCTTAAATTTCCAAATCACGTATTTTTCTCTAGCTTGCTGAATGATACGGATGTGACGCAGTTCCGACGCTTTCACCTCTATCTCCCATCGCTCGCGAGGCATGGCGTGAAGTCGGACGTAGCCGCTAAACAGGCCAAAAGAGACACTTTCTACAACTTTTTCCATCGGGCAGAGGTTACCAAACGAAATTCAGGCACGGAAGGCGCGTGGGGATTAAGCGGGAAAGTTGCGAAGGTAAAAGTGGAGCAACATGAGAAAAAAGCATTTCATTGAACCTCGAGGAAGTGTTAGGGAAATTTAGATCGAAAAAGAACAACAAGATTTCAATCGTGTTCATTTTATCCCTGAATATTAATGCTACAGATAAAAATAACTCAGCTTTTTGGTATAAGTAAATACACGTATTCCATTTATGTCGCTCTTTGGGTATACCTAAGATTGTTTTTGCTCTTTAACCCTTTCTATATGTCGATATGAAATAAATTCAATCAGGAGTAAATTCAACTCCCATCTCAAGAAAAACTACAATGAAAGATCAATAGATTGTCTTAGACCTATAATTTACTGAAATTACAAAATACATTTCAAGTATACGTGTAGCGGGGTTCTTATTATATATCGCTTTGACCGAACTGCAAGGTTATATATACCGTATTTACTAGCGTAATTGCCCTACTTTTTCGCACAATTTTTTTACACTAAAACAAGGGTGGGGCAAATAGGCGGTTTTCCTCTATCGTATGAAAGTGGCCATATAAAAAAAATATTTTATTTCCTCCTCATAGTTCGAGTGGGGCAATTACGCGAGCAAATACGGTATTTAATGCGTCGCTTGGCGTTTTATGCCATTGTTGTCGCGAATTAAGTTTTATCACAAGTTAAGAATCCTAGGTAATGGACAATAAATATGAGCAACGTATGTAATAAAATCAATTTGAACTTTATAATTTTCGAATTTTTCGATTTTTCTCGATAGTTCTATCAAAAATGTGCACTTGGTCAAAATTATAGATCTCATCAAGATATTTCGATAGGTAGAAGGAAATCCAGTGTACACTAGCTGTTAAACAGATGAGTCACTGATGACATTTTCTGTGAAAGGTAAGTTTTTAATCTTTCACTAAAACAGACAAATTCAATTTATATAAACTTTTAATGAAACCATTTTTTCGCATGTTCTAAAAAGTAAAAATTAAATCTAAAACTCACATAATTGAATGTTCCATAAAATAAAAATAGTTCTGGACATACAAAGTGGTGTAGCATAATTTTTAACGATTAAATCTTCATTAATATTTCTTTTTCACACAACCTTTATTTGCCCAAAACTATTTTTACTTTCTGTTACATTCAATTGTTTGAATTAAGTATTTATCGTTTAATTTTTAGTACATATACCAGTAGGTGTTATTGATTTTTCTTTACTTTAATACTCAACTCACGCATACACCACATATTTGACGGGCAATTACACTAGTTACCCAATAAAACGCAATATATCACCTGCGATTTATGAAAATGGTCCTACTTAGCCAAGAAATTAATAAATGAACAGAAATGGCAATATTATACCGGTCGTGGGATGGTATTGACAAAAAGCGTTTGCGGAGAGTGGAGGGTGGGCAATAGGGAAAGACTGAAGATGGGAGATTGAGAAAGGCTTTGGTAGGGAGGTGCACGATAGATGGAGGGTTACTTCGTCGCAGACACCGGTCAAGGATTGGAAGGAAAGGGGTGCGCGAGTACGTTGTCCAGAGGACGTGAAGAAAAGTCCAGGATGGGACAAAGGCAGAGGATTTGACTGGAGGATACGAGGGCAGAGGATATGGTGCGGGTGGGAAGGAGGCTTCGGGGTTGATGCGAGGCAGGGCAGCCCGCGGAGGGTCAGTCCACTTGAATGGCGAATCGCCGCTGGTGTTAGGAGCAGCAACAAAAGGATAGGACGGTAAGCAAGAGGGTGTTTAGAAGAAAGGGAATGCAGAAGAAAGGGAGATTAGGATTTTTGGTGCGAACTATGGAAAGCCAAGAGATTAAATGAACAATGAACAAAGGAACATGGTTCCCTGACCTCGATGTGGTCGAATGAACGACTTCGACGAAACCGAAGTTAAACTGGTTGCGCGTTTCCAACGCAGTACACTCAATGTCACATGCAGCTGTATATGAGCTACAATTTGATCTTTTGTCAGAAATAATATTCATAATATTTTGTTTGACTAGCAAATTATTGTTCAATATTTTAATTGAATGAACTTTATCAAGTAATATTAGCAAAATATATTTTATACCTTCCGAGTTTAATGTGCGATAATTACTTTCATAATATTTTGTTTGACTAGCAAATTATTGTTCAATATTTTAATTGAATGAACTTTATCAAGTAATATTAGCAAAATATATTTTATACCTTCCGAGTTTAATGTGCGATAATTACTTTCATACTGTATGTGCTAAGATGAAATTTTCAGAAACGTAAAGATTCCGAATGTTGAGGTAATTTAAAAATGCAAATGAGAAAACTTCTAAATAATACACTGGTACCATTCATAAAATTTTACCAAAACAATTACAAATATTATACAACTTCTAATATTAAAATTTTATGAGCTATATTATGGTGCGTGAAGGATTTATCCTCATCACTTACAGACCGTTCGTTTGCCAAAATTACAGGTGAAATAAGCAGTAACTTTAATCAGCATTGAGAAAGAAATATCAATTTCTGTTGTGAGGCTGACAATGCCGTGAGGAAGAGCTCTGCTCGAAGAAAGATGGAGTGCGAGGAAGAGAGGAACAGACGTCAAAAAGGAAGAGATTTGGAGAGAAAATGAGGTAGTTGGTCTGTCGTATAGGAAGAGTAGAAAATCTTTTGAAAAAATAAAGTTAAAAAGGAGTTTATGGGTTGAAGGGAATTACTAGAAGAGGAACGAGAATTGTAGTGTAGGTGCGGGTAAGACCGACTTAAGGACAGAATGGAAAGAAGAGAGCGAGAGAGGGGAGGGTGAAGGAAAGGGTTAGTGGTGCGTGGTCATCTGGCGTTGAACAAAGATGTAGCCTAGGTTGTCAATAGGTGACCACTAGTAGTCGAAAGGGAGAGGGGAGGCGACAAGTGGCAGGATACGAGAGTGAGGGAGAGAGAGGGAGGGAGGTGGGGGAGAAAAAAGGAGAGAGAGAGGGACAGACCCAGACGCCGAAAAGGGAATCGAAGAGCAAGGGTTAAAAAGGTTTCTTACCAAGAAACCGCGTGGGTGGTGGAAAGTCCTATGAAAGGGATTTTTACATGAAAAAGAGATATCGGGAGAGACCGGTGGCGGTCGGGGGGGAATATTGGGCGACTCCTTACTGGAAGAAGGCGGGGGACAGAGGGATGGACGGGTGGAGGAAAAGAGGAAATTTAGGGAGGGGGCGAAGAAGAAAAGGGGAGAGGGTGAAGTGGGGGAGGAGAGGGTCTCGGAATGAGGGGGCGAGCGTATTTCGTGGGTTAAGCAGTCGATCCAAATGCCCTGGTTCTCTCGATGGGTGGGACGCTCGTAAAGAACTGAGGGCAATGACAGTGGGTTCCGTGGACCTTAAGAAGAGTTCGCTGACATCAAGGGACAAACAAAGGGCATATTTTTAGGCTCGGAACGAGTAGTGCTCTGTGTCTTTAAAAGGGTTTTTTTTCTTCGACAGCGTACCTTGGTTTCTTTTTGTCTCAAGACAAATTTTCTCCTCATTACGTTGCTTTAACGTCAATGGGAAGTGCTTCGTCTGTTGCTAAAGCGAATGGATTTTCTAAAAGGATAAACAGGTGTTTCCGTTGTTGTCAAATCTATCTGATGAGCTGCAAGTCACTCCAACGTATAATATATGCTGAGACTATCGTATTGTTATTCTTTTTGTGTACGCTTATTTATAAAAAGTCTTATTGATAATATTAACTTCTACATTTCACACTAAAAGGTTTAATACGTCCCATAAAAATTTATAAGACTGTTATAAATGTCGGATGATATGCAATATTGCAACTGAACACGTCTAAAATTTCAAATACATAAGTCCAATTTCTGTAACAATATCGAGAAATGATTTGCAATCTACTAACAACGAAATTAATCTTGTTGGTTAAAGTAAAGTAAAGTAAAGCAACTAATTATAAAACTATAATTAAAATTTTAATTCACAATCTGGTTTCGTTACTTCGTTACGCAGAATCATAATCGAGCGACCTAACCTTTATTTATTGAAAAAGTCAACGAAGTGGTTTTTTCTTCGGCTAAATCCAAGAGTCAATTTCAAAGGTTTGATGTTTCCATCAACACTAAATTTGGAATAAATTGGCATACGAATATTATTTCAAACATTGGAAGTTCTTTAGAATATAGTAAGATGCAATGACATAACTACATGAACACATATATGCGATAATTTATCTGTAACATATATAATTTGAATAGACTCAATTGGATAATGATGATCAAGCAATTATGGGTCTAAAACGGTCCTTATCGAGACAAGATTAACGGAATTAATTAACAATAATCTAGCTGCTGTATGTTTAATATGTGACTCGACTGCTATTACGATTAGTACACAAAAATATCCCACTGTAAATCAATAAAGGCATTCTTCATAACATAAAAGTTAACAAAGACATTAAAACTGTTCACTCACATGAAATTGAAGCAGATAAGTGAAACCACACTTGTAGAGACGAAACTTGCAATGACAAAAGTTGTTGAACATATCATTTGTCTACTCCAGGGACCCGCAATCTTTTTCCAGTCGTAATCACTGCGATGGCGTTGACTTTCTTTCATGCAGCACTGAAAGAAAAATAAATAGGTGAGACGACTAACTTATCTTGCACTCCTTTATTTATCACTATATAAGCGAGGCACCGTACTGCAGCAGAAAAAATAACTTCTAACGCATCCAATGTAAAAAAACATTTCTACAGTTAACGTTGTCTCATATGCAATACTTACAAAAATGTCTATGGTTAATTTTTTAATACACTTAAAAAAATATCATGAATAGTTTAGGCAATGAAAGCGATTTCTAGCACTATTTTTTTACTATCGCAGGGCACTTAAATAAACAAACAACCTACTCGGGAGCAACAGGTTGCGGATCTTTTGTGTTTCAAATGGTCAAAATAATAAATATAACATCTGGATTCCACCGTTGCAACTCTAAACAACGGGCGTACCGAGAACAACTTCGTTGGTTAAATTAAAAAATCCAATACAATAATCGTAGTGAAAGGTATCGATATCTATTGGAAGGTAGCTCTTGCCTAATAATGACCATAGCGAGCAATCTTAATTTGATCTTTTATGGGAGTTTAACAACGAATGATTCATGGTTTCCATAATCAGTAATAATTTATAACTTACATATAATATTTGTTCAATTAAGGAACCCATAACTATTAAATGGGACGTATTTTCTTCAAAAACTATAAGCAAAATCGTTCATTACCACTGCAGTGTTAGAAACCCAACACATTGGTATAATATAAAAATACTACAGTAAATACATCATAAGAGGGAGGATATTTACTAATGAGACTTTGCCACGGTTAAGAAGCTATTTAAGTTAAACTTATTTCATAGATAAAAAACAAAGCTATTTCAACTTTATTACTGACTAATTCCACGAAAATCCTATACATAATTTTCCAAGTGTGTATCCTTCTGTCTATCATGTTCTGTATCTCAAGAACTGTATGTTGCAGACCAGTGGTGTCCAACCCTATCGCCACTTGTGGCGAATCGGCCATTGATATGTGGCGAATTGACTCTCACAGTCTACTGTCTACTATTACTCGTATTTATTATTTGTTTATTAAATCAAATTGTACTAATTATTTATATCTAGTTGTGTAAATTTTACGTACAACGGCCTTTTCGCAACATAAAACAAAATATTATTTTTTTATAAATACGACTTGACAAAAAATACAAGGATACAGTGACACACAATCATGATTCGTGCCATCTCACCCCTCGGCTGCGACTTCAACTTCGTGTGGATTTTATGCCAAAATTCAGTGCGCTACTTGGACAAATGAACTGCCAAGAATCACATTAAAATTTAATGTTTGAATATAATAATTTATTTGGCTAATAGATAATTATCACTGTAACCTTTTATTTAAATTAAGTCCTACTTGTAGTATTTTATATTATGTGGCGAAAAGGCTGACCCATTCGCTACAAGTGTGTCGAACCTGAAAATTCTGTTGGACACCGCTATTGTACAGAAATGCTATTTTGTTTCTCCCAGCCAGGAGAGCTCATAAAAACTCATTTCATCCGCCACCTTAAACGAAGTGGTGGCCGTTTAATATTTTTTTAACTTTATATTTCGGAAACGGTGCGTTGAAGAAAAGTTTTTGAACAAAATAGCAGCACAAATTATTTTCAGCTTAGCAAGGCTAAAAGTGAGGCGCATAGCGCCGAGATCCCTAGAGTGAGCGGAGTGCGGGGTTGATGCGCGTAAGGACAGAGACCCTAGTAATTTTAGAATTAAAATACCAAATTGTAAATGAACTTTAACAACTGATTCCGTTATTGAGTAAAATTGAATTTTTAAAAGGAAAATGGTATCAAGTGGATCCTAAAGACTTATTTTCTGTATTCTACATTTAACCAAAATAAATTTTTATCAAATGAAAATTGATATTATTAAACTTTTGAAAAAATCTCTCTTTCCGAGTCCTAAACGCCCTATAAGACAGACGTGTTAAATAGAAATTGTGTCATTGCCTCCATTAAAATTGGTGTTAATTCAGTCATTACAAAATTGTCTAAATGATTTGGTAAACCAATGCAAAAGTTAGAAATGAAATGGAGTAGTCATTAATATACAAAAGAGATAATGATGAGGTCATTCTCCATCAATTAGTTAATGCATTTAAAATATTACTTTGAGTACGTTTTCGAAAGACGTGTGTAAAACAAAACATGTGAAAGGAATGGTAAAGCTTCTGCCAATGAAAAACTCATTTTTGTGTTATGTTAATATTTTTTGATAACCTACAATACATTACAATTTTTTTTTAATATGATAAATAAAGACAAAACTGAATGAGAGAGTTCTATGAAAACTATTCCAGGTAATGAAAGAGATTTTGTTGAACTAAATAACAATATTTGTCAAGTGTGGTTTTGGAATGCGTTTAATTTATTTTCAAATTATTTCACGCAGCCCACAGCATTTTAATAATACGCCTCAACGTATCGAGCATTTCATTTCAGTCCCGTTGATTCATTTCTCCTCCTTCAGCCTTCCACGACCGATTTATACTGCGACAAAACCAATAGGAAATAACTGTACACTTTAGTCGGATAAGTGTCCATAAAAAGCAGGAAATAGGGGAGCATAGATTTGTATTTACCGGCTCCGAGGGGGTTTCCAATGGCTCAGGTGAGTGGCGAAGGAAGCTATTTACGGAGGCTTGAGAAAATTTCGCGGAAAACGGACGCCGAAAGATTCAGGATTAAGGAATGTACGAAGGGTTATTGGTAGGCAATATAAAGATGAAAGCGGAAAGCCCGGAATAAGGGTCGGAGTAGAAATATGATGAGGAAAGGGAATTGTAGGGAGGAGAGTGAAAGGGAGAAAGGAAAAGAGATGGTGAGCTAGGATGGGCGACAGTTGGTCGATCGTTTTGTGGGAAAGAGTTGACTACGGCTACAAGGAAGGCGTCTTAAGTGGGGAGTGACAGTGGAGGGAACTGGTGAAGGGTTTCGTGGAATTATTCCCAAATGTGGAGTCAGAGAGCAGCCGGGAGTGGACGGGAGGTTGCTTCCCTTAACGAGTGAGGGAGAGATGGTGAAGGAGAGGGAGAGATGGTGAAGGAGAGGGAGAGATAGTGAGGAAAGAGAGAGCAAACTCAAGCGCACGGAGACAAATTTACTCCTTATCTTACTCTTCCTCACTCCGTCACTCATTTTCTCTCATCCCCCCTCATTCTATCTCGCTCAGATTCTCTCTTACCCTCCCTTTTCTTACCTCTCTCTCTCCCTTCCTCTATCACTCCATTCCCTTCCATCTATCGCCCTTCCTTTTCCTTCCATTTATTTCCCTCTTTTTCTCTTCCTACCTCTCTACTTTCTCTCCTTTCCCCTTATATTCTTCTCCTATCCTATAATTCTCATTCATTTTTACCCAACGATTTCTCCTCAACTTTCCTCTCCTTTCTCTCTTTCTCTTCCTGTATATGTATTTCTCAATCTTACTCCATCGTTCCTCTATTCCGCACCGCTTCTCTCTCTCCCTCTATTCTCCCGTCTTTGTCTTTCGTGTTTTCCATCCCCGTCTCACCCTCTCTCCTTCACCTTCCCCCACACTCTCTCTCTCTTCCTCCATACCTCTCTCCCCCACCACCCACCGACCCTCTCTCTTCCTTTCCCTCCATCTCTGGCGAGAGGAGTCAGTGATGGGAATGCTAGCGTTGGTACGAAGTTCCGTGATGAATGGAAGATTAAGATACAAGCATGCAACCCTCTCTACTTGTACTATTACCTCTCATATACCGAGTGTCATTTAAGGGAGTAACAGCCATGTAAATCTTACGCTGAAGGGAACACAATAATGTGTATCTCAAGAAAAGTATTTTTAATTAAATTTAGAAGTTTATTAGTTTTATAATTTTATTTTGCTATAATGGCGTCAACTTCCAAGCTGCCTGGGCGGGAAAAAAATAATTCAAACCCGA
The DNA here is from genome assembly GCA_028673005.1 of Tanypteryx hageni. Lineage (NCBI taxonomy): Eukaryota > Metazoa > Arthropoda > Insecta > Odonata > Petaluridae > Tanypteryx > Tanypteryx hageni. The sequence goes on along the minus strand of CM054113.1, from coordinate 149,586,458 downwards.
ATAATAATGAATGTAACGAAAGGTCCTATAATTTTGGTAAAACATTTCCATTTAACAATTACAAATAGTCTAATTTTGAGCAATGTGGAAGTAAATGCAGTTCTAAACAATATTTCAGTGTGGACAGCTTTACGGGACAGTGACGAAGTGATTGATTCACTTAAATCATGCGCTCACTACTTGAAATCAAAGCGAGTTTTTCTTAGTAATATCTGCAGGTTGTGATGTTTTAAAAGCCATTTTAATCGATTCACAGTTTCATTTATAAGCCTATCTGATTAAAGGATTAATTTAATAGGATGACTTGTATCTTTCTTAGCTCGATAATCCTTATCTATAATCTTTTCTTTCGCGGAAGAGGTTTATTATGTGGGTTTAAATAAACATATTTACTAGATTAATTTCCTGGCTGATATATAACTGCTGATTAATTTTTCCCATTGCTAGGAAATTAATAATTCCGGATGTGACACTGGACCAGAGTTATTTAGTTTTATTGAACTTGTTTTTAATTTTATACGCTAGTCTTTACACAGACATGAGCTTAATTTATATTTCGTCCTAATAGGGATACATTTCTCCTTAGCCATATTTACTTATTTTACAAACAATATAGATTAATATAAACGGAAAAAATTGTAACCTAGCACTTTTAGTCTGTAACTCTGATCCCCAACAACATCCTCCGGCATAGGGTTGGTGCAAAGGCTTTCGCGGCATAATTACGAAATTTTATGCAAAATAAAACGCTCTTACGACAACAAAAACTATTCAGTTAGAAGCAAATACTGAATCAGTAGCAGAAAGTTAGTGCTTTCCATGGCATTCCCCTTCCAAACCCCGAGCAAAATGGATCGCTATAAACATATTCCCTTTCGCCTACTTGCCACCAGTTACCTCCGATACGGAGCATAGATCACTCGGCTGAAAAGACCAAAGCGTTTGCAGTAAGAAACATTCGGACAGAGAGAAGTGACGACGCCGTACTGATGACCCGACTGCTCCACCACAGTGACCCCGTGAGTCACGGCTCACTTCCGCATTGCCGGCGGATCGGACCACTATAGGAGTGAGGATCGAGGGCGGAGGAAAAGAGCTAAGGGGATTGCAGGGAGGGAGAAGAGAAGAGGTTAAGGAAGAAAAAGAGAGGGTGTAAGAGAGATATTGACGATGGACAGGGATGGTAAAGAGGATGGAGGAGAAAATGTAAAAGAAAGTAGAAGATCGGAGGAAGAATGGAGGAGACAGAGAGAGAGGGGGGAAAAGAAGGGATGGGGTACCAGTGGGGATGGGTGTCCAAAAAGAAGAGCAGCGGAGGCATGAAAAAGTTGTGCAGGTAAGAAATGGAGGAGGCTGGGAAAGGAGGGAGGAAATGAGGAGGATAGCGAGGGAATTATGTAAGGAGCAATGAGGAACGCGGGGAGCCAGGGATAGTGCGAGGGAGAGGGCGACGGAGGGAGTGAGGGGGAGAATTTTTAATGAGTGATGCGGGGAAGGAAGGGAGAGAGTGTGGTAGAGATCGAAGAAGTAAAGTGCAGAAAAAAATTAATGAAGGAGTGAAGGAAAGAGCTAATAAGGAGTGATTTAGAGCTGGCCGAATGTTTGAAAGATGGAATGAAAACATTTTTTAAAAATTCTTGAGAATAGAACTGAGAGAGATGCGGAGGTAATAAAGATTAGGAACGCTGGGATGATGGAGAGCGATGGAGATAATTTTGGGAAGCGAAGACGATAACGAGTTGATTCTAGATTATGCGCGAAGAAGAATAAAAATTTGTGGAGTCGAGAATTAAAAAAGGATGGAAATATGTAAGTAAGCACTGATAAGAGGAAACTGTGTAATGAAGATGGAGAAAGAAGCAACAAAATTGATTCTAAAGCAATGCCTGTTGAAGATTAGTGATTCAAATTCTTGTAACAGCTTTTGGGAAAATTTAACCTTTGACGTTCAAATATGGGCTAATACATATTTATATATTTAACATAAGAAAGAAGTGATACTATAAACGTAATCTGACTATTAACAGATTTTTTAACTGAATCGTGAGATGGAATCAAAGCAGGTAATATGATGAAAAATATTTTAATTACATTTTCTCTTCCTGCAGCAAAACTACTATGATGGAAACGAAACTGTATTTCACTAAGACTATATAAAAAAGTAATAAAATTTAGTCTCATAGAAATGATATTTACCTTTTAAGAATTTATGAAAGTAAGGTTTAATTGGTCACCATATGTGGATTAGTCTTAGCGACGAGATCATTTATGTACCTTCTTATCCTCTTCCTAATTGTCCTTCGACTATTTAATTGTCATTCCTCAGCCCCAGCTTCCTTAATGACCAGAGAAATTAAGGGCTCCTTCATTCGATGAAGTTTTGAAGAGATAAAGGTTATCTAACCATGTTTCTCAGGACCCTCTCAAAGCATTCAATCCTTTCACGAAGAATGCATTGAGTCAGCTCTTGACGAGTAAGCGTGTCGTATCAGCACGAGATGGTGGCAGTCCTAGTATACTTTAAAGGGAGGAGAGTGGGGTGGGAGCTATAAGGGAAGGCAAAGGCTGTAGCGAGAGAAGTGGATACGCAAGGAGAGGAGAGAATGTGAGAGAGAGGATAAGAGAGGCAGCGGAAAGAGGAAAAGAGTCGGTGGATGAAGAGGGAGAGCTCTTGGGATGGTCAGGCTCTCTCCCGGGTGCACGAGATAGAGTGAGGCGGAGAACTGGAGTGGTAGGGAGAGGGGAACATAGGGGAAGGGGATAGGTAAGAAAGGAGGAGAAGAAGAGGAAGAAAGGAGGTGTGGCGCGAAGCGGGAAAGAGGGAAGGGGAGAACAGTGTGGGAGAATGGACTTCTTGCTCCCGACTCCGGAATCAATGTTTAGTAGGGTAAAGGGTGAACGACCTGCATGAGCCTCACCCTCTTACCCCCTTCCTCACTTGCATCCCTCTCTCTCATTCTGTCCTCTATCTCTTTCTCTCTCTCCCTCCACGACCTCACTCCCTCCCTCTCCTATTCGCCTTTCCTCCCATCCTTCCTCCCTCACCCCCCTCCGATTCCCCCCGCCAGACTCTCTCCTCCTCTATCAACTCCTACCCCTACCAATCCTCTTCTCATACTACTCACTCTAACACACACACACACACATCTGGTTGCCGCTGCTGACGTCATGAAGGCAGCAACGTGGTCCTGCAGGAAAGAGATAGAGTGGGCTGACGAGAATGAATAAAAAACAATAACAGGGGCGGTGTAGGAGGGGTAAGAGGAAGGAAGAGGGACGAAGAGGGAGGAAGAGGGAGCGGAGACGAGAGGGAGCGTATGATGAGGAGGGAAGTAGTAAGAATAGATGAAGGGGACCTATTGGGTGGCCTGGAAGATACGTGAGAAGGCGTGGCAGCATGTGTGCGTGTGTGATGCACAAGAGAGAAAGAACATGCTATAGACAGGAAGACTAGGAACTTTTAACTGAATCTTAAAATGCAGACATGAGTAATAGGATTACCTAACCTAAATGAAGACATTAAATATTATGTTTCTCTTACAGGGCAATATAATTTACTAAATAGAACTTTAGCATAAAATGTTTCTGCGGAAACGTTTTACTATATTTTATCGCCAGTTAATTATTGCCATTTGAACTTTTAGCATGGAATTATATATTAGGTAAAAAATCTTTAACTGACCTAAATATTTTTCTCTGAATACATTTTGTATAACACAACAACTCCTAATATAAAATATACACCTTATACAACCCTATGCGATGATGAAGCAACACTTCCATTCTAGAGTCAAACAAATAGTTTCTGGAAGGAGTAAAAGCTTCAAGGAGGGATGAGGATCGATGTGAAAAAGACAAAAAGTATAAAGTCGAAAATCCACAATTCGTAACTTAAAGGAGAGAGTAATTAAAATTCGACTTATGGTCATCCGAGTTATAGAAGATTGAAATTATTTACAAATGTATTACATCAAACATCATAATTCTATATAACAAATGGATGACAAGTGAATGTGAGATAATTAAACATAGAGCACAAATCTTTATTTGATATTCAGTATGATGATTAAAATTAAGCTACTGCATGGGTTCTTAAATAAGATTTTGAAAATGTATAGTATCAAAATAAACATCATCTGCAGAATTTTCATCTTAGAGTTGGTCGGCGGTGTTAAAAATTGTTTATAAGAGTTCTTTATGGAGTTATTCTTGAATTAATTTTATATTCACAATCTCGTCATTAAGAAATTAACTAAGTATGAGTAAAAATAATTTTAAAAATTTTACTGAGATAAATTTAACATTTAACAAAGATAGCGTTTTTATTTTCAAAGCGCCGTATAACAATACAAAACCAAAACGTGCACTGTAATGAATGGGAAATAATTTCCTACGAATTGTAAATTGTAAAATATAAGCCGCGTTATTGAGAGTGGACATCTGTGAAGATGGCATTGGGAGGGAAATAGCGCATAGTTATTCAGTGAAGTAGTTGAGCCGGATCCGGATAGCAGATTGACTACCTCTCGAAGTGAGGTCTCGAGTTCAAAGCCCGCTCGAGGTCATTGAAGTTTATGCCACACTTTAATAATAAAAATAAAAATACGTAGAATTGATTTAAATTAAAATTTGAATCTTAAAATACTACGAGAATATCAATTTTATTATTAAAAAGGCGACCTTGGTCATTATAAGCAAAGGAGATTTCAACGCTCGAATGTGAGTACAAATATGATAGCTTTAAAAAGCGTTTGTGACCAATCGATGACATTCGATAAACGAACCAGTATTATTAAAAAATGCATTATATAATGGTTTTGTATACGATTATTATCAAGTAGAATTTACTAAACGCCAAATACTGCTGTTAATTCATGATTAATACTCTTCGTAAAAACTTATTACTCTTAAACAAAATAATGGAATAGAGTAAATTTAACGCGCCACCCTTTGTTGTTCTTAAAAGCATGACCTACGTTCCGACGCTTAGCGTTGTCATTTGGTCAGACCAGATAATGACACTAAGCTTCTAAACCTAGGTCGCGCCTCTGATAATAGAAAATTATGGTAAATGAAAGTTATTATTTTCTGCTATTTTGTTTAATTATGGAATATTAGAAAGTTAAGTCCAAGATCGTCGAATCTATTATAGCTCTTTTTAGAATCTGAAAGCAAATTTGAAATAAATAGAAAATGTTAAACTTTTGCCTGTTAAAGGTATGGACTAAAACAGCTGTTGGTATATACTAATATGATAAAAAGTTATGTTTTAGAATGAAAGAAATTAGTGAGTCGTTAATTTTAATGTAAATGCAGAAAATTCATAGCTTTCTCATAGAATTGCCTTAGTATTTATTATTGATGAGTTTAAAAGTTCACATTAAATGGTAAAATGTACTTGCGTTGCTGAAATGGTTAAAACAAGTATGGATGTGCACGAGTTTCCCGTGGTACAGAAGTGCTTTTCATCAAATTCGCCGTAATATTATCGTATACTAATGTATTTTCTTTGAAACCAGATAATTATATTTTCCTTATATTGTGGTAGCGCTGCTTTTTAGATTCGTTCTAAACATGCTCATTTCGTTTCTCCCGACAAACGAAATTTCTTTTTGAAATCGATTCAACCAATACCTTCCTAATTCATAATTACAGTAAATTCTAACATTAATATTGTGGTTGCCCTGTTTAGTTGACCCGGTTGAAATATGATATTTTGGTTATTTATTTATGTAAGATTATATATACCATATTTGGTTTAAAATCCATGAAGTCAGTTCTCTATAAATACATTTACAAAAATATTATTTTACTTTTTACTGTGGTAGCCCTGCTCTGTAATTCCGCTTTAAACATATTGATTTCATTATGATCTGTTGTACAAATCTGATATACAAAATTAAGTTGAAATCCGTTAAGCCAATTCCTTCCAAATCCTTATTACTGAAAGAGTTTAATTTATAATTGTGGCACCCCTGTTTGGTTGATCCTTTCCAAATATGCTATTATGGTTTTGTATATATGTGTAAATTATAAATATTAAATTTAGCTAAAATTGATGAGGACAGTTAAACAAAAATTCTTGTAAAAACAAAATGTTTAATTACTAGTATTGTGGCAGCCCTGATCTTTAAATCTACACTAAACATCTTTATTTTGATTTTTTATGTTTCATACCTTCATAATAAAAAATTTAGTTGAAATCGGTTCCGTCAATACCTTCCAAATTCATAATTACCGAAAAGTTAAACTTTAAAATTGTGGCCCCTCTGCTGAATTGATCCGGTCTAAATATGACATATACGTAATTAATTTATGTGAGTATTGTGTGTACCAAATTTGGTTGAAATCGGTCAGCCAATTCTTCTGTGATATATGCGGACGGACGGACATCACGAAGGTAATAGTGCTTTTCAGCAATGACGAAAGGCACTAAAAATTAATACGAGTGAAATCAAAGGAGATTTCTGATTAATTGGTAAATAATCCGGTTGTTTCTTAATGCATAACGAATCATTTTGACTTGAATAGCAACTCATTAATTTAAACAAGATGGAAAGTTGAAGAGATGACTTCTTATACATGCTCGCATAAAGCTTCAACAGAAATTTGGGATTTGAGAAGGAGAACAGTCCTGTACTTTACCGGGAATCGAACCCGGGTCTCCCACTTGCCGGGTAGGTACATACTTTATTTGAAAGTTATTTCACTTTCTAGAGATAAGGTAAGGGCATTTTCCGCGATGCCACTGTGAGAACGTTTAGTGGTTAAGGTTTACTACTTAGCTTATTGTTAGCCCTTTCTCACCGTAAATACCACAATTCGAGATTGTAAAATCATGCTGGCTTGATAGCTTAGTTGGTTAAAGCACCTATCCGGCAAGTAGGAGACCCAGGTTCGATTTCCGGTCAAGTACAGGATTTTTTCTCCTCAAACGTCAAATTTCTCATTCATTTTAATTCCCATTCATTATTAGAATGCAATTTCTCTTACTTGAATGCTATGCACTGGGTCATTTTGTACACATGCATTATTTATGCCTCGTTATTTAATAAATCAGACTCCAAAAACGTTTCTAGTAATTGATGGCAATACTCTTATCGAATCAAATGTATTTTAACTAATTGACACCCATTTTAATATGTATCTCCGCAAACTTAACCTTAAAAAGAGATGTTTTACATTTCTGAATCAAGAATAATATGCATAATTTTTCTAACGCAGAGATATTCAAATAAGGCGTGCACGTAATAACAATGTTTGCTGAAAAATCAATGTTATAAAATAAATAAATAAAATAAGACTGCCTGATTTGCGCATTTAATAATAGCAAATCTTATACTTATGTTATAAAGACAATTCCCCAATACACACCAACTCCGAGCAAAGTTTGGTTAATTAACATTTAAAACACTTAAAAACAAAAGAAATCCAGTTTCTATCTTTCCAAAGTTTTTAACCGGAGAAATTTCTCCTCTATCCGGTGTTTTAGAAGCACATAAAATGTCCGAAACGATGATTGTGCGTGCCTATAATTTCAATCAAAGCGCACCGTCCAGCTGGGAGATAAACCCAACACATACACATACGCAGCTGAAATGAAAATGGGATGGATATTATTTTTTCGAAAAAACATCCGGCATAGCTGCACCGGCTCGTCCGTCGGCACAAGAAAAGACGGGAATGGTAAAAACGCGCAGCATTTCCCTCGGTGTGTAAGGGGAATGCAGGAGGCGGAGAGTGAATGGGAGAGAGCTCGAGGAGAGGGTGAGGGAGCGAGGTACTAAAGGGGCAAGAGTGGCAGGGAGGAGAAAGAAAAAAATAAAAGGAAAAAGAGGACGGAGTTATCCTCTCTTCCTCGCGATGGGAATACGCGGGAGGGGTAATTATCGGGACGTGTTACAGGAAGGAAGGAGGGAGGAGAGAGAGAGAGAGAGGGAGGAGAGGCAAAGGGGAGCCGGGTGCATCTTTGTTGCTCTCCCGCGATGAGGTAACACGGGCTTTGAATTCGTCGTGCAATGGAGCCGAAAAACACGCGTTCAGGATGGAGCTGGATCCGTAGCGGTGGTAAAGGTGTCCCATCCACACGTGGGACTTGGATAGTCAGAGGAAGCGGAAAAGGGAAGGAGATGGTTTGTGATAAAAGAGATGATCAAGGAACTCCCCGGGAAGCTTAAGAGGCTTTCTAAGGAAGACAAAATGTTACGCCGGAGTCACCTCATGAATTAGAAAAAAACAGAGCACGATCGCCACCCCTTCCTCGCTTTCCAAGTAGACTTTTGTCTAAATGATTGTCGAATTATGTGCAATCTAGGAACCGAAACATCTTTTCGTAATCAAACTATCTCTGTTAAATAGTACAATCATTAACCCAAAATGTTATGTCAGTATTTTGATATTAAACTCAATCGGCCAAAGTTGGTCATTTCCATTACAGGATTATCGTGGATTAGGAAGAATAATAGTACATATGCGCATATTTACTAAGTAAGACTTACTGTTGAGTGCACATTTTTATTTTATTTCATTCCGAAAATTTTCATTCCCTTCCCATTTCACCTGAACATGATTTCTGATTGGAACAAAACACCAATTATTAAGTTAGAAGAAAAAGGCCGATTACAAAATTTTAACACGAGAGAAATTAAATGGTCAGTTTTGGAAATGGCCAAAAGAGGCAAAAATAAACCAAACGGAGAACTAAGTACTAGGGTATGATTCTGTCAAATTACGCGTTGCGCTCCTTGACTCCCCAAAGTAAAAGGAGGGAGGTGGTCCCGGAGGTATCATGGTGTCGGCAGAAGAGGAGGGGGTGGGAAGGGCAGCGAGAGAGGAGAGGAAGACGGAGAGGTTTACGAAGTGGAGGCGAGAGTGGGGGTGTGTAGAAAGAGAGAGGGCGATCGTCGGGGGAGAGGAAAGAGCGAAGGGGTGAGGGAAAGGGAGCCGGATCGAGAAGGGTGGATGGAGTGGGCTAGGTTGGGATCCGGAAGGCTTGTTGAAGAGAAGTCATGGCGGGCGAGGAGGTGGGGATGAGTAAGGAAGATGCACGAGGCAGGCAGCGGCATGGGAGGGAAAGGGGTAAGTGAGGGGGAGGGGAGGGGGCCAATCCGAGTGGATGGGTGGGCGCGGAGGGGGAAAACAGAAGGGGTATGGTTGGTAGATGAAGGAAAGGAGTGAAAGGGAGGAGGAGTGCGCCGGGGCAAATGTGGAGGTTGAGTGTGGAGGGGAAGGAAGGAGGAGGGGGAATTCATGGAAGGGGAGCAGTAAAGAGTGTGGGTAAGGAGGAGGGAATCGTTGTAGAGAAAGGGAGAGATCGTTCGAGCCATGCCAGAAGGTAGGGCTCCGTGAGCGTCTCTGGTCATTGACCCCGGAGGAAGGCACCGAGTCTGTTCCGAAGGTGGTGTTGGTGTAGTGAGAGGGGGAAGAGGGAGGAAGGGAGGGAGGGAAGATTGTAGTAGAGGGAGGGAAGATTGTAGTGGAGAGAGGAGGGATAGAGAGCGGGTGAGGGGACGAGGGGGAGGGAGGGAGGGAAAGGTCGCGAGGGGCGCTAAAGGAAAGCAGGAAGGAGTTATGGGACTCGTCGGGCGATGCCGGAAATCGAGCGAAGGAAATGATTCCTCTCCGCTCCCAGCGACCGGAATTTCGAAGGAATAAAATGAAAATAGGATTATTCATCATTTTCATCTCGAATCATCTCTAACTTTCATTGATGTTGGATATGATGTTCCAGGTAATTGGAAATAATAAACTCTGTAGGATATTTAATTCGCAACCATCGATAAACGAATATAAATTTATGTAAATCTAACTTCAGAACTAAAATATTTAGAATTAGGGGTGGTGACCATTTTCATACCAATGACTCTGTGAAAAATATCTGCTAAAATAAATTAATTTTAAGCCACTAATTTCGAAACAAATTTCAAATAGGCCATAACTATAGCGAAAGTTCATCTTAAAGTATATCCGAATAGTCATTCTTAAATTCAAATTGCATGTGTACAAGGTCACCAGGCACAAACCGAAAAAGATAAACACAATAACAACAAAATGCCTTAGTTGGATTAACTCTACATTTTATAACATTAGGTTATGATTTGTATCCCTCTCAGTGTGATCAGCATAACACAGTTTAAAATACAAGACCACAAACTTAACAAATTCCTCATTATATCAAGTAATATTTTATGCTTAAGTCGTATTTTATAGTTTATATTAGTACATACTTAATAACTACTGCACATTTCGAATTTCTGATAAACATCGCAGTCTTTTTGGACTTCATTGCTTCGTTTCCTCCATAATTCATTATCCGTGACTAAATATCACTTTTATCCCTTTCATATTTATGGTCTCGCCTAATGATATCGACGTGAGCACCAACGCACGCGTTTCGGTAAAATGATGAGCGCAATAAAAATAGTTACAGGATTCCTCGTGAATGCAGTCACGATTCGTCGCATTCTAAAAATATACTGCCAACGTGGAAAAAAACTTCTTTTCTGGCGGCATTCAAAGTTGTTGGGACCCACGTCGTCCTCGTCAAGGTGGGTTGGGGTGACAGAGGCGCGTATGGTCGGGGGAAAGGACGATGGAAGAAGAGATGGGGGAGTGGCGAAGGAGGTAGTAGGGGTGGAGGGAAGGGGGCAGGAGGGGGACCCTTATGTAAATTCCTCTCTCGTTCGCAGCCTCCCTCCTCTCTATGTATCCCTTCGCTTCCCAATACCTTCCTCTCTCCTCGGCACACACGCACACAAACCTACTCCTTCAACTACTCATCACCTTTAGAGAATAGTCATACGTCTGCTATACCACATCGACCCTTCGGGTCCCGGACAAAACGGCCCAGGACAAAACGGCCCTGGACAAAACGGCCCCGGGCATAATGTCCCCAAACGTAAACTAGGACAAAATGTCCCCACGCAACAGAATAAGTATTAATTATTCCCTCTCCGATGTTGGTATGCTGTTCAAAATCAGTCAGATTATTAATTAGAACGCCTTTAATAAGTTTTCTGTATTTATTTTGCTCTGAAAATTTCAATTTGCAACATTAGGCTCGATATAGACCTTTTTACATATGACGTGTTTTAAGAAACATCCAGACTAGATAGAAGATTGAAATTTGGCAGGAATACTTCAATCATAGTTGGGTTGAGTTGCGTGGGGACATTTTGTAAGTTTGCGTTTGGGGACATTATGTACGAGGCCGTTTTGTCAGAGGACGTTTTGTCCGGGGCCGTTTTGTCCTACACCCGACCCTTTAATGTTCTTTCCGAGGACCCTATCGCACAACCTTCTCTCCTTCCCCTCTTCCTCGCTTCATCCCTCCATCTTTACTTCTTCTTCACGAGTCCCGCTCCCGAACTCAGTATTTTATTTCACTGATTTTCCCTCTTCTTTTTCTGCCATAAAAAACTCGTCCAAGCATCAATTTCTTAGACTATTATTTGCCAACTCTGTTTCATACCTTAACTTTGTAGTTGCTTCTTTGTCTCAAGATCGCTCTATCATGGAAATAACCTAAAGTTGATCTTTCATCACAATTCCTTTTTCCATATCTTATATTGGTGCCTTGATTACTCCAACAAAACAAATTTATAATTTAATGAAAGCATGTTTCGTTGTTCTTAATAAAAAACTATATACCTATTTGTTTTACTTGAAGTGATATAACCAAATATTTTTTCACGCTTAAAGCATTCACTCGATGCATCAGTGAAACTGGAAACACGAAAGTAGTACATTTTACAATATATTTCATTTTGTCGATATCATGGTATAACTATATAACTGGCAATGTTTTCAAGTAGAATGAATAAATAGATTTGTTGTGTTTTTATTTCAAATGTGAAATAGATGAAACGTGGGCCGCTGCAACCTGTTTGCATGAGAGCACATTTCCGCAAGAGTGGTCAAACATCTCGAATAGGTGTCTTATGCTGCATCACAGCCGTAAATAACAATCGCGGACTACACGCCCAAATTCCTATTCTTACTGCCCTTACCCATATTTCAATACCATGCCATTGTAAGCGGGATAACCCTTTTAATTCATTCTTTAATCAATAATTCATCCATGTGTTATAATAGATCGACAGATCATGATAAGGCCAGTGTAGGAGTGTCCGAGACGGAGGACTTATTCTGAAGATGGGAGGTGAGTGTGAGGTACAAAAATGGGTTTGAAAGGAGTTGGAGGGGAAAAAGGAAGATATGATGAATGGTAGGAAAATATATTATAATAATAAATGGTAAAACTTACATTCCTATTAAAAAGACTGACATGGGTGGTGTGAACTTTAATTTCAAGCAAGGAAATTTATATGGATATATATATATATATATATATATATATATATATATATATATATATATATATATATATATATATATATATACACATACACATATATATATACATATACATATGTGTGTGTGTGTTACGGTAAAGGTACATAATCGGGAAATGTGGGCATTTACCGGTAAATGTGCACATTTACCACCAAGCTCGGTAAATGTAAGTTTAAGTTTCCAGAAATACGTATTATCCGTACATTTCCCGGTAAATGTGCACTATTATCGATGTGCCTTGGTAAATGTGGAAATAAGTAAGAATAAAAAATGCTACACTTTAATAATTACGTTAATTTATAACAGAAATCATCCATGATTCAGCTCCACTGGTGTATATTAAGATGAACGCTCCCCAACCCGAGAGGGGAACACAGTGAACGTAAGGAGGAACCAAAAATACTTCGACTAACCTACCCAACCCGGTGGGGCCGAGTAAAATTTGCCTTCATCTTCAAATTTAGTTTAGTTAATTGTGCACATTTACCAGGAAATTTACACATTTACCGGACAATGCACATTTACCGTACTTCTAAACTGCAACAGATGTTCACGCCGTCGCCAAGTTGTGGCCTGTGTTGCGACGTTAATCCACATATACCAGTGTCTCTAGGTAAATGTGTACATATCCCCAATCCAATCGGTAAAAGTATGTTATACTTACATTTACCGAACTTGGTGGTAAATTTGCACATTAACCGGGAAATATATATATATATATATATATATATATATATATATATATATATATATATATATATATATATATATATATATATATAACTTAATAATTCCATATACAAATTTACAGTTAAAACATTAATTTTTACTCGTGTACTCAAAATATATATGGGTAATTTAAATAAAAATTAAAATATTGCACTTAACAACAATTTGTAACGAAGTTGTAATGACGGATGTCTTTTTTGACGTTCAGCTAAGAAGTATGCTGATAAATTATTTACTAAGTTATATTCCTCAATGTAGGCGTGCGTTACGTTTAGTTATCTATTAGCACATCATTAAAGATTTTATTCAACCATAGAAGAAGATGAGTGTTACAACAAACGCAATCATAAAGATCTATCGATGTTATGCGTAAGGATGTCTTATTGCTTACATTGCAGAACGTACAACCAATAAAATCATAGCCACCAAGGATTATAATTCCGTACACTTTATAGTGTACAGAAGCAAGAACAAAATATGAAAAATGAATATGGTTTTGTGAAGCAAAGTGGGATAAAAACTATAAAACGAAAGAATACGAGAACCAAGGTTGACACTGGTGGCATACGTATATTCAAAGTTCACTTGAAAACAATAAAACCATTTTATATATTTGTCTGTCGCCAAAAGAAAAAATGCACTAGGAGCGTATTCATTTAGTTTCATCTATTTCTGACGCGAAAAATTCGTTTGCTATGTTGTTTCTTAAAAACCTATTCAATAAATATTTCATGAAAAAACAAACAAGAAATTGCAATTGATAAGTAGGAGTTAGCCAAAGTTATGAGAAATAACGAGTGATGGTGTCCTTATCTAGAAGCATTCCATTGGTGGAGAAGAATGTTTCTAGATGTAGTAAGGGGGCATAAGAAGAAGAGGGATTTGGAGATGAATATCTACATTTGAGAGAGGAGACGAAAGATGAGGCGTAGAGAGGGTAGGAGCGGAGATGGGATATCATGGGAGTAATGGAGCGGCTGTGTAAGGGAGGGAAAGAGGGAGAGCGATTTTAAGCGGGAAGGAGTGAGGGGGGGGGGGTGGCTATGGAAGATGGGATGGACGAAGCAGAGGCGGAGAAAGGAGGAAAGGAAGGAGCAGGAGAGAAGGGAGTGATGGAGAATAGAAGCGTGGTAAAGGGCAAGGAGAAAAGAGATGAAAAGAAAAGTCGGGAAAAAATTAGGAGAAACAGAATAGAAAAAGGAAAGAGATGGAATGTATAGATATGAGTGAGTGGAAAGGTGAAAAATAAAACATAAACAGTAACAAATAAATAATAAATGGGAGAGAAGAATAAAAAGGATATGAAGGAAGAGGAAGAAAAGGAAATGGAAATTTCAAAAAAGTATGGGACGGATTGAGAGGGATGAGGGAAGTGGGTAAGGAAGAAGAGATTGCAGGAATATTTCGTGAACGTGGGAAAGGTATAAGAAGGATTTTATTGAAGAGAAAGGCGCAGAAGAGAAAGAAGTGAGATAAAGGAGCGCGTGGTGAAGGCTAGAAACGAGAGAGAGAGCGTGTGGAAAGGGAGGAGAAGATAATGCAGCGCACGAATCGAAGCGATGGGGGTGGGTGGATGGAGAGAGGGCGGCGGAGGATGCGATGCAGGAAGCTGCTTGTGCAGGGCGCGGGGGCGGGGAACATGGCCACGACGAAGTATGGCACGGCTCAGATGGAATCTTTATCTTTCTCTCCCTCCTTGGCAAACCCTCCCCGAACCCACCCACCGACTTACGCCCACCCCTCCGACCCCACCGCCCGGTCTCGTTTTAGCTCCCGCACCCATTTACTCCTATTCTATACCTTTTCCCAACCTCGCGCACACCATCGATCGCCGACCCGCCTTGCAGATCCCCGGTACCATTTCGCACCTTATCCTCTCCGCTTTCGACTAATGCACAAATTAACTCCGCTGTTCTTCCTTCTCCTTGGCCTTTACCCCACACCCGATCTTCTTACCTTACACCCCACCCACACTTTGTCCTCACCTATCCACTGTTCCAGCTTCTCTTTTTAATGCCATTCACTCCCTACACTTAACCAGCCTTTCTCCATCGCGGTCCATTCCTTCCTTTTTCCACACCGATTTCACTTCTTCTCTTCGCCCATCCTTACCTCCCCCTCTTCCACCTCCCTCTTCCTCAATCTCTTCCACCCATCTCCCGAGATAACATTCGCCCAACCTCATCGATGAGACTCCCTCTCCTACTTCTCTCTCTCTCCCCCCCCCCCTATAGCTCAACAGGGTCTTCTCGCCACACCCACGCCTCCTCCCACTCTTCCTCGCCCTTCCTCCTTACGTCCTCCCCCCCCTTTCTCTCTTTCTACCCTGCGGTCGTGCAACGCCCGCCCCTCCCGCCTCGCTCGATTCGCCCCACCCTACCGCTTCCTTATCTACCTACCACGCCGCGAATCATCCCCCTCCGCCACCCCTGAGACCCTTCCACTCCCGTCACCTCCTCCCCTTTTCCCGTGTACGTCTCGCTCGAACTGTGCCTCCTCCCTCTTCGCTACATCTAAGCCATAACCAAATCGATTTAAGTTCAGCTCATTTTTCAGATTCGGTCATGTTTGGAAATAGGATAGGTATGGTGGTGAACTCAGTAAGAGTCATCCCGATGATAAGTAGGCTCTAAATTTCCATGGCAAGATGAGTAAGTTGTGGAGAGAAAATCTTGTTTGAATGCCAAAATTAACATGAAAATAACATTTCCGATAAAGAGCAAGTTTTTCCTTATAAACCGGTATTAATCATTAAAATTATATTAATCACATATACATATATTATTGACAAATAAGTCGTGACTAGAAAAATAATATTTAAAAATATATGATAAACTTAATTAAATTTTTTGTAAACAAATATTTTAATATAATAAATTATTTTTCAGTAATCATGTTATTGCCGTTGTAGTAAGCAATAAAATAACTATACGGTAAAAATCAAATATTCTAATGATAAGATATTTTAAAGCTGCCATTATTAAATAATATTCGTACTTATGGATAACTTCAGTGATACACAATGTATCAATTTTATTGTTGAACGATTAAATTCCGTTTCGTGATTGTATGTTATCATAGAAATAATGTCCTTGATTAAGGTTTCCGATAAAAGTTCGTGAAATTAAAAAAAATATTCCTAAGGTTATTAATAAAAAAAGGATTCGCTTATTTATAATTCGTCGATTTACGGTAAAATAAATTTGATGAATCTTTCTTTGTTTACGTTGCATTTTTATCTTCCTTTAGATGTAAGTTCGTCTCAGCATGCACGCAAACAACTCAATCTTCCAACATTCGTCATATCTCTCTCTAATTGTTGCTTTCTCCATTTATTTTATCTTAAACTATTACTCCTCTGAGTTCTGATTAAACGAATTTCATGAGGGTATCACGTTTCATATACATAGGTATATGAATTTCTATACGAAACTGACAAATTTTTGCGAGCTTTTTTATTATTCTCTCAATATCTTTTGTCCTCACACCATCCTTTTCATCTCCATATTCTATTATGTAAACAAAATAGTACCTTCTTTCCATGTTTACTTATCTCTTTCTTCACACTCATTTTCTCACCTTTTTCACTCTTTACTCTCTCAATATGCAGTTAACCTTCTACACTTTCCCTCCTCTTTCCGTCCAAATGCGGTGCTAATTAAACTTCACAAAGAATATACATTGACTCATCTTTCAACCCTGGGGAGGCTATCAAGTATCATTTTCATATTATTATTTTCTTGGATTTAAAAATAAAAACTTCCCACATTATACATTGTTATTATGATTCGCTATTGTTTTTCCATGCTCATACTTATCCTAAGATTGATCATTTCTTTCACTTATTCAGATAATTAATTTAAAATTTTCATAATTTTCATATTCGGCTCGTGTAATTTATTTTTATCGATTAACATAATATTGTATCATTTAAAGTTTCTTGGACTTAAAATTTCAACTTAAATTCAATATGTTGAATGAAGACTTTTGCTATGTGACGCAGATTTTTTTACACCCCTTTCCAATGAGTTAATTTAGGTTTGTTCTTCCATCGATATTCTGGCAAAATTTTTCTTATGAATTAGCACTTTTTGTCATTAGCCTGAATTTACATATGAACTTAGCTTTGTATTTAAATATTTAAGCTTACGTATCTTCATAAATATTCTGTGGAGGCTATGGATATTGGTGATGTAATTGGATTTGCAATATCATTACAAAGAAGAAAACATCCGCGTTCTGAAGCGGGGAAATTAGTTTGCTAAGATAGTTCAGTGGTTGAATATCCGCTCGGCAAGTGGAAGATTCGATTCACGGTCATGACAGAAGTTTTCTCCTGTTTCAAAAATATTCCCATCAATACAAAGAGTTTACATTAAAGAATTCTTTTCGCTTGATATGGTTTTTCGAGCGCTTCCTAAACTTTATGCATCTGCGACTCCTTCTTAGAGCAGCCGATCTTATCGCGACCCCCTTAGCTTCATTCATTTACCAATACATAAATACAAAATTTGAATGGAATATTTAGAGAAAATCGGCATTTTAAAACATTAACAATGAAAACATTATGCAATTAAAATAAAACTAAAAAATTTAAATTAACGCATAAATATTGTTCCGTCTTCGTGATCCCCCTGAAAATCTTTCGCGACCCCGACTTGTGAATCTCTGGTTTATTCAATCCATTATGAACCATTTGTCGTTAATGTAAAATTTAGGAATATAAACTGTTTCGCTCAGCATTATTCTCTTCCGTAAACAATTCACTGAGTAATATCAAAGCCTCTCTATATAATTTGATATGTAAGTACCACTAAATATCGCTCACAATTGCTGTAAACATCCATAATTGACAAATATTCCTTGAGAGATAATATACTTCACTTACGAGGCCGCTGTTTATCGATTCTTAAACGTGTATACATATATATATAAACAGGTATAGTAGGTAGGTGGTTAGTGTGTCTAGCTCCCATTGCTAGGGTCGCCGGTTCGAATCCTGCCGAGGGCATGGTTGTATATGTTCGTCATTGTTAATGTTATTACGCTCATTGTAAAAGGCCGTTAACGGCTGTTTATGAGCTAGTGTAAAAAAAATAGAAAATAAAAAAAAGATAATAAATTACGATAGATATACAAATCCTCATAAACAAATAATAAACGCCAATAAACGCATTCATTCTTTCCACTATCGTTCTTTTATAATCATCTCTCTTTTCCCTACGCACACTTCCTCCTCCTTCTCATCTACCTTTCTTTGCTTGTTGATCTTCTCCATCGGCATCTCCGGCATCCCCTCTCTTTAAATCCATTTCCTTCAGCCCCACCTCTGCCTTCCTTTCCTCGGCGGCACGTGCTTCGCGGTTGTCGCAAGGATTCACGGGAAAATTGCGTGAGGTCGGGAGTCTTGCATCGATAAGCTCCACTTCGGTTCGCTGGACTCCTTCCGCATAGGGAGCAGCAAAAAACGTGTCGCACGAGACCCTTCCTTCATTCGAACGAATGTGCTGGAGGGAAGACAAACCCCCACCTCCCCCATTCATCTCTCCTCCTTCGATATTTCCAGCTCAACCCTCCAATTCTTAATCCAAATCCCAAACATGTCCATCCTCTCCATGACTATTTTTCCTCCCATAACTCCGATCCCTTATTTTCCTCAACCATTTATATTGATTCAAAGGCGGAACAAAATATTTTAAAATTTGCTTTTATTTTAGTAGGTTTGATATTAATCAGTATTTGATAAAGGCGAAAGTTCTTCGCTTTGAATCGCAAGCAAAATCTTTTACAACATTTCATTGATTATATTTTTTAAGAGAAATATAATACACCTTTAAATGGCTGTATGTTGGCCTGGATTAACCGAAATGATTTAGTCTACGTCACTAGGAATAGAAAAGGAAATTTTCAGCGAATGAAATGCAAGTACATAAAATCTTTTCTGAATATTTACTCCTACATTATAAAGCTGAATATACAGTTTAATTGTACATTTATCTGTAGATTTAAATTATTACTGCATCGATCGGATAAAGACAAAATCCGGTGTCAACACTTGCGATATAATTAACTATCATTCTATTCTGCTACATTTAATTGTTAAGAAATATACGAACAAAATTTAATAAAATGGAAATAAAATGAGTGCTGACTGACAAATTATATGAAAATTTACCGACAATGTTATGTATATGACAATTGCCCTTACATAAAAAAGTAGGAAAATATGAAAAGGTAATAATCGTGACTCACTAAGATTATTGCAAGTCAAAATATCTTAATTATAATTTTGGGATACGTGTAAATTTTAGTAATCCAAGATACCATCAGGGCTGTAGTGGAGGGTATACGGTGGTGTACACCGTATACCCTCTGCTTTTAGCGAATGAATAGGGTATATCCTCTGCTTTTAAAAAACTGGGTAAGACCCTCCTTCAAAGTTTTATATCTGTATACGGTATACCCTCTGTTTTTTTGCGACTACAGCACTGGATACCATATCCACCGCAAAAAAATAATTAGCAGTTTGCAATGATTTATTCATGTACTTATAGATAGCCCATCAAAATCACTTGTCTTAAGTTAAAACAAACTAATTAGCAATAGTCATGGGGAACTTGAATGCCTAATTGCCCCCTCGAACTCGCCATTGGAGGGCATTATCTCCAATTTACTCTCTATTAATGAAATAAAATAAAACAAATATCAATAAATCTTGAAAACCGTTTCAGCTTAATGTTATAAATAGATAATATCCGTGCTAATTTACATCCTGATGTTGCAACTTCAGAACTATGATATCCTTTATGCCAAAACGCCCATATCAGTCCACCTATAATAACTATAATTTTGTTTATTTACGTTACACAAACTCGAGCACAGGAGTTACGTTGTGTGCGTCGGAGACAATATGCAATGAACAAAGAAGTCCCCGCAATGGTCAGTATTCTATTGCGTAAGGGTGCCTATCCTACACTTCTCATTTTTCTGCCTCATTTGCTGCATTAATGTCAATCACCTTGGGGCTAAAGAGGTGACGTACGTGAGGGAGGTCGGCTTAGGAATGAATGTCATCGGAGGAATGGGAAGCAGAAAGAGAGGACAGAAGATGTGAGGGAAGAATAAGGGGGGAAGAGGAGAGAAGCGAGAAAGAGAGGACAGAAGAGGTGAGGGAAGAATAAATGGGGAAGTGGAGAGAAGTGAGAATGAGAGGACAGAATAGGTGAGGGAAGAATAAGGGGGGAAGAGGAGGGAAGCGAGAAAGAGAGGATCGGATGGGAAAGAGTGTTAGTTTTGAAGGGGGCAATGGATGGATGGGGAGGAAAGGAGGGGAGCGAAAGAGTTGGAGTGGGGCGTGGTCAAAAGGTGAGGGAGTCGTGGAGGGGAGTAGGATGGTGGGAGAGAAGAGGGGAGAGAGAGAGCAGGGTGTGAGAGAGAGGTAGATGGGAGGGCGTTGACCCCTTAAATTCCCCGCTGGATGCAGGCAAAGGGGTTGCCACCGAATGAATGGATGCCCCAGTGGACAAGGCGAGGGGATTATGAGGCCGCCTGCAGTAACAGAAGATCGAGATAAGCGACGGACGGCGAATCCATTTAAAACCATTCCTCGAAATCGACACAAGGCAATTGGGTCGTCCTCGGAACCGATTTTCCCTTTCTGGAAAAGGGTAGAGGTCAACCTCTCCCGTTGAAAGGGACCCAAAAACATTCTCTTCGTGCTTCTTCATGCTATTTAGTGACCATAAACATCTGGCCGAACAAAAATAAACCATTTTTAAATTATGAATTCTGAGTTTTTTTGGCAAGTAGTTTTTTGCATGAAACCCTGCGCGGTCGCTGCGTTGGCATGAATTCACGCATGTGTACGTGCGTCTGCCTCCCTAATAACTTAAAAACTCTAGACAATTAACACCTTATTCAAGATGAAAGTGAGTACGTTTCAAGTAATTGGAAAAACACACGACGATTTCCTACTTACTCTCCAAAGTCAATTGATATATCACGCGATGCTTCCCAAACGTGTGCTTTTAGTTGTATTTTTGGTGAAGCATCAGTTTCGCATTACGTCGCGATTTTGGTCGTGTACGAGCGTAAAATAAATTATTTTTATATTTCAATATTTAAAACTATTAGATTGAGATGAGTACCCATTTATAACTAGCTCTAAGAAGCCTGTATTGAAAAAATTATCAGGACATAAAATGAATTATATGGCATTAGAGCAATTGGTTTAAAAAAATCTATCTAAGAATATTTACTTTTAATATTTTTATTATATTATGTTGCGGTGACCAAAACTTTTTGAGATTACTCTTTTTAAGGATACCATTGCGGCTTTAAACTATGTAAACAATTATGTTGATGAGATACATCTCCACTCAAAGAAAATAAAAGAATAACTACAGTAAGCAGAAAAGTTAAAATATACCGGCAGCTAGTCGTCCGTGTCAAGTGCAATAGGCACTGAAAGGAAACTGGTATTTGAGACTTGAGAAGCAAAGCAACAGCCATTTAGATACGAATTCGTTTCCCTTTCTCACGAATAACCAAAAGTTTAACGTGAGGGTGACTGGAGCCATTCGACGCACGTAAGAAGTTGGCTCAAATCTGTAGTCACAAAATAGTGAAATCAACCACGAGCGCTTTTCATAAATCAAGTAGCCGACATCAGCGGTAATGTAATGACTGGTGGTTCTATTTTATCTTAAACTAGTGAAGTGAAATTATGATCGCACTGTAACTGAGATACGGTCTCCAAACCACTATTTTTAGCGCGTTTCAAAAAAATGTGCTCATAATTTCACTTATGGATAACACTCTACTTGTTTATTAATATTATTTATTCATTAGAAATATCTACAATTGGACTTTTCTTGCTTAATAATGTCATGAGGCTAAAGAGCTAATTAAAAGAGAAAGCCATACTCATTTTTTCTTTGTAAAATGTAAGCTAGCGGAAAGTAAAGTAGCAGGGTAATTTGACTTGATGTTTCACAAACCGCACCTCAGTAGTTCAAGGCCAATCTATAATACTCTTTTACGAAAACTTGGGTTATTATAAAAAACTTTCTGTAATTCCCATTAAAGTCAAAGATCGCTGAATTTACTTGAGGAAGGCTAATTTGTTTATGAAATTCTCGTCTGTATACATCAATCGTTTTATGGATGAAGGAATGACTTAAGCATCTATTAGATTCACGCCGTTATTTGAACTTGGTAATTCACTGATATTTTTAATTTTCAAACAATCTAAAATGAACAGAAAATTAAGCAACATTTAGACAGAGCAATTATAGTTCCCTTTATGAAAACGGACAGGAAAATAGTTGAAGGGATGCTCTGCTATAAATAAATATGCTTTACACTTTAAGAAGCTCTCCATTTTTATGGATGTGATTAAAATTACAAGGCATAGATGCATTTGTGCGTGCAGTTTTGACTGAATACTATTGTTAGGAGTAATTAGATCCTGTCCTCTGGTGTCATTGCTTAAGTTCGTGAGTTGCATGTTAGGTGAACTATTCATTGGTGACACTGGCAAATGTGGTAAGATTATATAGTGGGCTTTCGAGAAAGCAAGCTCCTCATAAGGTTTGGCGGGTTCTTTAACAATGGTTAAAATGATTATACTGAAGATGGTTATGGAGATAGCAGCGAAGAGAGAGGGAAGGATGAATGGATGGAGCGGAGAGAGGGAGGGAAGAGGGCGTTCGAGGGCGCCTGGGAATGGGATGGTGGGAGGAAAGGTGGGCGAAGGAAGGAGAGAGATGGAGGTACGAAGGCAACGGAGGGGAGTTGCTGCGCCACCTTAGTGCACGGCTGAGGGATTACGTGAGGAGACGCACGTGGACTCGCGATGCCAGCGCCGCGATGCGATTCTTTTAGGTATACCCTCTCCGCTCTTGTTATGTGTTCTTATTTTCTCTACAGCTACAATTTGGCCCGAAATTCAATCAATTTAATTTCTTCCTTTCTTTCCCTCACAAATGATTGATCCGTAAATTTACTGATGAGAAGCAAAATATTTTAATTTGCAATTTAGACACTTTTTTCAAAATTTTAACTTCCTATAGTTTAAAGTATCAAATAAGATTACGTGTGAGTACCAAGTCATAAAAGTCTTGAAAATTAATAGAACATTTTTAATACGTCTACATCATTCCCTGCAGGCAACCTAAATGACGGATGGCAGGGGATGCATGTACCAAACATGTCCCTAGCAATTCCGATTTATCGTTTTCCTATTCGTAACAATATTAATTTATTATTTATCAATTTTGAAATTCGTTCTGGTGCACCATAAAATAACCAATTCAACTATTTTACGTACCTTTAAGTTATTATGTTTAATAAACGGTTCATTATTATAATTGTTCTTTTTCTAGAATTTTTGTAGTACATTTTTACTTTCTCCGTATACTTAGTATTGTATTCATGAAAAAAATCGACTTCGAGATTTCAACGGAAATACACGTTTTGAGGTCCCCTGAACACGTTTTGACTATTTTCTCGATGATGTCTGTGTGTGAGAGTGTGTGTGCGCGTGTGTGTAGGTGGTAGCTTTTTGTGGGTGCTATAACTCAAAAACTATTATTCAGGTCAACGCGAAATTTTATATTTAGCATTTTTATAAAAGTTAGAAGAACTGATTAGTTTTTGGTAAAAATCGGCAAATCGGAAGTGGGTGTTTACTCTTGTCACTTATTCCTTATTTTGAAATATTTGCTTTAATATTTGATAAATGTAAAAATGTACTGAAATAAAAGTTGTAGGAAATTTAATTTTCTACAACTTTTGTTTGAAACATTTTTAAGAGATATCTTATATTTTTAGCTGCCACCACCACCTATCGACGACTATTGTTAACAATTGACGCTTAGTTATGTCTTAGTAACGCTCCTTTTTCTCTTCTTAATTGTTGGAGCATCGGGACTATATCCAATATCAGAAGTCTAACGGTTTCTTGCAGCTTCTTAAAATATTTATTATTATGTAACCTATTTGGAATTTTTAGAAATATTACAGATATGGAGAAAGTCATGTGGTGGCCACATCAGATTTTTTTAATTGCAATTTAATTTTTCCAGTTAAACATTTTGGGCTGTTAGATGGTAGAGTTATTATATTTTTGTTTAATAAATATTCAAACATTAAAGTATCATCTTGGAAGGGCCTCATTATCGATCTTATTTCGTTATTTGTCATTTGCATTTTGTTTGCTTTTGGTATATAGGGTGTTTAAAAATTATGTATACCCAATTTAAAAATTTATATTTCGTAAACCAAATGTACAATTTGCAGAACTTTTCTTTTCTTTTAAAGCTTAAATGCATAATAATGTTTGCAATGAACAAAACTCAAGTAAGATGTTCAAAATGTCCACCACCAGCACTGATACATAAGCGACATCTCTCTTTAACAGAATTACATACTACAGTGCACAAGTCAGTAGAAATTCTGTGCGCTTCTTGCTGTATTGCCATCCACAGATCCTCCAACGTTTGCGATTTCCGACCGTAAACTTTATCTTTCAAGTATCCCCATGCAAAAAAAATCTAAAGGAGTGAGGTCTGGAGACCTTGGAGGGTATTCAAAAGCACTCTCCCTGCGACCTATCCATTTCTCAGGAAATTCATTGTTCAGGTACTCCCGCACAGCTGTATGAAAATGTGGGGGTGCACCATCCTGTTGAAAATACACCAATGTATCCGGAAACATGTTTCTGATATTCGGTACTGCATAATTTTTTAACATATCAAGGTAACTCTCTCTCTCATTGAAACTCATCTGCATGTTCCCCATCGTTTCCATGGATATTTTTAAATAATCAAACATTGTTAAAATAATAAATTTATTTTGCTTTAAAATAAAAGAAAAATTGTGCAAATTGTATATTTGGTTCACGAAATATAAATTTTTAAATTGTGTATATATAATTTTGAAACACCCGTATGTTTATTTTGATGTCATTAACGCTAGTATTTTAGGGGGCATCTAAGCGAAGTTTAACCTCTTTCCTGTATGGTTTGTTTGCTTTGTTATCATATAATATTCCTTAGGTATTTTTAGTGTGAAGAGTATTGCGGGGTTCAGCGAAGCGGTGTTCAGTTTCTAAAGGGTTTCGTACATCCAAAAAAGTTGAAAAGCTCTGATCTAATAGGAGGATGAAGTAATAAGGGATTAAGAAAGCTAGAATTTTAGGCGAAACAGGCTGTTTACGGATTTTACGAATCAGAAAAGGAAGATGCATGAACGACTTACAAAATGAAATAGCCAAAGAAGATAAGGAGCGAGAGCATAAAGCAAAATTTAAAGCTAAGAAGGATATAAATGGAATGAGAGAAAGATATAGAAAAGAAAAGAGCTGAAGGAAGAGAAAAGAGAGAGATGAAGAAGAGCGCGTGGCAGGGGATTAAAACAGAGAGGGAAAAGAGATAGAGAAACAGCTCTTTGGGTCGGAGCAGTTTCCCCATTGTCTCACGCTCCCATCTCGCCATTCATGTCACCGACGCCATGTTTCGATTCCTCAGATGTCTAACCGACCCATAGCTTTATCCTCGTCTGTTATTTCTCCTTCCTCTTCCTTCCCTCACACTTTCTCCCTCACCCTCCTACCGTAATAATCAACATGCAATACTGCTCCATCTCACTTCGGCATTACCTCAAATGCCAGCGAATTTTTTGCAGGAAGATTACGGGACACCGTTGCCTTACTCTAGTTTGTGTGAGGCTATTAGGTTAATATCCGTGCTAATATTTCACTGAGAATTAACATATACATTCACTTTCAGTAATCTCGATTCCTCAACCGATCGTCCCCGCCAACGGCAAAAATTCTTATTACATGAACATGTATACAAAGAAAGAACATCCTATATTTTAAGATATTAGTGATACTCAAATTAATTTACTTTTAAATTCACTAAATTACAATCTATTTTTCAAATATACTGATTTTACTGTTTTAGAAATTAAATATCCCTTTGATGGTTTCTCAAAAACATGCTATTTCAATTTGAATGAGTAAGTAATTTTAGGAAAATATAGCCAATAGTGCCCCTGATTATGATTTGTTGAGATAGAAACTCTAATTTATGTTTAGATAAGTTTATTTAAGAGGAATCATTTCTTTCTATCAATATAGAAATGTTTTTCACGAAAATATTTCACTTAGAGTAAATTATTCAGTGGAGAACGTCAAGAAAATTAATGCTTGTAATTTAAATAATACTTTCAATTAAAATGTGCAATAAATCGTAATCATTCAAGTTATTGTAATACCTATTTTCAGATTTAAAATTTATAAGTGCATACTATCGGAGTTTTAAAAATAGCATCCATTGGCACTATACGGCTTTAGTTAACTTGTTATTTACGGAGTGAACGAGATTATTCGACATTATTTTTATAGCAAACATGTCCAGTCCATGGAACAAATCATGCGTTAACTACACTAAATGAGATATGCTAGGATATTAAATTGATTAAGTAAAAGTATTCTTCAATGAAAATTATTATTCTATAAACATGTTTTTAATATGTACGAGCTGTTATCTGGTATTATCACTATTATTCCACCATATCTTTGACACAAATAAGAAGTCTTGGACTATAGATTAACCCGATCCACCGTTAAAGTGAGCATGTTGTTCCCATTGTTTTCTCCAAAATGTGACAGGAGAACAGAAGTCAGCTCGTGGGCAGCGTGCAGGGCCGGCTTCAGACATTTCGCCGCCCTGAGGCGGGGAAGTTTTGGCCGCCCCCTCCCCCTTCATGTTCCGTGGGTCTCCGATGATCAAGAATTTTACATTATTAATATCTAACATTAAAACACAATCGTGCCAATATTTATTTTACTTAATTTATAAACATAAGTATTTATAGATAAACTTTAATCTGTAAGACATGTCACATATCAATAATAAACACACACACTCTCATATATGTGTATGCGCGTGCATGTGTGTGTGTGTGTACGAATACACACTATGTATACGAATAACAATTGACAATTGTTCTCGATGGCTATTATCGGGAGTGCCATCAAATATAAATCAAATATATTTTGTCTTAAGGGCAGGGGCGGCCCGAGGAATTTTGGCGCCCCGGGAGAGAGAGCGCCCCCCTCCGTAAATTATTGTGGAGATAATTACAGAGTATATGTACATTTATTCACCGCTCTGTAAAAATGACTGATAAAGGAAAAATAAACGGAATTCCACCAGCATTCGAGCCTGTTCTGCGTTATAAATTCGTATAAAATATTTTTTCACCTGCAGGTAATGTATAGATAGTTGGTCGGGATAGCGCCCCCAAGACTTTGGCGCCCCGGGCACCCGCCCGGCTCGCCCGTAGCTCGGGCCGGCTCTGCTTAAGGGCCATATTAATGATATGTTGCTTAATGCGCTGATAAATTAATTCTATAAGCTCATTTTGTATGTTTTTCCTAAATAATGTGCTCGCAATTTAGTGTTTTCCGGCCTCCTTTTCTGTTTTTCAATTCTCCGCAAGTGCTCTTCCATATCACCGTCTGTTGCTAACATTTCAATTAGCTTTAAAAAAATTACCATAGTTAGTATCATACAGTCCGTCAGAATCTTCTAGAAATGCTAAGCATTGTTTGGTAAGATATTTTACTATTTCCACAACCAGGGCTTCAGACAATAAGCAAGTGAGGCAATCGCCTCAGGGTGTAAGGTCGATGGGGCGGCACATAGAATCTTCACAAAAGCATGACCAAAATTACATATTTGGACCGGATCGAACAAGCAGAGGTGCCAAAATTGCAAAATAAATCTTTTCGGTAATTATGCTTTTGGAATGAATTGGCAGAACCGAATTCAACCAAATTTGATACATAGAGTTTTCACATAAATTCATGACCAAAATGACATGTTTCGATCCGATTAACTAAGTAGGGGTGCCACAATTGAAAAGTTAAACTTTTCGGTAAATATAAATTTGAAAGGAATTGGCCAAAACGATTTCAACTAAATTTTGCATAAAGGAGTTGTGCAACATAAAAAAATTAAGATTTTTAGGATAGATATAGAAAGCAGGGCTGCCACAATAAAAGTAATAAATTATTTTTAAAAGTGTTTGTGTTGAACTGTACGCATCAAATTAACCAAATTATAATATTTATTATGTACACATATATATCAAAATATAATAGCATATTTGGACCGGATCAACTAAACAGGGGTGCCACAATTACAAATTAAACTCTTTCAGTAACTACGGATTTGAAAAAAATTGGCTCAACGGATGTTAACTAATTATATAAATGATTTTTACAAAATACCATAATGAAATCAAGATTTTTAAAACGGAGCTTAAGAGCAGTGCTACCACAATTAAAGGTAAAATAATATTTAATTTACACGAATTTTTAGAGAGCTGTCCGTATAGATTTTAACCCATTAGGGTATATATCCCTCCCTAAGAACTGCATAACCTTACAGAGGTGGGAGGGTTTGTGTACTTTTATGAACCAAAGAGCTATGCCGGAGGGAGATAATTCTCCTGGTAGGACCGTCCAAGCCGGAAAGGTCTGAGGGGTAGAGTCAGACTAAGAAGCAGTTTTGGGGATTTTTACATCACCCTGTGCAAGGGCAGCAGCTTGCACAGTACCTCTGTAGGTGGTGATCATGTGCATTTGAACAGCTACAGATGGGTTATCACCCTTGTGAAAATGCGATGAGGAAAGCAAGGGGAAATTACCTCATTATATTTTCCATGATAGGCTGAAAAGCTGCAAATACCTCTATAGATCTCTCTGGGGTAAAATATTCCGGAGGTAAAATAGTCCCCCAATCGGATCTCTGGGTGGGGACTACCCTAGGGGATGCACAGAGATAATGTAACATTAATAAGAAGAAAGCAAGTAGTGAGAAATTAAGAATAGGCACATGGAATGTTAGGACTGTGAATTCAGGGGGTAAACTAGAGAACTTAAAAAGGGAAATGAGAAGGAATAATGTAGGTATAGTAGGTCTTAGTGAGGTTCGGTGGGAAGGAGAAGGCGAGATAAATTCAGACGAATTTAAGATTATTTACTCGGGAGAAGAGAAAAAGGAAAAGGGAGTGGGTATTATAATGAGAAAAAAGACAGCTGAAAGAATTAGCAAGGTAGTGACAGCTAATGATAGATTAATAGCCATAAAACTTCAGATGGAGACAGTGGAAATGCTTATAATTCAAGTGTATATGCCAACAACTAATGCTGGTGACGACGAAGTAGATGAAATCTATGAACAGATTATGGAGATATTGGAGGAGGAGGGAAAAGGATGGGTCAACACCATAGTAATGGGAGACTGGAACAGTGTAGTCGGAGAGGGACAGGAAGATAACATCGTGGGAAAATATGGACTAGGGAAGAGAAATGAAAGAGGGGAGAAACTTGTGGAATTCTGCCATAGAAATAGATTGATTGTAACTAATACATGGTTTAAGCATCACCAGCGGAGACTTTACAAATGGAGAAGCCCAGGAGACCAGAGACGATACCAGATAGATTACATACCAGTCAATGAAAGATTTAGAAATAGCATTAAAAATGTGAAAACACTAACAGGGGCAGATATCGATTCCTACCATAACCTTTTGGTGGAAAATACACAACGTAGACTGAAGAGCGTTAAGAGAAACAGGAGTAAACAAGAAATGGAACTTAGAGGAACTCCTTAAGAACAAGGAGGCTATAATGACTGAGCTGGAGGATAGGTTGGGAGAGAGAGCTGAAGAAAATAAGAACAATGTAGATGAGGAGTGGAGATACATTCATAGCAACATTAAAGATGTAATGGAAAAGAAGGTAGGAAAGATAACGGGTGAAAGAAACAAAAAACCCTGGATCACAGCAGCCATGTTGAAAAAAATGGAGGAGAGAAGAAAGCGGAAGACGATAAACACTGAAGAAGGCCAAACAAAGTACAAAGAGTTAAATAATCCTTTAAGAAGGAAAACAGATAAAGCCAGAGAACAGTGGATAAATGAAAAATGCGAGGAAATTGTCGAGTGTGAAAGAATTTGTAGAATAGACCTCATGTATAGAAAAGCAAGGGAACCATTCATGAAAAAGGCAAGAAAAATAGGACGTAAAGGAATCATGAACAAAAGTGGTAAAATAGTCTCGGAGCCAGACAATGTAAAGAATGTCTTGAAAGAATAGATTGAGGTGCTGTATGACAAAGAAGGAAAGCCAAGAAATATTGAATTCAATGAAAAAGAGGATGCGGAAAAAGACCAGCTAGGACCAAGTATTCTCGAGTCTGAAGTTAAAAGAGCAATTGATGACATGAAAAGAAGGAAGGCTGTTGGGAGCGATGATATACCAGTGGACGTTCTTAAGGTTTTGGGGTCGAAAGCAATTACGCAACTCACAAAATTCTTTAACCAAGTATATGATACTAGCATATGGCCTGAAGATTTTTTAGATGTTGTTATGGTACCACTGGAGAAAAAGAACAATGCAAAATGTTGGAAGGATTACAGACCTATTAGTTTAATTTCTCATACAGCTAAAGTTCTATCCAGAATAATAACCAAAAGAATTGAAGGTAAAATAGAAAAGGAGCTGCAAGATAATCAGTTTGGTTTCAGAAGAGGATGAGGGACTAGAGATGCTATAGGATGTATGAGGATGATGATAGAAAAAGCGCTAGAAGTCAATACAGATATGTACTTTTGTTTTGTAGATTGGGATAAAGCTTTTGACGGGGTGAAATGGGATAAAATGTTGGGTATTTTAAATAAAATAGGAATAGATTGGAAAGATAAAAAGACTGCTTTAAACCTTTACTTTGATCAAAAGTTTAGTGTCAGGGTTGAAGGAGAAGAAACAGGAAGTACTTCAATAGGGAGGGGAGTGAGGCAGGGATGCCCTATTTCACCAGCGATATTTAATATTTATGCAGAAACAATAACAGAAGAGGCGTTGATGGAAGAGAAAGGATTTATGATAGGAGGTGAAAGTATTACCACCATTGAATATGCAGATGATCAAGGATTAATAGCAGACGACGAGAATGAACTTCAGAGGATGACAGACAAACTAGTGGAGGTTGGCCAACAATATGGAATGAAGATCAATGCCGAAAAAACGAAATTAATGGTGGTTTCAAAGTAACATAAAGAATTAAATATAATGGTAAATGGCCAAAAATTGGAACAAGTAAGTAGTTTCAACTATCTAGGCAATATTTTAGCGCAGGATGGAAGTAGTACACAGGACATCAGAAGTAGTATTGCAATGGGAAAACCATCATTTAACGAGATGAAGGAGCTTCTCACAAGCAAGAAAATAAATTTAGAAACAAGGAAGAAATTAGCAATTAGCATAGCTTTTTATGGTGCAGAGACGTGGACGGTAAGGAGAAAGGAGGAAAAATATTTAGAAAGTTTTAAGATGTGGGTATGGAGGAGGATGATGAAAGTGAAATGGACAGAGAGGAAGAGAAACAAAGAAGTATTAGAAATGGTGGGAGAAGAAAGGATGCTAATAAAAACAATCAGGAAAAGAAAAGCAAATTGGATAGGGCACATATTGAGAAGAGAGTGTTTACAAAGGACGATCTTAGAGGGCAAAATTAGCGGAAGAAGAGGAAGAGGGAGAAAAAGAATAGGAAAATTAGAGAATATAAAGCAGGAATATAGTACTTATAGAGATATAAAAGAGGCTTCTAGGGAGAGAGAGAGAGAGATGGAGGCAGCGATTCAGCTGAAACCTGTCTTCGGACAGCAGCATGGTGATGAATGATGATGGTATATATAATCTTCATATAAATAAATAACCCAACTAGTATATTTCAACCGGGTCGACTAAACAGGGCTACCACAATATCAAAGCTAGAATTTTTCTGTAACTATGAATTTCGAAGTAATTGGCTGAACCGATTTCAATAGGAAATTTCGTCTGTAGGGCGGGTATGGAATGGCAAAACGAAATTAACATGTTTAGAACGGATCTAAAAAGCAAAGCTGCCACAATATAAGGAAAAATAATTTTTTGATTTCAAAGCAAACACATTTATATTCGATTATACTATGGCGAATTAAACGAAAAGCACTCTGTTTTGAGATATCTCAGCAACCAATTGACAGATTTTGATGACTCCTCCATTAATATCAATGTTGAACCAAGAAACTTAGAGACTTAACACTTGGTATACATACTAAAGAGACATTGAGGATGTGCACCTCGGCGTCAGAACTTTGATTTATTGGGGGGAGAGGGAGGTAACAAATTTGAGTCTCTAATTAATTTGTTCATACCAATTAAAGGGAAATATTGGTCACTTACCATGGGAGTACCTTGAGTTTGGATGAAAATATTATCGAGTGATATGTGCATGAAAAATTCTAAACTCTAAACCCAGGGCAAAGCCCGGTCAATTACGCTAGTTTAAGATTAATAATCGTGAAAGGTTAACTATATTCTTAAATTTAGTAAATTCTGTCGTCATATGCACTCAAGTTAAATTATAGTCAAGCGTTATGTTTATTCGTAATTTATAACCAATGCAACGGAATTCCACTTATCATAAAAATATGCAAACTCTAGCAATATAGCTATTTTAAAAATTAAAGCTATCTTTAGGTTATATTCAAGCTCTTTCGATAATTATGTATGCTTATTTATAAATAATAACAATGTCGAATTAGTATTTGAGAAAAATGTCTATATTAAAAAGCGATTAATTTGAATTACGACTTACCAAATGCTATAAATTTGACGCCAGGGAAATTTCGATTAATTCGGAAGAATAATTAAAACAAAAGTTATTATTGTTAAGAAATCAATTACTCCCGGAACCATGTTTTTTCTCCTTAAAAAGTGCACAGTTCAAAATTAACTTAATATACTAAGCGAAAACCATAAAATACGATTTCATTATATCGCATGAAAATACTAACGAGTTATAATTCACAAACTATAAATGGGGTTTGAAAATTTCTTAGAAAAACATTTTCTCGAAATCCACTCGTTGCCTCCTTTGCATGCTGACTCCTCCATCTGGATGCTATTTGAGATCCAGGGTCATTTTGCTTTACCCTTTACGAGACAAGACAGATACTCTGTCGTAACTCTTTTCTTATTCGATGCGGGGTCTTCCGGTCACCATCCCGCCAGGTTTTGGGACGTTACAATCAGTCTTGTGATCATATGCTATGTAGCAATCACTTACCGCTTTCAACTCTCAAATTCCGCCAGAAAAAGGCAAAAGTTACATCTTTCACGCTAGATTTCCCACTACCCGCTAAATGATAATTTTTCTGCTAAGCGTCTCCAAAACCCGCCAGATTTTGCGGAGAAAAGTCAGATCGGCTGCACTGGAATACATTGTGTGTTTTTCCCTTGGTTTTCTTTTACCTCCCTCTCGTTTTCGCAAATGTGTCTCTTTGAGCAGGGTTGCCGCCCCTGCTGTAAGACCAAACTTGGCAAGAGGAAACGGCGTCAGTAGGTCAACAGCCGCGGCATGAGGCCGCGCCCTCGACCCTGCGCCCTGAGGCGATTGCCTCACTTGCTTACTGTCTGAAGCCGGCCCTGTCCATGTGTAGAGAATGTATCAATAGATGTAGTTTGTTGCAACAGCGATTGAAACGACATGTTGGGAAAGACATGAAAGGGTACGTTGGGCAAAAAAGACGAGTAAAAAGAGAAAATGAAAATGAATAGAAAAAAGTAGAAACTAAGAAAGAAATTAATACATTGAGGAGGGAAAGAAGGAATAAGGTGAAAAAAGAGGAAGTAGAGGAAAAACGAGAGAATAATGAGAACGAAGGATAAGGGAACAGAATAGATGAAGATAAGTGAAAGAGAAATGGGAAAAGGTGAAGACAATAAGAAAAGTAGAGAAGGATGAGCTAAAGAGGAATGGGAAAATAGTTATAATGAAGGAGGAAGGGTGAAAGTAAGGAGATACGAGGTGAGAAGAAAGAAGAGATAAAAGAGTACATGGGAAAGGAGTAAAGAATAACACTGCAGAAGTGAGGAGGGAGGGCATTAATCCCAAGAGAAAAGTCAGCACGGAAGAAAGTTTAGGAAAAATATGATAGATAGTATGGATAAAAGATGAAGAAGGAAAGGAAAGGGGGTTAAAGAGTTGTGGGGGAAAAGTGAGTCTCCGCTAAGGATGAGACGTCTCCCCTTGGAAAAGGGAGGAGAGATGAGCATCGCAAAAGAGCTGCTTTGCGATTATGACGGCTCAGACTACTACATGCAACTTCGGCTCTCCCCTTCCATCAATCCTCCCCTTCTCAGCCTCCACCGCCGCCAGTTCCCGCCGCCCCTTCCCCGTCTTCTCCGGCCCACCCGCCACTTCTTCCCCTCGTGGAGCAGCGGAAGGGTCGACGCCCCCAGCGTGCCTCACTCCCTTCGTGGGGAAGGTCGCGCCGCATGTCACTCAAAGAAACTAAAAACAGTGGTCGCCTCGCTTCCGCCCCCTGGGCGCGGGAGTCGGTCGCTCGACCCGTGTAACACTTTGCGTGTCTACTTCCCCGTTGAACTCACCGGGCACTTAAACAGTGGGTCGAACATCGCGTATGACTCCATCAACTTACCCGTAGTTGCACAGAGACAGTCGATTGTTTTCCTCGGCATCGGCCCCATCCTTTCAAGGACGATTTTGTTTTCGTTCTGAGCTCCCCGTTCCATCGAACGCCCTTCTACTGCATTATTAGTTACTCGCAAATATTTGGCATTTTAACAATTACATCTGGCACTACGCAGGTTTACGAATATTTTCTTTGAGAGTGATACCTTCTCAGGGCTTATTGTGACCAGTTATGAACATCACAACAAACAAAATTGTCTAGTCGCAAAAAGATTCTATTAAATTAATCGACATAAATATAGCAAAAAGCAGCTTTTATATGTTCATGTTTTTGGTTTTTTCGTGTAATGGAAATATATTAAGACAAATTAAGTCGATAGCAATCATAAATACATAATTATTTAGTAGATCAGTTGGAGGCCATCGTCCAATTATAATTCCCTGTTTAAAAAATATTACTGATGTACCGGTCTTTCATAAAAATCCAAAGAAAAACTTGAAGAAGCTTAAGCTAAAGCATGACCTCTGAAAAGCAATATTATTACTCAAACACGCACACGGCATTTTATCTAATTATTACAGCAGCAACTCTGATCTTTTTATTTTTCAAGAATCTGATCCCCCTTTGACCACAATCGGTCTTCCGGGTATCTCTAGATGCGTACCCTTTGCCCCATCCCTACTCCCTTAAGGGTGGGAGGCAATTGGCAGCGCGTGCCGGCGGTGGCGCGTGGAACTATTCGTCTTGGCGCGACAATGGGGCGGCTCTGCTTGTATAGGAGAGAAAGAGGCGAGGCGACCAATCGGGCGTCTCACTCTCTCGCTTCCTAACGCGCGGCACTACACTATGGGAAAGGGCATTTATAGGACACACGGAGGGCATAGAAAGGTGAACGTTGAAATTCCTACGCCCAAAACGGAATGTGTAATATATAAGGCAAATGGCTAAAGCAAACGCCCGAAAGCATATGCTCGGATAATTTATGTATACGGCAGAAGCGTTTGGACTTCAAACATTTCCGTCGTGGCAATTGAGAACATGCTGCCTATTAGAAAACTTAATAGGTCTTACGGCATATGCAGAAAGATGTGGATAATCCCGATACCCTTGTTTTATAATTAAATGCTTAATATTGCTGCTGTAAAAATATGGCAAGGTTTAAAACTTTCTGTGCAATTAAGCAAGAAATTAAAGTGATTTACGACTTGCTGGCAAAAACGTTTTTGTTGTAATTAAACAATTTATTTTCAATGAACATTGACAATAATGTTATATTTAATCTGACAAAATAGCAATACTTTTTTATAGATAAGGGTATGAAACCAAGCTACCCAACATACCTTCGAAAAGAATTTTTTACTTTTCGTTGATTAAATCATTTAAGAAGCCCATCTTGTTCTGAGCAACCCGAAGCGCCCAAATCCTGAAAACTTTTCCCAATCAAACCCTATTGTTTTTTGAACGACGACTTCCCCTTAGCAACCAACCCGGAAACGTTATAACCAGGCCACTTTTATCCCATAAACAACGGCAGGGGTGGAGTGTAGGCTGGATATGAAAGGGTCGGAGAGTAAAAGACGGTGAGAGAGTTGAGTGAAGAAGAATGAGAGTACGAGTGGGTGAGAGTGGGCGAGCAGGAGGGAGAACCGCGGAGGGTGGGACAATGGTAAAGAGCCCGGATGATGCGGAGGGAGAAGAGCAGGACGCTGCGCGTGGGAGAATATGGGTCCAAGTTGGGTGGACCAAGAAGGTGTGAAGTTCAGAAGGGGGAAGAAAGGTGAGGCATTGCAAGGCGGAGAAGGGAGAGGCAAGGTAGAAGAGAGAACGGTAGAAACATGTAGAAAGGAATTGCAAGAAAAATTAAAATTTGAGTTTGAAGGAAGATGGAAGGAAGAGAGACAAAGAGAAAATGTGCCGGAGAGAGGGAGAGATGGAGGAGTAATTTGAAAACGAGATGGATAAGGGAGAAAGAGAAACGGAAGGGTGAATTAGAGATGGGAGAAGATGGCATGAGACGGAAGGATGAAGGGTGGCACCAGGTGGAAAGTGCGTAGAGTGATGTATGTGTAATGGGAACGTCCTGTCTTAGGATTCGATTGTATTCTGATTGAGACGTGCAAGATGAGACTCTAAAGATGGGTGGTGTGGAATGGGAGCGAGTTGTTGGGAAGGGTGAAGGGAGAGAGAGGGAAGGTGGCGGAACTGCGGGGGGAGGGGAAGGCGAGTGAGGAAGAGAGGGGGGGAGCGCGGCCTCCCACAACACCACTCGCGGTCCGGGGTCAATGATCTCCGAGGAGTGGCACTCAAATCCCCTCTCAGACCATATCCCGCCCCTCTTTACCCCTCCCCTTAATTCTTCCTCTCTCCCTTTCCAGAACCTTCTCATCCTTCACCCTCCCTCACATTTTTTTCCGACTCCCATCCGATGCTCCCGCCCTCGTTTCGCCCTTCTAGCCCTCTCATCTCCAATCTCCCTTCGTCGCTTTTTTCAATCCCACCCCACACTTACATCGCGCCGCGAAAGAGTTAACTCCATTACTTACTCGCACAGTATTCCATTTCCGGGCATCTCTACTGTGAAAAGATACGGATGGGTAGAGTTACTACGAATTTCAAATTTATTTATTTTTCTAATTAATTATAGCTTAAAATTTTCATATTTATAGAACCACGGCTTGTTAAGAAAAACCAATCGTAAAAAAGTGTTGGCGATAGGTGAATTAGTCACAACTTCAGATTTTTTTATATTAAACTAATTTGCGGATATGAATATTGGTATAAAATAAAGGGGGATGTTTCCAAATAATTTTTCATTTGAAAACAACAACACTAGTATTTTTTCACAAAGACGCTACAAATTTTCTTGTCTTCCTATAGACCACTGCTATAATACTCGTATATTCTTTTACTCGATTAGTTAAAAACTACGACTTTCAAATGATTTGGAAGTTGTTTCCATATTTTATCGATTTCAAAGAAGGATATTTTAATTTACAGCTTTAATCTTCTTCCGTTCAAAATATGACTATTGGAAAAATAAACGACTTTTAATGGCCCTATTAGAAAATATTTGGGAGGCAATCGTTAACATGGAAAGAGGTAGAGAGTAGAGTGAGTGATATAGTTTAAGAAAGCCAAGATTAATAATCAAAGACATGGTAGAAACGAAGAGAGGAAGATGGATTAGAGAAGAGAAATGTAATCAAGAGGAGAGGTGCGTGAAAAAGTTTGTTAAGCGGGAAAGGTACTGGAAGGAGTCACGAAAAGAAGAGACAAGCATGCACCTTTATTAGGAAGTCTTTAGTATCAAAAAAGTAATTTCAAAAATTAACTATGAAATCTATAAATATATTAAAAATATACAAGATATAACAATTGACACAAAACCAAGATAAAGTCCAATGATATTCCTGATACAAGAACGTTTATCGCCATCGTAAAACTCTTTTCAAACAAATAAAAAGCGAGTATCAAAAACAACAAAACACACAGGCATAGTCTTAAATCTTAAACCAAAAGTATAAGCGTATATATTTAAGTACAGATGGTCATTGAAAGGAAGATCCTTGAAATCGCTTACTTGACTGGTATATGGCGTAGCTAAATAAGGTGAACATGTTATCAAAAATGACTGAAGGCCCAATGAAAGAAAAAAAATGAGAAAAAGAAGCGACGAGAAAGAAAGGAGAAGGGAGGAGAAAAGGTGAAGAAAAGAAATGAAAAAGAAGAGAGGATGGGTGTGGGTGAGCGAGGAGGACACGTGAAAGGCTGAAAACCTAAGAAGGGTGAGGAAGTGAATTAATGAGGATGTGTGAGGAAGAGAGGAGGATGAGGGACGAGTAAAAAGGAGAGAGTGAAAAAAGGTGAGTAGGAGGGAGTTAGGGGGAGGTGGAGAGGAAAAGGGAGAAGGTACGAAAGAGGGAAGACGATGAGGAAGGAAAGGAGAGGTGGGGATAAATAGTAAAGAGGAGGAAGAGACAGGAGCGAAAAAGAAATAGAGAGAGAGGAATAGCATGAAGGAGAGTAGGAGGTAGGAGTGAGCCATGACACAAGTGATAACGCGGCGAGAGGAGGTTGATGCTACTCCGTGGGAAAATGAAAAAAGGAATCGGAGAGGACGGCAGAGTAGTTAAGAGAAAGAGAGAGAGTTGAACTCTTCTTATTCTCTCTCTCGGTGATGACCGGAGGGCGAGATGGTGTGTGTGTGCGCGCGCGTGCATGTGTATGTGTGTGTGTGTAGCTTAGCGTCACAGGACCCGTTTTACTCAAGTTTACGCTCTCGCTCCTTCTATACGCCACGAAAGAGTTTGCCAGCCAACGAGACTGCCATTCAGGAAAACCGATCCGGCTCTCAAGCGCGCAATTTAGATGGCAAATAATTCATTAGCCCATACATTTCAATTAAATGATCCTAAAGATCTTTTGTCTACGGTTCCGAAAGTGTGGTAGCATATTTTGTAATCTAAGTTTGTTTTGTTATTAATTTATAATTTCTATTAAGTATGCTTAGCAGTCTAGTCGATTTCAATATTTTCATCAATCATTCAACGAATAGGAAAAATTATTTAAACTCAAAGAAAATCAAACGAATCTAACAATCGATTTGTAGAGCATGTATGATGTAGAACAAATTTTCGTTTGTCCCTCAGCATTTTAGTCGTTTGGGAATTGAAATGTATATAATTTGCTTCTTATAAATAAACATCTAAAACGTTTCGTAAAATAATAATTACCCCACAAGATTTGGGAAAAAAATAATTTAGGACAATAAAATATCAAGATACGAGTAGAATTTGCGTCATTATTAGAAAATAAGCGTTGGGGTCCATCATATACTGATATAAAACTACCCTTTACTACGTAAATTATTATGAAGAAAAGAACTCTCACTATGCGTCCTTAATTGAATTTCATGCAGGCAATTACAGTACGAAAATAAATTTAGTGAATTTTGGCACACGAATAAAATTAAAATCACGAATTTACTTTTCAAAGCGACTCTGAAACACCGTAACAAAGAAATCTAAAAGATAAACGTTTCGATTACGAGATGAGCGAACCACCCAAATGGAGGGATTCGTGTTTAGCAGGCGTTCTTAAGAAGAGGAACGCTGAGAGACTTTGGAACGCTCTTTCCAATTGGCGGTTGCCGGGCGGAAGCAAACCCGTTCGCCAGGGGACATCCTGGAGGGCAGGCGACCCGCAAAACCGACGAGCGTAGGCAAACTGCAAAGTGCGCCAAATCGTTCCTCTCCCTCTTGTCCCCCATCTCCCTCCTTATTCGCCCACCCTGCACCGCTCCCTCCTCCCTCTTCCCTACCCATGGTCCCTACACTTCACTCCTTCCGCACTCTCCACTCCCCTTCTCCCTCTCCTCCGCCCATCGTAACAATGCAGAGGCAAGTCCATCGGCGATCGTTCAACCTGATGTTGTCTCCTAGGCATCAAAATACTCACAAAAGAATATAAGTAACCCTAGACAAAGGTGACGTGGTGAAAAATGAACGCCTGTTTATCTTGGGTTTTTGTCTAAACGGAATGAATTATAAGTGCCATGTGCTCCCGGTTCCAGGTAGTAACGAGAATATTTATCTTTTTGTTCTTTTTTAAGGTAGAGCATATAATTAACGCTCACGGATTACTATTACATTGGTTTGTTGACATAGTTTGTTTCATTCTCACGAATCCACGTGAATTTGGTTTAACATGGTTAAAATATCTGTAATAAATAATGGTGAATCACATTTCTATTACTAAATATTTGTCTTTATACAAACAAAAAACTATAGTTAACGAAATAAATTGTTCTCTTTCTTTCTGATCCAGAAATTATAGCATAAATGTCACTTGGAAGAAAATTAATTTTGATGGTGATAATGAAGAGAATAATAATGACCCATTAGTCACTGCAGTGAAGTCTTCAAAAGAGATTAATGAATACCATGTGCAATAGTGGGAGTATGTATATACGTTCATTCAAATAGAGAATAACTATAAAATTTGAAAATCAACAAATACCTTCCTCGATTTTCTTAGGACGACACGGAAGAGTTGCGATTAGCTTGCCTTCCTCCCAATCGTCGCAAGGTCGAATCCTGGCGTTGGCATGGTCGCATGTGCTCGTCTTCGTTATTGACTGCATGCTGTGAAGAGCGATGAATTAGAGATTTTTACTTAATAAAAATAAAAATGGGCATTTAAAGCATTTTTGTCACAAATAGTGTATTATCAGGGGGTGTGACTTGGAGGGTGCAAGCCCACGTAGTGCGTGGGAGGGAACTCAAAAAATCCTTCGAGGACTTAATAAAGTGAATGAACATAAATCATAGAATATTCACAAAAAATTATAAGAAATTTATTGACCAAATCCTTTGAGACGAATTTATCTCGCTATTAACAAAATTGTTTTTAAAAATGAGATTGAAAATTGTACGGACATCACGGAACCGTTGAAGTCAATAATGATTAAATGCAGACTGAAATAAATATATAGTAACGTACGCGCAGCTTTCATGATATATTTGACATTGCCAATAACTGTGTTGTCAAATGAAATATCCATTTCAAAATGAAAGTTAATAAAAAGCTACTTGCATGCACAGAAATAGATTAAAAATTTATCACTTCAATCTGTAGAAAATTCGGAAGTATGCAAAGTTAAAACTGATGAGTTGATAGAGAAACTTTCCAAATTGTGATGTAAAAATTCAGAAACCAAAATCATATGAAAATAACTTTATAAAGATGTCTTTTCATAGATGGGGGCTCCAAAACTTTTACTTGCATACGGGCTCCAAATTCATGGCTACGTCTCTGGTGATTATAGTCTAACAAAATATGAATAAACTATATGAATCTGCAGAATGCAAGATGAGTCACTATATTTAATACTCTAACGACGAAAAAAAAAACTTATAAATACTCAAAAACACATGATTCGTCAATATTACTTTATTACATGTTAAATTATCGGTAGGAAATATAATTGTAAATTTTTTTAGGATATATTTTAAAATTTAAATGTCTTATACATCACAAGTATGTATTTGTTTAATGTTAAGTAAACCCGAATAATTAAACTAATTCGTCATTCTTGCGTTTTATATATGGTTAATATTCATGATAAATTAAGGGCGTCCCTTGCTTTTGTCTCTTTAACCAAATAGTTTTACACTTAAGATTGTCCGTTTTTAGGCGTTCTTTACCTGCGAAGCAGGTAATAGCGGAACGCCTTATGGGCACGTCTGGTCCGACCGTCCGTCGTAACTTTCATCTCCTAAACTGCTGGACGGATTTTAATTTAATTAATTATGAGTGATCGTTATTAAAATTTATCGCCCAATTGTGATTTTCAACTGAATGTGACAATTAGAACTTCCACTTAACATATTTACTTTAATAAACTTATACTCGTATCTCGTTTAATGGCATCCGACAAGCAACAATGAAATACTAAACTTTTCTCTCCCTAGCTCTTATATGATCTGTAAGGTATAGATTAAAAAATTTATTCGGATAGATAACAACATTTACTACAAGATAGTCCCCGATACCATATATATACGACTTATAGTTTGGGTGATCAAAATTTGAGAATCGCCCATTATTTATTTTCCTTTAAAAACGCCTTTAAAATTTCTGTGTATTCCATTTATGGAGTATACTCTTCCATCTTGTTTTACTAGATTCCCTACATTGCCTTGCAGCTTACGTTCCCGTGCCATTTATTACCATAGCCTCTATCTTTACTTCATCACTTGATGGAATTATTATCCACTCGCAAGTAACAGAATTTTACTCATGTAAAGCCAAGACATCATATGTATTCGCAAAAAAATTTTCTTAGAGTGTTTAAAAAGATAAAAGCGTTATTTTGTAGTGCATCGGCATTATAAATAAATCACCCTTAACCACTTCTCCAACAATGACGACACAAGTTGGTAGAGATAACATATGCGCCACGAAAACCTTTATTATACAATGACGTAAATAATTTCTTATGCAGCCTATTCATGAAACCTATAAATAAAACAAGATAGTGAATGGTATTTTTACGTACTACAAAGGGCAAACCTTTAAAGCTCCTTAATAACGTATAAAGATCACAGCTTTTTATTGCGAAAATTCTATTTTTTATTTCAAATGTTTGTCTCTATATAATTGTGCTAATAAAACAAGTCAATATGTCTTCAAAAAGATTGTTTAATCAAAATTACTTCTTATTTTCTAAATTACTGAGAATAGATGAAAGACAAACATTTTTACTGTGAAAATATATATTACAAAACAACAGCATAAAAATGAATGCGAGAAATTTTTCATTCTATAAGCGTGGTTATAAACCTGAATGTAGTCTTAAAGCCACTACAAACAAACAGACTCAGTAATAATGACCACTTTTACGATGCAATTACGTTTCTATCCACGTCTGAGTCCGTTACTGTAACCTGATACCCCAGAGGTGACCTCGAGTAGACCAAAACGTCAGGAAACCGTTACACATCCTGAAGAGCATAAGAACAAAGGGTGTTAGAAGGTTCGATCAATTTGTTCTATAGGGTTAAAATACATTAAATAGAAAACCCTATGAAACTGAACCAAACCTTTCCATACCTGTATGGATTCTTGCTCATCAAACTGCATTTTTCGAATCGTCAGATAATATTATACAAAGGTCGAGTTAGTGGGCACTTTTTACGCATTTTCGGTAAAAATTAACAAAAATTGTACAATTT
This sequence comes from Tanypteryx hageni, assembly GCA_028673005.1. Lineage (NCBI taxonomy): Eukaryota > Metazoa > Arthropoda > Insecta > Odonata > Petaluridae > Tanypteryx > Tanypteryx hageni. The sequence goes on along the minus strand of CM054113.1, from coordinate 149,543,079 downwards.
AAAATTATATAAATGAATACTTATTTTTATTCATGTTTAAGCACTACATTTTGTGGTTTCAGTTGACTCCAGCTGTTCAGATCTTATCAGTGAAATTTCTCTTCCTAAAGTTTTAATGGCCTCATATTATTTTCAAAAAAGGCTGATAACTAATAAACATCTATCAAATTAAAAAAATGATCGCTGTTTATAAAGCAAAGCGTTCTCATTGAAAATTTATAAGTATCTAAACTATTTTATCCGTTTACTTTTAGATGAGAACCGTAAATACTCAGTTATTTAACGACGCAAAGCATATAAATTAAAAATCGTTCAAACGGTAAGATAAAAATAACCACGGCCAGCTCATTTCCACAAGAGGTCATACAATATAACCTCCATTCGTAATTTCTCCTGCGAAACCATTTAAATCCTTCATTCTGAGTAATTCTTCAAAACTAATCTGTAAACCATAAAAAAGGACTGAGTTCATTGGGCAGAGAAAATGTTCATGAACTCCGACCGGAGATAAAACAAGCACTAGAGAACCTCAACTAGCCAGCCCCACACCTCCCTCCCCTCTTCCCCCTACTCCCGATAACCTTCTCTTCCTACTCCTCACCTCACGCCCCTCTACCTCCCCCATCCCACCTTCAACTCTCTCCCCTTCGCTGTGACCAAAAATGTGTGCCAGAAGAGGTCTTTCACCCCGTCTGAAGGGAACGAGCCTAGTGATGGAGGGGAGGAGGTAGGGAGAGATTGAAGGGGAAGGGGAGAGGATAGAGGGAGAGAGAGAGAAAGAGGAAAAGGGTGAGGCGGAGCGTGAGGGAGGGGAAGGGAGTGAGAAAGGGAGGGGGTAAAGGTGACAGGGAGGTGGATGATGCACTGGGTATAGCTCTCCTGAGGTAAAGGATGCGAGATGGGAGTGTGGGAAAATTTCCGTGGCGAATAGGGGAGGGTCGAGATGGAGTGAAAGAGAAGGCATTCGTCAAGCATGGTAATAATAAGAGAATCATTTATATATAACGTGAAAAACTGAGTCATTTTTGTAGCTTTAAATACTCGGGATAAGTAGGAATTTCCCCGTATAGGATATAAACTAGCAATGAATAATAATTCTTTAAATCTCTTTCAGAAGCTTTATAATTAGACAAGTTATCTTGAAAATGTAGCGATTGAGTTCCGTTCTTCTACGAAAGGATGTATTGCATACATAGGATTAAGAAAAAATTTAGAGGCACTTTTAAAATAACATAAACCATATTCAGATCCTTAATCATGAGGATATATTCGCACTCCGAAATTAAAAGTTCCAGCAGATAAAAGACTTTTGGCCGTCGTTGACTGGAATAAAATCAAATTTCATAAAATGTTTTGCGCGATTGCCTAAAAAACTTTTACCCACTCTGTTGTAAGCAACTTAACAAATAATACTATGAATTAAGCATTTCAAATACCAATGAAGTCTGATATATTAGATATTTAAGATATTTTAGAATAGTATATAATGACACAGTTCTAATTGTAACATAACAGAGGGAAAACGTATAACGATCGCTGAGATAACTAATTAGCAAATTTTTCACTTATTTTTATTTAAAGCATTTTGATTTTTTGTTGATCTCAAATTATATGCGAGAATTGTGAGAAAAAATAAGGAACATTGTTTTTGCAGGAAGAAACTTCCGCGAGTTGAGACAATTGAAATTCTTAGGTAAAATTTTCTCCTGGCCTTGGAGGGATTACTGAGAGGGTCAGCGACCGTATCAAAGGTTCTTCCGTGGCAATCCCGATTTTGGCAGGTGGGAAACGAAGCGAAGACAGTTGAATGAGAGGACACCTCTTTGTCCTTCCGCCTCGTTGAGTCACCCGAACGCTGACCACTAACCGTAATGTCAATGAATCTCAAATTCTCTGATTGATCACCAGAGAAAAGCACGTGAAAGGAGACAAGCTAAGAAAGAAGTTTGTATCGAAGCGAATAAAATTAATCTACATGTAGTTTTAAAAAACAGCAATAAGAGCATTTTCACTCAGTATAAAAGTTTCATTATGAAAGCGTCATATTTTCGGACAGATTTCATAATTGCATAAATTAATAATTTCTCATAGAAAATGTACAACTGATACCGAAGCGATAAAAAATACTAATACTTTTGCAAAAATGATTAATTTGAGAAATTATTAATTTAGGAAATGAATTACATTTTTTGTGCGCTCGAAGAATAAATCTTTAAATCGTGTAGATAGGTAGCGCAAAAACTAAAGGAGCATTTTGCAATCATTGGTAGTAGCGGATGAGTGTGAAGCACATAAAAGATATTTTATAACCAGGACTCCTTGCTAACCTTCTTGACACGACACCAAGACCTAAGCAATAAAACACTCTTATGCAGTACGTATTTGACACCTTTCCGTCCATACCGGCCACGGTCGTTTGGTCACTGAAATACTTAAGTAGGTTTAGCTTCCTCTTTACTGAGAACTTGTTGGCAAAGTTTATTTATTAGCTTTCGATATCACATTTTATTGGTGGTTCACTTTCCCCTTAAAAATTCCTGCCTCATTTTTTGCATTTCTTCCTGTGAATTTGAAAAAGTTTTAAACCGAGATATTCTTACACAATCTAAATAATTCCAAATGTATTTGTAAAATTAATTAGCATCTTATTCACTATTTATCGTTGGGGTTCGTGAAAAATCGGTCTGTGTCAACAAATTAACCTCCAAATTAAACTTTTCTATTATTCCAGTGAGTGTCGAAGCGCGGGGTTGCCCCAAATTACTATACACAATGGACCTAAACGAGGATTTAATTCCATGTATAGGTAACTAAAGCAAATATTTTCTATTTTTCAGTTTTCCCTGCCAGCTTTGAAGAGCTTGATCGATTATCTCCTAATGACATTAACCTTCAAATAGGTAATTTGGGATCAAGAGTTACACATATATCAATTATAATATATTCGTTTTAAAAATATATATCAATATTATGTTCCTTAAAATATAGCCACATTAATCTAACACCTTCCATTTTAAAAAACAATCAAGGCAATTTCCGCGATAATAATACAACGCCCTGCAAAAGTTCTTTTTACATCATCTCGCATTTCTTTCAGGTCCCCACGAATTGACAGTTGTGTCATGTAGGCGCGGAATTCAATTCTCGTGATGGCCGAGAGAGAGCGCTATCTGCCTCCTCACTTCCGCGCTTCTTCCTCACAAGGGATCGCGGGCAAAACAGGAGATCACGCATGCGCAATGCCCCAGTGCCCCACGGCCAAGCTCAGGCGGAAACTGGTAATGTTGAACCGGACCAGCTGCACGTCTTCAGCAAACACTTCGGAGGAATGATAATACTCCATCTACAAGCAATTACTCCGTACTCGCTGAATCGAATAACCACTGAGGGAATCGAGCGTCATTTCAGCCGTGCGAAGCGTTTTCGGCAAATTTACGACATGAAATTAAGGTGTCGTCACACGCCTCCAATCTGATCCTATATCTACAGGAATTAGCTACAGCTAACATCCCTGATACCCCATTAATGACTTTTAACGCAAAGGAAACCGCGACTTTAATTAAAAAATCCTTATATAATAATTCTCAAGTGTCCGTCCATCTGTGTCTGTTTGTCCCGGTATTTTTGGACATTTCCCAATGAAATTAAGAGCTGAAACTTTCACAATCGTTAAACCCCTATGAGGTGGTCACTAGAAAAATCAAACATCCCGGAAAAAGTCCCGGATTCGACTCCGGGAGACAATTATATTTTTCCATAAGTTTACACGGGATTTTAGTTTCTCAAGGTGTAAGGTTTATTTCCTTCATTCATTAAAATATGTAAATATGGACCGAATTTCTTCATTTTTTTATTCGACGGCTAAAACTATAAAATATCTTATTCTTGTGATGTTTAGATGTTACACGGAAGAATTGACAGAAACACGCATTTCTTTTCGAAATTTTATGGCTTTTTCGTACTCTTTCCGGGTGTTGCCAAGGAGAACCTCATTGTTGCCTCCAATAAATTAGCGTCTATTAAGCCATCAAATAGACGAAAGAATTATATTATTCGCTTCGCGCAATGTCAAACTTAATAGATTGCAACGTTAATATTTGAAGAATATTATTATTCAGTAAACATACGAAGAGGAAGAATAGCGGAGCCAAAGAGTGGCAAATCAAGTAGTATATTGATGCCAGAATGTAATACATTTCAAGCGCTTCATTTTCTGGGAGAATTAAAATGATTGTCAGGAATTTATTAATTAATCAAACAATTACATTTACTATATAATATATATATATATATATTATATATATATATTTTTATATAACTTTTTACACACACACACCTCAGAAGTTATATTTTAATCACGCTACAAAGTCCTGTTGATGTTCAACGGGTAATTCCGCCCGCGCAATCAAAATACAATAATTTCGAATGTATGTTCGTACGTACATAAACTTTTAGACTTGCAGGCTTTCATTCTTTTTGAGATCTAAATTAGAAATAATTAACCTATGATATATATGATTTTAAAGAACAAACTATAAAGTTTCTTATTCTGTTCATCATTTCTCGCCTACAGTTAAAAATTTCTCATACTAAACGTTCAATTCACATATTTTGGGAAAACCTTGGCATGTTAACGGGATGTTGCCTAGCCAACCAATTACACTGTTAAACCTCGAAATCCTATTGTTATTTCAATCCTTATGGGTGAAAGCGTGCTTTGAATGCTTTTAGTACGAGAGATTGAGAAAGGAGAGAGAAATTATTTTCATAGCAACCAATGTAAACAACATTAATCATTTGCATATTAAAATTAGGTACATACTTAGAATCACCGTAAGAGTTTGAGACTTGAAACAACGAACGCCTAAAAGAACGAAAGTTTGTTTTCCTGCCATCCAAAAAATTCAAGATATATTTATGTTAATTTTTTATTTCACAAAATATTTCCCGATGAATTTCAACGGGCATCTCCCTAGTAAGTAAACAATTGTAAACTACTCATTAAGCCGATTTATAAACGAAAGTACTTAACAAAATTGGGTGCGTAAATGAGAAAGATAATAATTTAAAATTTACTTAAATATTTATATATAGTTTATTCCTACTACTACTACCATCGGAATAAGTAGATACACAGGAAATAACTACGATTAATATTTATGAATATATTAATTTGAAGAATGTAATTTATGATTCAGTACTAAACGGTACAAGGAAGTGAATAAAGAGGTTTATTTTCTCACACGAAAACATTTCAATAAATGATATTTGAAATGATTAAATTAAAAAGTTCTTGCCGAAAAAAGAAGAAATTGAAAAACTTTCTCCAGGTGAACTCTATAATTCTTTCTTGAATTAAAAGGCATGAAAAATAACGAAGATAATGATGTTACTTTAAAGCATTTAACCAGCAAAAACTTTAAATGGCATGAGAGAAATGAGTACCTAACTTCATAATTGTGCTTTTCGCTTAGCTTAAATTCTCGAAAAAGTACATTTTTGCTACCATAGTAAATTTTTATATTAAAATATTGATGACAAGGATTAATAATAACAATAAAAAGAATTTCTTACATCGCCTACACGATTGAAAAAATAATCTAAACCCTCTAATACATTTTCAACTTGTATCTCGTTTAAAATTTCTCATATCACGTTTATATTGTGCAAGATGCCTAAACGATTATTAGACAACATAGACAAGCATATTCTAAAATATTTTACAGGTTTTTCAATCGTTTGTAAAAAGCAAATATGTAAGCATTTCATATTTCCTATATACGAGTTGTTGGTGCTTGCATACTGCAAGCGTTCAAAAAATCACCATACACCAAGATATAAACTCGTAAATTAACCAACGCGACAGCATTTAAACTACACAGAGCCCATTTATATAAGATAATATTTTTCATTTTCTGCTAAATTAAGGCATCTATCCAGAATTTCTAAATTCTCTGGCGATCAGCTTCGCGTCCAAGTTTTCGAATTTCAAGTTTCATGGCTCAGATCGCCCTTTTTAAGCAATAACTATAATCATCATTAAGACAATAGCTTATATGTCACACTACAATTTATGTAAACATTAGGATATTTTGTGTGCTAGGATTATGGTTTCATCATCCGTGCCTTTTAGCACGTATCTGGATAAAGAAATTAATTTAAAATAATCACGTCATCATATGTAGGTATACGTTGTTGGCTGAAATTAAATGGAGTATAATGCAATCTAAGTATTAAACCAATGCTCTTGAAGTATGGATAATTAATTTCCATTGAAAGGCATTGGAGTCGTTGCTATGGTTATTTTTCATTGTTGAAAACCGAAAAACATTCATAATTATATTATTAAAATCAACTTTTTACGCAAATTCAGCATGGATTTGAATTCTGTCTTCAAGAAAATAAACTTCATTCTTTCTTCCATAGTATAATACATGTCTCGACCTTGTATCTTAATTATAAATAATGCTAAAAAGCAATTTCATATAACCCTGCACCGTTTTCAATGCTTTTCTTGTGGGTTTTTAAAATTGGACATTGGGGTCTAAACCCCCCTTAAATATAAAATTTTCTGGAATTTCGGATTTTTTCCAGAAGTTGTACCCAATGACCTATCTTCATGCCAAATTTCAGCACTGTAGTATTTCTAGAAGTACCTTAGGTATTATATGATATATATATATATATATATATATATATATATCCTATACATGTAAGAAGCAGCTATTTGTAATAATGTAGTCTTAAAAATCTGAGTATGATGCTTGGCTGATCTCACGTAATATTGTCATGCTAAAGAGAATTCCGTGTAACAGAATTTTTACTATACTGGAACACGATGGTATTGTTCTTTCTATTTAGATTACCAGATTGCTAAACATGTTCCTTTAGTCCTGGAATGAAACAGAGAGAATGATTTATGGCAATGGGACAAAATTTCGACACAAACGCTCTGTTGGACATTTTGCGTGTAGTGACAGTTGAGGTGGGTTGTAGAGCGTGAACATTTGTTGCGAATCGTAGGGGTCAAGGGCTCTGTTCGAGAAAGACCAGCGCAGTGTGTCCTCTCCCACTCTTTCCCGATGGACGCCTTGGAGGTCTCAAACGATCGTAACTCAATCCCACTAATTCGCACGCCTCTGAAGCTCAGCACGAGAGTGGCGGCACCTTCGGCGACGTTGGGAGGTGAGGATCGCGGCGTCGAGAGTTTGTATTGGAGGAGGAGGGAGGGCGGGCGGGTTCGTCCTTTCGGGTGTCGTTAACCTTAGTCGACACACTTTCTGCAATCCCCTCACCGTGTATGCCACCCGCCGCGCAAAGACCTCCACGACTACAGGTCACCCTCTATGCTCGGATCTCGAGCGCGAAAAATATATCCCACTACCAGCTGGTAGGAAGATTATGTAACCTTCGATTCTAAAGCCTCCATCTGAGAGGTTTATGAAGTAACAGAAAATGCTTAAAATAGCTAGTTAATCTTATTAATGGTCGGATACTGGATTTAATAGACTAAAATGACCATGCAAAAAATAAGCTTACGAATTTGTGTGAAATACCTAATTAATAAAATTATTATATCACAAATGATAAAAATTTCACTTTATAACCAATGTTTATCACAAAATTGAAAATTTTTATTAATAACCAAAATGTATATCTCAATAAGGAAAGAAATTTAACCGGTCCGTAAAGACTGGAAAAGAAGGCAATGAAATATGGAGGGCATGGGGAAAGGGAAGAAAGTCGGCTGAGTTTGCTTATTATGAGGAAACGTTTGGCGAACGTTCATTTGCACCAGGCATGGGACACATTGAGTTACGACCTCCTTAACTCGTGGAGCCAGTGAGTCAGTGGAGGAGGATGCCGCTTTTTTTCTCATTCGTCACCTTAGAGAGGTGCGGGCGGTGGTGAGCGTCGGTATGTTTCTATGCGGGGAGGGAAAGAAGGCGAGAAGGGTGAGTAAAATGAGAGGAAAGTGTGAGAAGTTTTGTTGCGGGAGTGCGAAGTAGGAACAGTGTTTTTGGGCGTGGTGCGAAAGGAAAAAGGGAAGAAGGACGGTGGGAAAGGAGAAATTGCACGTGGGAAAGAACTCGGGGTTTTGGAGGGAAAGAGAATTAGAGAGAGTAGAGGGAAAAGAGAGAAAGAGGGAGAAGTGAGGGAAAAGGAAGGGAGGGACGGAGGCACTTGTTAGAGACTCTACGGGACATCTCCGTGGGAACCTCTCCACCGCCGCCACATGTCCTCCGAACGTTGCGCGCACGCGGATGCAACGAGTGACCCACTGACTCCCCTCCGAGGCAAATCCGGGAGGGAGAATAATCCGAGAGACTGGGAAAGAGGCTCTAAAATAATCCGCAAGGAACATGTGTCGGGCGGGATCTTCATAAAGGAGGCTCGTCGGTAAGAAGGGTTAACATGACTGTGGTGGGCTTCTGACACGTGTAGGCCGTTCAAGATATACGCGGAAATTTCGTTTAAAGTTCTTTTTATTTTAAATCACGGGTCGGCAACCTTTTCTGCATGGCGAGCCACATTCGTAGTTGTGAATATTTTGGAGGGCCGCATTAGAAGTCTCGAGAGCTTCGGCGACCAGGATGAGTGCTTACACCAAACGTTATCTATAAATTCAGTTGTCTCATATTAATGAAAATCAACTCGAAATAATTTATAAGAGTTAAGACTTCACCAGAAAAGGATTTGAGACGACAATTTTGCTGAAAATATGAAGTTGTCTATATGAAATTTAAACGACAACGTTTTCAGCATAGCTTCGCGGGCCGCATGAAGCACTCTCGGATCCGTATACAGTCAGCCATAACATTTTTCGTCAACGTCCAGGGGTGGCTCGAGGAACTTTGGCGCTCTGGGCGAGATAGCACTCCAGCGGCCCCCTCCGTTAATGTTTGTTAAGATATTTACAAAGTACATGTAAAAATTAATGATAATGAAAAATTAAAAGGAATGTCATTAAGATTCTAGTCTGTTCGTCGATATAAATTGATACCCAATATTTATTCACTTGCAAGTAATGCATAAATAACTGATCGAGATAGCTCCTCCAAAGCTTTGGCGCCCCTGGCGTCATAAAGGAAAGTCAAACAATGGAAAAGAAGTATATCAACAGCAGTGGGGCTATAAAATATAATTTTATTGTGTTGTTTTAACGTTTATCAAAACATTTTCCCAAACATCTAAATTCTCTTGAGACACTTTCCTAAAATATAAGTGGAGCAATTCCTCAGATATCCGATTATTACCAAGATTGGAACTGATTATCGGCTGCTGTGCAAAATTTTAGATTCTCTCGTTGAAAATAATATAAGTCAAGTGTGTTAGTTCATAATAACATGTTGTGATAGGCCCGATGACCATTGCGCGTACGTTACATCTCTTCGCACCCTAACAAAATATGCGTCTCCATCGGTTCCATACTCATCCTGAAGGCGCTTTGCCCTTAACCTCCCCCTAAAGCATCTCGTGTGAAGGTTAAGGTCGAGGTTAGAAGAAACGTAACGGATTGCTTTTTAGGAGGCGGCCACAACAGAGCAGCAGTCACGGAAAAGGCCAGGGTTTTTCAGGATTGTGTATGTGTGCGTGTGTTGTGGGTCCGAGGGTGAGGCGCGGAGGGGAGGGGACAGGGTGGATGTGCAGGAAGGAGGGATTTTTAAGGAAGAGGGTGCGAAGGGTAAAAAAAGGGGGAGTGGATGTTGCTTTAGGGGTCGAAGTCCCGTTATGCGTGGGAGTGATGTGGGGAATAGTGGGGATGAGGGGGGGAAGGGAACGGGACACTTGGGAGGAGGGGACAGGACGGCGGCGGATGTATTGAATGTGTGTGTGACGAGCAGGTGAGGATATTACCTTCTAGAAGATCCCGCACGAGGTATAACAGGAGGTTGAGAGAGAAAGAGTGGGAGTCGGGGTGGGGGGATAGGAAGTGAGGACCAACGCCGTCTTACGGTGGAGACGCTCACGAAGAAAAGCCTAAGATTCTCTCCACATCGATACTTTCCAAAACCCATAACCCCCCTCCCAGCTTCCACCTTCCTCCCATTCATCCCCCACCACCACCTACCCCTCTCCTCCTAAACGCGCCCCGTCACGTATGCTCTGGAACAAGCTCAAGCTCGCATCGCCACCACGCCCCACCCCTCCGCCCCCCCCCCCCCCCCACTCGGCTCGACCCGCACCGCAATTCCCCCACAAAGTTCTTCCGGGAGAGGGAGAGGTGGGTTTTTCGGTGTTTCGGAAGACGCTTTGGGAGCGAGTGTGGCTCGTTTCCGACCCTGGAGGCCCACGTGACCGCCCTGAAATATCCTCTTTTTGTTTTCCTTTTGAATATGTCACCAAAATTTCCCATATTTCTACTGAAATTTGTCCTATGGAAATTCCTAGGCGGAGAAAATATATTACTTAACTCTCGAATGTTTCGCTATCCGCAAGGTTTTTTTTTACCGCGTCCTTTCTCGGGGCTATTTTTTCCTTAATGGCAAACATTTCCAAATACTTTGTGAAAAAATCTTCCTGCGGCCTTAAGCCTATATCACCGAGTTTGGACTGATTAGACAATATCACCCAGACCTGAAGAGAATGAAAAATTCTGCTTCAGAAACAATTAAGTTTCCTAGAGTTGTTTCTTCTCAATTTATCGTCAAATGGTCAGAACATTGCCGTAGAGCAGCATTTCAATCTCGATGAGGCATCAGAGCCGCATTAAAATGATGGATGTCTGTTTTGCAAAAAAAACGATAGTATAGAAATCTCGCTCTATTGTAACTCAATAACTAAGAATAAAATCTTGTCTCTTTTCACAAATTTACATATTTATATAAAATCTCGAACGATTTAGTTGAGAGAAAACTTTGCATTCTGGTCGATAGTTTGATATTGTGTTAAAATACTTAAGCTTTGCAATAAAAATGTAAAAAATATAAGAGAATATAAAGTATTTAGTTGAAAACGTAGAAAACATCAGCTTCGGTTAAGTTCCAAAGAAAAAACATTTAACATATGATTTTTGTAAAAGAAGAATATGCTTTACGTGGGTAAAAATACAATATTGTTGCGGACAGATTTTGATAGGGAAGGACCTACATGCCTACTGAAGCAGAAAACAATTAAATTTTTAATATTTCGTTCAGTTTTACATTTAAATTTTCCATTTAAAACTTTCTTTTAAATTCTGTCCTGCTGATATGTTCTTATTACAAAATATTTCGTGGCTATTAATAATAAAACTTTTTTTTTTAATTCTACCATGTTAATTCAACAATTTATACGGTGCTGCAAAAGGGGTTTAGCTGAGCGACGTATTTCCTGGACAGAGTGAACAAAGGGAAACAACGAAAGGAACAGATGTCTGGCAGATGCATTCGTTACCTCACGTAGATTAGGTTAAGCAGTCACGAGCGGCACCGTTAAAATGCACGCAATACACCTCCCCTCCCTCGCTCACGTTACGTTAAATGGTTACAAACGGGCCTCTAAGAGTTCCGTTACTTGAGTTGACACTTATATTTCTGTCGCAATGACTGAATATGCGGAAACACTTTTTTTACCTTGCCAGAAAACAAGCAAAACAGGGTAATAAAACTTCAGGAAAGAAGGAAAAAAATTCTCGGCTATTTTTAGTAACGGAACTGTGTTCCTCAAAGGTAAACTGAAAAAGACGTAATTTCAACTAATTTGTGTGTTTCGTGTAACTTTTCACTCACTTTCAGGTAGTGATAGCTTTTGGCGTGACAACTAGCTCAATTTTTGACGTTTTAAATAGTTTTTAGGTCAATTACGGCATTAAATTGACGATGTACTTAATTCATTTATCGCTTCGGGTAGTGAAAAAGCTCTGCGTTTGAGACTACTCATATCATTAAATTATCCCAAATTTTTAAAACGATTGTCATAAAAATTTTATATCAACAAGACTACGAGAAATAATATTATCCACACTGATACATATTTTAACGACACTATCCCCATAAGAAGTGTCTGATCCGGCAAACGAATAGCCAATTTATTTTCTTTTCATTAGATGGTAAAAAATCAACAAAACTTTCACAAATATAAAGTTACTGAACTAAATCATAACTGAATGCAATAGGATAAAGTCTAAATTTTCCATATATGTGAATTAACATTTAACTAACGTGAACGCTATAAAAATAATACGAAATAAAATTTACTTTTGAGATAAGTAACAAATCCAAATTTCTTGAAAGTTTTCCAAGATTTGACTTATTTTTGTTTAATTACTAGCTGGATAGCTTGCTCGGTTGACATATAATCGTAAAAAATGACTCGAACGAATTTATACAGAATAAAAAAAATCATTTGCATAATGTAGCTGTAGCGCATATTGTTGTTTTTGCGCCTTTAGACGATAAAATCGTATCCTATATTCTTCTCTGTCATCCCCGCCCTATCGTCGATCCGCTCTTCTTCCCAACCCCCCCCCTTCTGCCTCTTCCCACTCTCTTCCCTCGCTCTCCCCCCCCGCCTCTGTATCCCCCCGCAACCCTTCACCACTTAGTCGTTCTCTCGGATTGGCCCACTGCTCCAAAAGTACAGTTATGCTCGGATGGTAAGGGGAAGGAGTCTGGTGCCCAGAGGGAACGAGGGTTCTCCGCATTGTCCCAGAGGAGAGGGGGAGGGGAAAAGGTGGGTTGAAGAAACGCGGAAGGACGGACGGAGTTGAGGTGAGGTGCGGGAGGAAGGGAGGAGGGGAGGGCGTTTCTGTCCAGTTCCCGGTGACCCATAAACAAAGGAGATGGGATAGGGGCATGTGGCGGCGACCACTATTGACGCCTCATAACGAATCACCGCTCGTCCTCTCTCAATAGCATACCGACAATCAAAGGTGGCACCGTAGGATCCGCCGCTCAAAGAGCTTATTATGTCCAGAGTAAAATATGTGGCGACCGAAAGGGTGAACTGCACGAGAGAACTCGCAAAAAAACTTTAAAACGGTACGTTATTAACCATAAGTTCGTTGGAGGAAATACATGTATTGATAAATTCGACGTCTAATAATAAGATGAAGACGAGCATTTAGGGAAATCCATAGATTTGCACGTTTCCTGAAAAATTCAAAACTACTTCAAACTTGATTAGAGACAAATTTAATTGAATTTCCTAGCGAATAACACTTGAGGGTATAATTGGAAAAAGTGTTTTTATTGGTTATCAGCAGAGGCTTCCCGAGGGGAGGGTCAATCGCCCCAAACGCCCTTCCCCCTTTATGAATCCACCACTTCTGACGACCCTTTGCTCTCAATATGTCTCCTCCCGTCAGGATCTTTCTTTCCCTTGTAATATAAAAATGATCTGCAACCCAGAATCAAAGAATTTTGTCCGGAATTGGTTTAAGGAATTCGTCCGATTGAGAGCGATGGGGATACTCTAGGTCTAGGGAGGGCGGGCGATAACCCCTTCCCCTTGGATCCGCCACTGGTTATCAGCCAAAAAATTTACCATTGCGATCTAACGTCTCTATCGTCTTACAGTTAATACAAGAAATTCCATTGCATATTCTATGGTTTATGCAAATAGGAACGTTGGATTTTTTTGTACAATTTGTACTATTTTATAGCATATATTTGTTTGATGATATTTGTAAATACTGGATACGAAACTAAAGATACTAACGACGAAGGGTCTTAAAATGCTGGTGTTAATTTCACAGCAATGACTGAGTCGAAGAGTTTTTTTTGTTGTCACACCTATGAGAAACAAGGCAGTGACGCAGATCGCATCCCATAAATCGACGACCTCAATACGATTCGTCTTCAAACTCATGTACCAAGTACATAGTTGCGAATCTCGAACGCCGAATGAGTGGTGCTCAATGTCCACTTTTTCGCGCTTCTCTCACGCCCGTCTTGGCTCACGTTATCTCGATTCCACTTAGCAAGTAGCTCACGCCCGCACTCGAACCACTGCCGCTGATGCCATTAACGCGCCCGCAGCCGTACTCCTCCTACTTCCCCCACCCACTTTGTCACGTGGGCACCCACTCTTCAGACGTAGACCTCACCCCTTTTACTCCCTCCCACACCCATGTAGCCCTCTGGCTCACTGAACACCCTCACTCCGCTCAAATCACTCTTTCATTCTCCGTGCATGCCATTCGATTTTTCTTTCTCGCCGCTTGCCGCTAAACCGGCACCACAAATAAATTCTAACTTCCGTTTTATTTTCGATCATCGTATTCTTATTATAATTCATCCTTTAAATATAATTTATTCAAATTAATGCAGAAACTTTAATAATAAAGTAATTAAACGTACAAAAATATTCTGATTATTTTTTCTATCCGTCTCCGAAATTATTTTTGTCTATTTTGCTATTTAATATGATTTTTTGCCAAGAAATATATCAATATAGTAAATAATAATAATAAAACAAAATTCGACAAATAAAATATAATATAACTTCCATGAACAATGTTAAAATTTTATTTTAACAATAAACAAAATCATGGCCCACAGATGGGGAAAAAAAACAAAAGAAAGATAATTCCACAACGCTCATTGAAGTCACCATTTCAGAATCATACCGATATGATGTAAAATTCATAAAATCTAACAGATATTGAGTGCCCTTTGCTATTTTTACTATATTTTTCACAATATATCCAACTAAAATAACTAGTGTATTATAACTCCTCCAATATGAGCTTGATTGTGAGTTTTCTGATTTGTGAAAAAATACTATCGTGTTATACGTCCGTTAAAATTCCAAAACGAAATTATTCTCGAGTAAAAAAGTATTTTAATCACTTAATATGCATCTAAAACTGCAAGTATGCTAATAACGAAAAGTCTTGGCGAAAAATTGAGTCAGCCAAACCCAAATCTGCAAAGATATACATATATCTATGCTCAAAGGTTCAAAAATTATAATCACAAGCTCGTGACACTTCGTTATTCAAATTTGTTGCTCCTCATCAAGTATGTACTTCCCATCTATTCCGTTCATTCCCTTATACTTACTCATAATGCTATTCGTCATACACCAAAATTCACCTTTATGCTTCATTCTGTTTTTCCGTATCCATGGGTATGTATCCTTTGCTGATTACACACACAGCTGAAACTCTCTAATCTGGGAATCTCGGATCGCAGGCGTTCTGGACTATAGTATTTTCCAAATCGCTGCCCGGAGAACCCAAATATTTGGGAGGCTAATCCGATCATCTATTTATGTGTTACTTGTAAATTACTTAAATGTTGGAAACCAATTTATATCGCGGGACAGGTTGAAATCTACATCAAATTCCCTTTTTTCATTATCAATTATTTCACAAGCAATGAATAAATGAACAAGTGCTTTTAAAAATATCTTAACAAAAATTTACGGACTGGGTTGCTGGAGCGCTTTCTCGGCCGGGGCGCCAAAATACCTGGGGCCGGCCCTGGTGGCTCATGCAGTTTAGTTTAGTTTAGTTCACCTAATCCGGGTGGGGTCATAAATGAAATGGAAAGCTTTTACGTTCCACGAATATTTTGAACGCTTTGTAAATTTTTTCTTAAGCTGTGAGAACACAGACAGCGGGAACAGGAACTCTATCCACGTCATATTTCCTGACCAAGAGTGTTTTTCGGATTAGCCGAAATTCCGGAACCATTTAGAACCAGCTGTTTACGGACCACAGAACTCAGGATCAGAGAGGTTCGATTGTGTGTGTGTGCTTGTAAATTTCACATGAAAATTAAAGCATTCGTTTTGCATTCGAGAAAAAATGATTGAGCTCAATTGTTGAAATCGACATTGAAAAAAAATGTTTCTCCAATATAGGCGCATTTCGGCGATGATTCTAATTAGAATCTACTATCAGTGAGTCACCACTTTACGGTTAAGGAGTTATTTAGTTATTTAACATCAATTTCGCCGTAGTCTCCACCTTTACCTATCTACCGACGGCTTTCTTGTAGCATTTCTGATTTGCCTAACCTTTTAATGGCTACTGGAAAAACAATGTTTTACAATTTGTTTAGAATTCGCGCGTTTAGTTGTAAGCGCTCTCTTTCTCTCGTTTTAAGATATACGGGGAGTAAAAATATGAATAAATTGTGTAGATAAGATCTCAAAAAATTATCTCTTTCAAAGAGATACAATTCCAGAGAATAGATTATACATCTCTACCTAATATCTACAGTTGGCAAATTATAGGGTCAATTTGAGTTAATGTTTAAGGGTGATAAATATAGTATTTTCGATAGAGTAATAATTGGATACTCAGAAATTAGTTGAATTGGCTAGAGGCCTAGAGTCTATCTGACACGTTTAGGACGTACAAATCCACCTTTTTCAGATTGTATTAATTGTTAGGATCTACTCCTTCAAGGTCTTTGGAAACTTGGTTTAGGGAACTATCCAGTTGCAGTAATCGTAATTACATGCATTTTAACAAGAATAAATAAGCGTAAACTTTTTTCTTTCTTGACGTCTCGAATGAGATTATATTTCCTTCCTTTGTTTTTCAAAATTCAAGCGCTTACTTACAAAATTTATTCAAAAGAACAATTAGGGGAAAAAAGACACTATTTTTAATGCATAATATTACCTCGAAGAGCTGAACGTTTCCCAACCTTCAGTAATTTGAATCACATTAATACCCATCCTTCAAAACGCTCACCTTAATACCTGTGGTCATTCTCTTTTCTCCCATCTCTTCTTCCTCTTTCTCCACCAGTATTTTCCCATCCTTCCTACCTCATCTATCGACTGACCTTTCTTTACCTTATTAACCCTTTCCCCATCCCTCTCGACTGCGCTCACAATTCAATCTCTTATACTCTTTCGCAGCCTCCTCTCCTTCCCCCCACCCTCTCCTCGCCAGCCCACGAGCATCCTCTCACCGCCAATAACTCTCCCCCCACCATAACTCCACCACCCCTCCATCCCTACTCATCCTCCGCCTAACCTCTCTCTCTCTCTCTCTCTCCCCACCACCCTCTCTTCCAGAGCATCATCATCAGTGGGCCGAGGTCATCCTCGCACACACAGACCCACAGACTCACAAAGAGATAGTCTCTCTTTCTCTCTCTCTCTCTCAGCGCCGCCATTAAAGGATCCGCCGCATACACAACACACCCGCACCAGAGGACGCTGTCTAACGGTTCGCCTCCATCCCACTATCCCGCACGACGACCGGAGGAGGGGGAAGGGAGGGAGGAGGGAGATAGAGGGAGATGAGCGGAAGGGGTGAAGAAGTAGAATGGGAGGAAGGGCGAGAACGTGTGATAGGCAGAAGAGGGTAGGAAGAGACGGGGGTTTTATTGAGGCTGTTTGTAAGAGAGTGGAGTGCTTGGGAGCGAAGGGGGAGGGAGATGTGTTTATAGGAGAAGGTGGGTGATAACACGCACAGCTGCCAGACAGTGAGACCGTATTTTTTCCCTCGGATCGATTCGAATGCAAATTTTGCGCCGGCTCCAAATCCGAAAGGGCCGCGTTAGTCCCAAAGGCCAACTTGTTGCAGAATCCATTCTCCGCCGAACGTGGATTTGCAAGTGCAGCGGACGTCTTGCACTTAAATTGGAATTTATGGACCATTGGAGGTACCATGCGCTTTTAAATTTTATCTTTTTAGCACGACACCCTTTTCTTGTAAAATACGAAGGAATAAGTAAAATGGTGATCTCTTTATACGCTTTAAAATATCTTCGCCGACTCAAGCGATGCGGTCATTATTTTATTCATACTTGTTGGAGGAAACACTTTCAGTTAACTTTGAGAGTCGTTTTCTCTGTGACGCAAGAATAAATTACATTATGGTTGGATTAAATAAATAATCGAATTTAATACACGGTTTGCCATGTATAGCACGCTAATTCCAATAACCGAGACCCCGATAAGTAGGATTTAGCTAGTGAGAAGAAAAACGGGTTTTCTAAAGTGGCTCCAGTTTTTCACAGGATGTTTTCCTCTGCCTTTGCGTTATCGTTTTGAGTTTATGAGGCTAAAATTCTTCCCCAAAAAATAACGATACATTCCATACATAAGATTTATTTTATACGCTTACGCAATAAAATAATTTAAAACGCTTGAATAATAAATTCGGTTTAAAAGCTCGAATAAACATACATCGCACTAGGCTTACTCGTCAGATGACAATCGAAAGTCCTTCTACTTTGATAAGTTGCTCGATACTAACCGGTAAGAATGCAGGCTGTCAAATAAAGTAACCGTTATTTCGAAAGGATGCGAGACGTTGTGAGATCTTAGCTACTGGTTTATAACCGACAGCAATTTTCTTTGCTCTGCAAAAATATCGCGCTAACTTAATAGCCTCTCTTGAGAGCTCCTCTCCTTTGAGCCGCAGAGCATGACCAAGATGCATGAACCAGGATGCGGTGAGAATTAGGTTATTTAGCCGATCAAATCTTCAGGATAAGAATTCTCACGCATTCAAACTGTTGATAGAGGAATGTATACGATACTAGTCGAACGGATCGTGGAAATAAATAATCGTTACCGCGATCTGAAAAATCGATAGAAATCTTTCGCACGTACCCGCGAAAAGGTCACTGCAGATGTAATGCCGAGCGTGATATGGCTGCGCCGTGGAATTTGGGCTTAAGCCAACATAGGACTTCGTCACCTTAAAAAAAGTCGCATATTATGTAAAAGGTTGGAGAGAATGGATGTTTCTAAGATTATAAATTAGACATCTAAAAAGCATGATAGAATACGACAAAGTAAATTGTGTGTGTGTTCTTGGTTGCCGAAGAAAGGCCACAGGTCCCAAAAGCTTTCACTTCCTCTCTCCAGCATATCGCTCCGGTTTAACAATAATGTCCACTGGATCTCCTCAAATTAACCCAACCCGAATTATTTTTTTACATTTATTCTTTATTAAATACACATATTTACATACATTTTTCCGAGCAGGATGAGATTCAAAGTGATACTACGAATCTTCGCCTCTCGAAACGACATCGTCGCAGTACTCGTTTCGCCGCGTTGTACCTGCCCAAACATCTTTTGAACTCATATTAGCCCGTGCGTGCGTATCCTCGGCGCTCAAAATAATTGTACTGCTCGTAATTAAGCGTGGCCCTTAACAAGGAATATTATTTCTGCACGAAAGAGAATTTTTCAATTAAATGCTAATTCCATGCGATTCGATCTCAACGAGCAAACAACTATGAAGGAATTTTCATCGCCTTTTTTACTTTATAGATGAAATATGCCATCGTTTTTGTCACGATACTATATACAGGAGATAGAGGTACAATGAATTATTGTAATTGGAACGATGCTCAATGATGTATTTACTATAATCTCGAATGTTTTCATGAATCTCTCCTTAATACTCTCAGATTCTCTGTTGACTTACCTCAAATTCTGCCCAAATAGGGCTTTTAAAAGCATCCGAATTGAAGATGAAATAATCGTAATATCTAAACGGGAGATAATTTGTTAAATTGTGATATACTGTTGGTTACCTGCAGATTAAAAAATTGCGTTTGATTTAGACAATAAAATACGTTTAACACTCTGATATTGTTTCACATAATTTCTCAATTGTTTTGTTAACTTTACAGCTGCACTACGGCAGCACTAAGGTCAATTACTTTGAACGTCCCAAATTAAATTAAAATGCGCATACCTAATGAAGCATTCATTGGTACTTTTTCTAAAAATCTGCTCGTGCGGATAGAGTGGTTTGTAAATAGAATACGTTTGCATGGAAAAAATAATAAAATAGATAATAATTAAACTCCTTAATGTGAATCCTGAAACTACACACTTAGGAATACAAGACGCACAACGCTCCACCTATGGAATAATTTTTGTCGTCAATTCAATTTTTCAACGACGAATGCGATAGTACAAAAAACGTTGCCTGCTCTGTTTGTTATTACCACTCGATCGTACACACGAGACCATCAAACCCCTATCTTTTTTATTGCATTTGTCCAAGTAAGGCATCGAAGGGCGTAAAAAAGAAAACCACCCATCCAAAAATCCTCTTTTTTCCCCACAGGATGTCATTTTACCTATAGCTGAGGAGATAACATTACGGTAAAATAAAAACTAAAAAGACCGAAAAAATGCTCGGTGACATTTATTGGAGACGATGGGTCGAGTTGCGCGCGCTTCCTGAATCGTTTCCGAAATGGTATCTTCTTGCGGTCGTCACCCTACGGAAACTTGTACGCGCGACGAAAATGAATCCAAACCACTCGTGATCCAACCCCGTCCGCAACGCCCTCTTTGCTTTTCGCCTCCACACCCCCGAACTGAAACCACCCCACTTTCCTACACGGAGATATTTCATCCCCCACCCCATCCGTACCATCTCCATAATCTCAAACTCTTCCCTTGCCTCAACATCCACTCATCGACGTCTCTTCTACCTCTTCCCCTTCGTTCTCCTCCTAGTTCTCCTTTCGACCCGTAGGAGACTGCGTCTGTTTTGCCCTGTCACACGCCCCTCTCCTGCACGCCTTCCGTGCCCACCCATTCCTCCCCCAAATTCGAACCCTTCTTCACATATCCCTCTTCTATCTTTAATCCCTATCTACCCTCTCTACGATATTCCTTCCCCTCTCCATATCACTAACTCCCTCACTCCCTCCACAACTTGGTCATTCACCCCGCTCAGAGCATTCTTTGGAGAATGGGAAGAAATATTGGGGCGCCTCGCCTCCCCTTTTCACCTCCATCTCTCTCCCCCTTCCCCTTCGTCTGCTCCTCTGCCCTTCTCATCCCGAAATTCAGCTCTACCCTCCTCGCCATTCGCTCCCTCTGCCAATTTGTCCCTTTCCCGTTATGTGGGACAGGAGAGATCCCTCCGGTTCGCGGAATGGTCCCGTGGTGGTCAAAGGGACCGCAAGGAAGAAAAAAACAATAAAAAGCGGAAGAAAGGTCGGTCGAGGGGCATTTAAGACAGTGTCTCGGAAGGCTAGCACCCCGGCCCCTATTCCACACTAGTTCGCCGATGCCGTTTCTTCCGTCCACCATGCCATCTTCCACAAAGAAAAAGCCAAAGACCCTAGAATTGGCGACGCCACACCCTGTACGGAGGTAGCGTGCCTGGAAAAAAAGTCTTCCGGTTCTGTCAACTTTTCCCGCGTATTTGGGCTTTTTCGCTAAGCTGAGATAAAGAGCAATTTTTTTAGTGTGTGAAAAATTAAAAATAAACATTTATTTGCCATTTTAATGAAAGGAATCCCTTCGTATTATTTGTTTTATAATTAAATTTGACAAAATAATAAATTTTGCTTAAAAACACCTCTATGGTGCAAATTTTATCGCCAGATGATTACAAAGTAATTTATAGCTGCGAATTTTTAGGATACTAAAACTACCAGTATGAATATAAACAAAAACATAACTGGCCGATGTTTTTATTTACGTCCTATTCGAAAACTACGATTAGGCTGTTTCCAAGTGTGATTCTGTCATTGTAAGCTAGACAAAATTGTGTCGCTTGTTATGGCAGCATTGCGCCTAGACAACACAGCTAATTGTAAGTCTTGGATCCATTTCATGCATGAAAGAAACGACTGTAAAATTGTCCTTCAAAAATAAATCCAGTTCCCATCTTCCCTTCTGCGTCGTTCTTTTTAGCGAAACAAAAATTCCTCACGTATACATTGTCCAAACTTTCTACTTTTCTCCGGTCATCGGCCCTTGTTTCCTAAAATTACACTTCGCACTTTTCACTTCCTCTTCCTCTTATCTGGTATTTTTATCGCTCCCCAACTCACCTTCGCCGTACCGTAGCAGACCATCTCTCGAACCGCTATTCCTTCTCTTCCCCGTAATCCATCCTCCTTTTCCACACCCACGCAATATTGCGCTCCTATACCACCAACAAAACACTCTTCTCCAAAAGCTACAACTGCCTTTTTTCCTCCCTTAAAAATTTTGATGGTTTTTGCGGTCCTTTGCAAAAGAGCACCGTGAAGTCCCTATCATCTAACCCTCTGGAACCCACTCCCTGCCTTCCCATCGCTCCCTCCCTCTCCTTTCCCTCATTTCCCATCCATCTCTCTCTTTCCTTTCTCTCTCCTCCTCTTTCTCTCCTCTCCCTCTCTCATCTTCCCCTCTCTCTCCTCTTCCTTTCTCCTTTCCCCTCCCTCCCTCTCTCCTCTTCTCATCCTTCCTCTCTCTCCTCTTCCTCTCTCTCCTCTCCCGCTCTCTCCTTCCTCTCTCTCCCCTTCCACTCTCCTTCCTCTCTCTCCTCTTTCTTCTTCTCTCCTCTCCCTCCCTCTTTCCTCTTCCTCCCTACCTTCCTCTCTCCTCTCCTCTTCCTTCCGCTCTCCTCTCTTCCTCACTATTTCCTCTTCTTTCTCCTCTTCCTCACTCCTTTTCTAACCACCTCACTCCCTATCCCCTCCTCCTCCCTCTATTCGTTCCTCTTTCTCTTCTTCCACATACACACACACACACACACACACACACACACAAACACGCTCGTTCCACTCCGCTAATAATCATTCACCAGCTCACTCAGACTCTTAAAAAAGAAGAAAAAAAAAAGAAGACGCCTTCTAAAAGGTGTTCGTTCCTACAAGAGGTCAGCTCGGAGAACGGTGACATTTGCCCCCTCCGTGATTTACGGCACGTAATTCGCGATACGGCGTTCAAACATACCTCCAGCCTCATCCCCACTTCTCTCCCTCTCTTCTGCATTCACTCCTTAACGTTCTTTCAACACCCTCTCTCACCCTCTTTCCCACTTCCCCATCAACACACTGCCTCCCTTTCCCCGAGAGCGTGTCCATCCCGCCCTTCGAATCGCTCTATAAGCTCACCCGCGAGATCTTCCCGACTCTTCTATCTCCCCTCTCCTCCTTTCCCACAGTATCTAATCACTATCCGGACTGGAGAATCCTCGACAGTCCACCCTATCTCATCCCAGCCGACCGCTTGTTACTCCCCTCTCTCCGACGGGGAATGTGAAATTGTTAACATCTCAAGGCAGCATGATGGACTACGTGGATAAACCCAGTTGCGTCACGGGAGATTTGCCATTAAGTTGGTTTCTAGAGAGATATCCACCTTGGCTGACAGCCTGAGTGAGATGGTGTTACTAATGGTTTGGTTTATTGCACTTCTAATAAGACATGATGAGCTATCAGAAATGAGTCTCTTTTTCTAACCCTGGTTGGATGAGCGGAATTTACAGGATGAACACATTTTGTACCATATGAAGGAATATGCATAAAAAGCCGGATGCAATAATACGTGTGAGGCATCGATACATACGATTTCTTGAAAAGATAAACGGCGTGCTCAAAACCAATAATGACACGGGACGCCCTATTCGTCGAAACGGATTGCGTGACTCCCACGATGTGGTCGGTGTGAGCTGCAGAAGTTGGTATTTATTACGATGTGGGATTTCATCCATCATTTGCAGTTATCTCCTCCGATCGGAAGTGAAGTTGGCTTAAATCGCTGATAATCGACGATGAAAATGCGATCATATCAAGGACTTATTCACCGTTATAATTGACTGTACGCCAGACATGTTAAGATGACAGCATACAAATGGTTAAAACGCATTTAATTGAGATTCATTTAAAAAATATTATTATATATCCTTTTAACAATTTTTCTTGAGATATATGTTCAAAGATACCTCAAGTATTCCTTTGGTGGCGGAAAATTATCAAATATATACGTGCTATTCTTCGCATTTTGTCAGTGTCCTTGCCTCCAATACAACTATCGGAAATGGTTGGAGTGTAATTGCAAGTACGTTTCGGAGCTTAATTTTGTGTTCTGGACACGATGGAGTGATTTGCCAAATCTCAACCCTGACACGATTTTTTCTCTCCTTCACGTCATTCAATATGATACCTACTTAAGTAATCATTCAAATTCATAACTGATTATCGTCATTTTATTCTTTATGCGTTCCATCGTAATAACTATTGAGATTTTTTCCTCATTTTGTAAAATGAAAGCTTTTCAAATAATTAGGTTCTTTAAAAGAACAGGCAAACAGAAGCACTTATGACTAGCTGAAGGCCAACTGATGAAAGATTTCTTACTGAAATTTCATCAAGCTTCATCTTAAAATAGAGTAAGTTACGCGATGGGGCAGTTGAAAAAGATTGTCTAAACATACAAATTCCATTAGTTTAAAATAAATAAGCATACAGACGTATTCTGAAAATGTTTTCCACGAAAAATCTATATCTAGCAAACCAACTCCACTTCCATCGTTTTTTTTAATGTATCCGACCTTCATTCTCTTTACAGAGGACCGAGGGAATTTTACTCGAGAGGAAAAAAAGGCCAACGGTTGTCCTAAGGATCGACCCATCCATCAATCCTCCATTCAATTCTATTCATATCAAGGAAATTGGAGAGGACGGAGGACGTATATAAGTGGGGTTGTAGGGTTTTAAGAAGGCACTTAAACGGTGTTCAAAAAAGAGGAGACGGTGCATTTTGGTCCCTGAAGCCTGGAAAGGTTCCCAAAGGGTTCGCTCTCAGCACCACCCATCGGTCAAGCGATGGGACTACTTCCAACATCCTCGATACGGATCTTATGCGATCCTTAAAATGCGCCAAATTTTAAAAAACTAAAATAAACGGCACAGCGTTCAATTTAAATTCCTTTCGATTGCCATTTTTGTATATTCATTAGTGATTCTCATCGGCTACGACGGAGTAAATTAAAAATTCATTTCAATCAAATTAGGGTCGGAAACTATGTATAAAATGCAATATAAGACCTTGCATAAAGTAGAATTCGTATTTAAATTATAACCTTTTTTAAATCTAAATTTAAAATATCCCGCAATCGATCTTGCTTTAATTAAATGAAGAAATGATACAACCCTGTAATCGAACTTGAGCTGTAATTTCAAATTACCGTGCGTTTGAAACCTGAGAATGGACACGCCAAGTAAATTATGAAGATATGGTCTCGATCAAACAAGCTTTCATGACTAATTCGCAACATTCTCATTCATATTTAAGCTAAACTCACTATCGCGGGTCGAAAACTGGCAATTACATGAAAAGATTGTGGGTTTCCTGCACGTCAGATATAAGAAATATGAAATTATAACTGTAGGCGACTTATCCGCAAATAGAGCTGCGGTGAATATTTCACTTATTATGATAGCGGTAGCTAAACATTAAAAAATAACAAAGTATCCATTGTAACGAAACGTTTGGAAAACACTCTCTTAAAATATATAAAGATAAACCTCGACTTCCACGTAAATAACGCACATTTATAATGAATGCCAATGATAAATACCAAATAATAATTAACAGTGAGATCATTAAGCATTCGAAGAAAGCCTGTAGAGATTGTGAGGATTATTATTTGCCAACAGCTAATATTTTACTCAGAAATTAAATCATGGAGACCTTTATGCAACTCAGTTAAGTTATACATCCTTTCCTATTTTTCTAATTACAAATCCCATATTCATTTATAATTTCTGTTATGGTAAACCTTCAAATCATTCATAAATATTTTCAACCTTTTTACATCGAAACAAATTTTTATAAATGATAAAAAAGGTTTATCGATTTTTACGATGAGACGTTCAAACTAAAGAAGTCGACATGAAGTAACCCGATAAACGCGTCAACAATGCTCGGAAGACCATCCTGCGTCAGAATGGAATGTGTGCAGCGAAGCGAACTGTAGTCAACTCCAGGAGTAACACCTAGTGTATCAACCCCTTCTGCCACACCAGAAAAATACTAAAAAAATGGGGATGCAGGTTTTGAAATAAAAATATATTGGAGTGGACACGAAAGGGAAAAAATCCAACGGGCCATTAAAAAAGACATTATGGTAGCGAGTTTTGCCGCACGAGTCTTTTATGGGGGCGCTCTTCCTCAACCCTTAGGACTCCTGGAAACGACCGGCGAAGAAGACGAAAGAAAAAAGGGAAAGGATGAAATCTGGAGAAAAAATGTGAATCCTGCGATGGCCCGAGCGAGTAAAGACCGAGATGACACGGTGGGGAGCGGAAGATGTGGGATCGTGAGAAGGGGGAGGGAGGAAGGAAGGGAAAGAGAGAGAGAGAGAGAGTGGGAGGAAGGGAGAAGAGCGAAGAAGGCATGGAACACCTCCTGGCAACGAAAGAAGAAGAAGAGGTCGTTCAACTCCCGACACAGCATCTCCCTCGCTTCTTTTTTTTACCTTTTTCGTCCTTTCTGTCCTTTTTTCTCGCTCCTTCCCTCCCCCTTCCTCCTCCATTTTTCCACCCCTTCCCATCCCATCCGCCGCCTCGCCCCACCTAGCCATCGCCGACACTCTATCCTCCTGCCTCCCCCCCTCGTTTTTTTTAGGATGGCGGCTTTGGTGGCGGGTGGGGGTGGGGCGCGCGAGGCCGGTGTGTGTAGGGCGGGACGGAGCGGAATGGGGCGGACGGGTGGGCAAGGAGAGGACAAATGGGGTGTGGCGTGAGGGAGAGAGGAGGTTGAGGGGTGAAGAAGAATTAGGAAGAAAAAAAGCGGGGACGGCGCTTAAGGGATACAGGAAGGAAAACATGGACGAGCACACGAAAGCGTGTGATACGAGAGGATGGACGTTCAACGGCGATTACTCTGTAATAATACTCGCCCTCCGCTCATATACTTAGTTCATTTTATCCTTCTTTGATAGAGGGAAGCACGGATGCGATTGATGCGCCCTGTCTGCTATTTATACCGCAGCCAATGAAAAAATATTCATAATTTTGGAGCAATTTCGGCAGATTCAAAGTGACAAGCTCCATACATTTCGAATGCGTTTATGCCAGATATGCAGAAGCGTGTCCCAAAAGAACCCGCCAGAGATTACTATCCTCTCTGCCGTTTAACTGCACCTCTCAATTTCAAAATTGCTTTTTAAAGACGCCCTCTAGAAAATCGATAAAAACCCCAATATGAGCTACCATTACTCTGAACGAAAACATGCTAATAAATTACAGCTACTTGGCTATTAACGGATTAATGTAGCGCTTTCTGGCGAGTAATTGCCCATTGTTGTTTTTGTCAAAATTTTACATTGAAATAAAAGCGTTTTAACAGATCGATCAGTCTTAAAATTATATAAACGATAAATGGAATTATTACATGACGTGAAATATATCACTATAATTTTAATTTTTTAAGGTTTTAATCCCTCCTTCAACTTTTTTATGGTAAAAAGTTTCATAGGGGATTATTAAACAGTTTTAAAACTTTGTTTTATTAAAATTGGAGGAGTAACTAAGATAAATGGATGAAGAAAAAATCAAGCCTGGATATATGAACAGATAGGATAAAACAAAGTTAGAGGTGATGTTTACAGAAGATAGAAAACTGGAAAGAGAAAATGTACCTAGCGGGATAGAGGAGAGTTTGGATAGAGCAACTAGAAAGGGGAGCGAGATATATCGTAGAAGGGGGAAAAAAGAGAGAGACGGAGGTAGTGGAGGGAGGAGTTAAATGGCGAGGAGGAGAGGGAGAGGGGATAAAGGATGGGGAGAGGTTATGGAAGGAGAAAGGGGTAAGAGGGAGGGGTAAGAGGGAGGGGTAAGAGGGAGGGGTAAGAGGGAGGGGTAAGAGGGAGTGGTAAGGGGGAGGGGTAAGGGGGAGGGGTAAGGGGGAGTGGCAAGGGGGAGTGGTAAGGGGGAGTGGCAAGGGGGAGTGGCAAGGGAGAGGGGTAAGGGAGAGGGGTAAGGGAGAGGGGTAAGGGAGAGGGGTAAGGGAGAGAGTAGGGGAGAGAGGAAATGGAGAGGGGTAAGGGAGAGGGGTAAAGGAGAGGGGTAATATAGGGGTAGAAAGGGAAGGGTTTGCAGCAAGGGATAGATGGGGTGAATTTTGGAAGGAAGATCGTGTGTGAGAGAGAGGGAGAGAGACATGACTGACTTGTGAGAGGGAGAGAGAGGTAAGGTGAGACACGTAGTTGAAAAGGTGAGCGGAGCATAAGCGGAGGAAGAGAGCGGGAAGAGGAGGGAGGATGAGTGCAGGAGAAGGGAGGAAACGGGGGGAAGGAGAAAGGACAGGGAATTCAACGCGCGGAGCGAGAATGAGGGGAGGAGAGGGTATGGGGGCAGAAGAGAGAAGGGACAGGAAGAAGACTGTGGGGGAGGAGTGGGGCAGAAAGGGAGAGAAAAGAGAAGGGGAGGGAGGGAGGGGGCGTGGAGAGATGGGTTTGACGTAGGGAAGTATGAGGCGACGTGTGCGGAGTAACGCATCCATCTACTACTGCTCCGAGGCCGGTTGTCTATTTTGGTTCCTCTGTTTAATTTCTCTGCTTTCTATGTCGTAAACGGATTGTAACAGCTAAAAATTTTGCTTTGATTATTTTTGAAAAATTTACGCATACATTACCAGCGTAACTGTTCGTCAAATGTGAGAGGTATGCGTATTAAGTTAAAATTAAATTTAAATAAAAAATTATGAAACCAACTTTTATATGCACTAAAAAGTAAACGATAAATATAAAATATTGAATGCTATAGAAAGTAAAATTAGATTTGGTCAAACAAAATTGGTGTGGAAAAGAAATATTAATGAAGAATTAATCATTAAAAATTATGCTACACCACAAAACTATTTTTACTTTATGGAACATTCAATTACATGAATTTCATATTTAATTTTTACTTTTTAGAATACACAAAAAGTGATTTCATTAAAAAATATTTATAAATTTAATTTTTCTGTTTTACTGGAAGATTAAAAACTTATACAGAACATGAATTCAAAGACCTTAAAAAAGCTTTCAATTTTAATCTCTATATTTAACTTTATTAACACAATATCAATGAATAATTTAATATTTGTTTATTTTCGTTACCTTCGTATTATTTATCGTGACAAAGGTATTGACTAAACTTCAAAACAGCGCAGAAATTTCCTGAATTTGTGGACAGATGGGACGAGAATTTATAATCGCAGTCAATCAAATGCAATTATAGGAAACTGGCAACAATGCAAATCACCTTGACGATGCAAAATTTTCACATAGAAATACGTCAAATTTTCGCGTTAAAACTAATTTATGGACTGATTTGACTCGTATTAAAAAACTGACCTCAGGAAAACAATAGGCATTCGTTGTTTCAAATCTCGAAGTCCTACGATTATTTTAAGTAATTTTAAAATGCAAATAATTAATATGTTACACTCAAATCAAATCAAAGGGAGAAAATGAACGCTCCTGGGATCGAACCCTTGTTATAATTGAAGACGATGCTTGCTCACAAAGTGCAAGAGGTAGATAATTATATTAATATATTAATATTATATTATTATAATGAAAAATAGTCGAAACCAAACTACCCGTCCTCGAATTATTCCACTAAAGGTCCCGCCAAATCCTTCCAAGACATGAGAGCGTACCAGACAAACACACAAACTAACAGGTCTAGATTATTGTTATAATAGATTTATTTTGGGAAATAATTTAATTTGTATTTATTTTAGTTATCAAATACATATAGTTAAAGAGATTTCTTAAGATAAAAACAATTTATCCAAAATAGTGCGACATTAGTTTACGAAACTGAATGCTCACACGGATTCGTTATTAACGCCGTGTTTGTACTGATAATTTTTCTCATTAAGAATTCCTTTCGTGGAATCTTTTATAAATGAGAAACTCATGGCAGTGAGGATATTTTAAATGCTATTTGAATTATCTGGAAGTTTACAGCTAAGCAAAATATTTATTGTAGATATCAATGGATTTCATTCAAGTTTCTTCTTTGAAATTGTCAAATATTTTCACTCGAAAAATAAATTTCAACGCCTATTTCGTTGACTTTCTATCTATGTAAATATTTTCCGGAGGAATGAAACCGCGATATAGATAACATTTCTAATATTTGTTACATTGCAGCCAGATCTATTAATATATCATACTTTGAAAAAATAATTCGAGGAGTAGTAGCGAAGGATATCCTATTATTAAAATACAGTTCGTTTATGCATAATATATTGATGAGCTGATAAGCTAATAAATAAGTCAACCGGATAAGGATTTACTTTTTTGATGGAATGGATGTCTATTTTGCGTATAATTCACAGAATATATTATGTCGAGTCATTTACAAAAATTTAATCAGTGGAATATTCTTCCGTATTCGTAAAGGTTCCAATAGGTAAATCCCATATTTAAGAATTTTGCGAACGTGGGGGCAATCATTTAAGCCGAAAGACATTAAAAGTATCTGCGGGCAAATACTTTCGAAATGGAAATTCGTGAGAGTGGAAGCAGAATCAATGATTTCCTTGTATGGAAATTGTAGAAGCGAAAACGCTTATGCGTTTGAAACGGGTTAAATGGACGAGGCGAAGAGATTGCTATCGAATCCCTCGAGGAAATATCGCATTCTCCGATGGCAGAGAGAGAGAGATAGAATATGTTCCCAAAAGAGGAGCACTCAAAGGAAATAGATGGGGGCTAACGGAGTAATTCTTCTGCTTCTAGAAGAAAGGCATAAAGATTTAAAACCGTTAATGGTTTTTACTTTCTTCATATACGAAGTATAGAGAAAGTGTTATTTCATGAAAAAAAAAACAAATTCGAGATTTCAACGTAAATACATGTTTTGAGGTCCCCTGAACACGTTTTGACTATTTCCTCGATGATGCCTGATTGTCTGTGACCGGAATTTTGTGGGTGCGCTAACTCAAAAACTCTTAATCAGATCAACGCGAAATTTTATATGACCTTTGTATTAAAATAACAAGAGTTGATTAGTTTTTGGTGAAAATCGGTAAACCAGAAATGGGTGTTTACTCTTGTCACATACATTTTTTAAACATTTGCTTTAATTTTTGATGAATGTAAAAAAGTAGTGGAATAAAATATTTAATTTTCCACAACGTTTGTTCGAAACATTTTTCCATATAATGCATTGTTTAAGAGATATTTTTAAAAGTAATTTTTTTAGCTGCCACCATCACACCACCTATCGGCGACTATTGTAAGCACTTTACGCTCCTTTTTATTTTCTTAATTGTTGAAGCTTCCTGGCTATATCCAATATCAGAAGTCTACGGTTTGAGTTTATTTCCGTTCTTTGTAAAGTCTTTAAATTTTTCTCGCAGTTCCTTTAAATATTTATTATCATTTAACCTATTTGAAATTTTAAAATATATTACAGGTATAGAGAAAGTCATGTGGTGTCCACATCAAATTTTTATTCAAAAATTTGTCGATAATATGCATTAGTTCTGAATTTGTCACAAACCTGACTCCAAAGTAATCTTAAAATGCTATCAGTAACACATTAAAATGAGAAACTCTACAGTTTTATATATTAATATTTATATAGATAAAGCACTCGTACATTCGTGATAATTTAATTAATTTCAACCCGAGTATTTCTTCAATTTCTTTTAATTCGCTTCCAATGATCATTCAGTAGTTTGAAATTAGCATAAATTCAGACGGTTTCAGCGCTTGCAAAATGTACTCAAATGAATACTTGCTCTTTCTAGCTTAATACTTTCAATGCACTTAATTAATTAAAAGGTATTCATCCAAAATGACTCGCTGTTATGCCTGATGCAACTAGAAATAACTGTAGAATACAATTAATGCTGTTTTAGAACATGGAGATCCTAACGTTGCTGCTCGAGTTTACTGGAGCTCTTTTCAAATTACTTGAATGAGAAACTCAAAATTTTAATTTTAGTTCCGTCTCAACTAAGGTGCTTTTAAATGTTCGTCGTTAAAGCTTTTTATTAACTAAAAAAAATTGTCCATAAATGAGGATACAATAAATTAAAACAAACTATTTTGGAATAACTTTTTAAAAATACTTTTTTCTAATTTATCGTTTAATTACGAATATGCATTATACGGGCTCGTATAAATTCTCAAAACATCTTATAGGATCCTACCCGATTCACACGACTATAAACTCAGGTTGGCGCTATTGGATGAGTTACTGAAAAATTTGCATTTATGCAAATGGTCGATTTTAATACATGGATACTTTTCTAAGGAAACTGGTATCTTCAAATTTCTCAATACATATCTCACTGTCCAGGTAAACGAAGTGCTGTGCTAGTCATGATTGCCAGCCCACGTCACCAAGTAATCATCCCAAATTAGTAAAAAAAATCCATGCACAACCGTATAGCCATTATTGAAACTGCTCATAATACAAAGAAAGCCGCGGGTTTTTAAGAAAAAAATCGATCAAATAAAAACAGAATTTTTGCCTCAGTTTCAAATGTGACTACATCACGCAGCGACGAAGAATCGTGCGTAAGTCAAGCACGTGGGCGTTCTTTTGACGGAGAGGTCAAGAAACGGTCACGGGGGCGCGCGAAGATATGGGAATATATTCATCTCCTAAATGAATAGGCAGCTAAACGAGGAAAAAAAACAAATCCGGAGCACAACTGTTCCAAAGCATTCACAAATATAATTTCTTCCATTTTAATCGGCGGAGATCATTTGCGGGAACGCGAGAGTTTTTAAAACAGTTGTACGTGGACCATAATGACAATAATGAGTCCGCTCCGGGATAAAGGGTGGGAATCTCCAGGGGTGAGTGAACGGAAAGGGGGAAGAGAGAGAGAGAGAGAGAGAGAGAGAGTGGGACGTCCATCCACAGATTCCCAAATATCTTCTTCCTCTCCTCCATCACCACCTCCTCCTACCCTCACACTCCTTTCCTCGGCGCTTCCTGGGGTCAACCCGAATGAGCAAGAGGAGGAATAACGGTCGGAGAGTAGTACGGAATAGTCCGCCTTTGGCCATCCGAGTCGCGCTATCTGGTAGAAGAAGCAGCGGTGGAGGCAGCAGTGGCCGCGCTCGTGGTAGGGGTTTTAACTGTTAGTCAAGCAGCTCCGGATTGATCATCGAAACTCATTTTAGCGTCGATTCTTCGACAACTCCGGAGGGAGTGGCGGTGTCGAGCGGTCGGGGGATGGGATCGAGAGAGGGAGAGGAACCGTGAGACCGACCTCACAGCGTGAACGTGACGTTCGTTTCGAGTTTCCGGACGACTGCGAGAAAGGATCTATAAAGATCGGCAGCAAAGTAAAAAACTACTTGTCACATTTGCTTAACCAATCGCCGCTTCCTTCGGTGCTGATTCTTTTTTTTAATCGAAAGGTCTGCCCGATAGACACGTGGGGAATTGAGTGTGAGCTCATCCCCATGGTACGCAGGCAGTTGTTATAATGGCCGATAAAAAGAAGACGCTATAAAACCGAATGGATGAATTATTCTTCTGCGCTTTATGCTCAATTTCAAATTCCAGTCTTTTAAGTGAAGCAGATGAGGAAGAGCTAATTGCATACATAATTAAACACAAATATAATTATATGGATAGATCATAGTAGTAGCAATAATGAGAAAAATTGTCTAAAACTGAACGTACATTTTCCACCATCGTTCTCTGAGTCAGAGTGAAGGCTCGAGCCTTACATCAAATTGTAAGACCTTGATACATTCTTGAAATTTTTATCATGTGCGATTTGAACTTTCGTCGAAATTTCATTTTGAAGAGTTGGATTTGAAAGTAATCAGAATCTAAAACCGAAGGATATGAATTATTTATAAACATTAAAGAGGACGTAACTAAGAATTCTTCAATTCCCATTCATTACAAATATAATTGAATTAAATTACTTTAAAAATTTAAGAATGGCCCATAGACAGCAAAAATTACGACATAAGAAAGGATGTTCAACAAATCTTGCTAATGAATACATTAGTTTTTTTAAATTCTTTAAAATGGTTCATATAGTGAAATTCATAATTATTAATATTAATATTAATAATTCATAATTCAGGAAGAATGTACCTTCGAAAAATAGACGTGAATGTTTAACATCTTGTTGGTGTTCCGAAAACCACAGAAATCACGTTTTATACTATGCAGTCTATTATTATAGTTGGTAAAAGTTAAATGAATCCTAATTTTATCAACATCAATAATCATCAATCAATGAACTTTAAACGCGCTCATCTACTAATAATCTCCATTTAAGTGACACGTTTCACGAAAATTTTGGAAAAAATAAAAAGGTTCCGGCGGGTAGGACGTCATCTCAAGGCGGGAGTGAGCCTGCGAGACAAACCTACGGCGCGGCGTCCCACCAATTCTTACTAGATTGCACCGCGCGCCTCCCATAAGACGCACGGCCTAACGTGACTACGCACATTTTGTGGATACCACGAGGGCCCCTCTATCATTAGCAGCAAAACGCCCTCTTCTGGCGGCGTCGGCGACTCAACAACCGGGAGTTCGGAGGGCGTCTCCCTTTTCCCATCCCTTCCCATGTTTAACTCCCCACCTCCCGTAATATTTTACAGTCCGGAAGAAGAGCACCGGGAAGGCAGGCGCGCCATCCGAACCGTAGCTTTTGGCGGGAAAATAAGAGGAAGATAGAAGATGAGTATTGGAGGGGAAGGTTGGACTCGAAGAACACGGGTGGGATGGGATATTGGTATGTGGGTTTAATAAGGTGTTGTGAGAAGGTCAAAGCAAGTTGGTATGGACGACCGTGGAGGAAAAGAAAAGAGAGTGATGGCACTGCTTCCCGTAATCGAGTGCTAACTGGAAACTATGCTGCTGCAGCGGCGCCAGCGGACCTTCAAATTAAAGCTTTCAAAATCTGGAGTAGAGTAACAGGCCATTGACATCTTGCTATTTTCCCTCACAACGTGAATGATTGCACCGAAAGTCTTTAAAACCATTTCTTAGGACTCTCCATCTTCGGCTGTCAAGACGTTAGACACAACCGAAAACCAGAGGTCTTTTTGGTAGTGCCTTGATTAGGAATGGTTTGAATCCTGAATAATTCCGATGCCGTCTTGAAATTTTACCTTAAATCTCATATATATCTATTATAAATAGCTGCTGCTTACGGAGGATATTGGATATATATATATATATATATATATATATATATATATATATATATATATATATATATATATATTATATATATATATATATATGGATGTCAACAAGGTGTTGAGATGAGGAAACCCAGTGAACACTCACCAATCAGACGACTTCAGGTTGGCGAGGCCCCGGGGATGTCGAAGCGACACACGTAAAAGAACACTAAAACACAGAAACATCACAAACGTAGGAGCTTTCGGAATTATTCCTTCATCAGCTACAGAGAGAGAACTGATTGGTGTGTGTTCACTGGGTTTCCTCATCCCAACACCTTGTTGACATCCTATATCCATTTTACCTTTCCTTTTCCGTAAGCTGTTATATATATATATATATATATATATATATATATATATATATATATATATATATATATATAATATAAAATCTAAGGTACTTGTAGATATGCCACGGACCTGAAATTGGCTGGATGATAGGTTAATACGTACGACCAACCAGAAAAATTGAAAATTCCAAAAAAATTTATTTTTAGTGGGGTATTTTTGACCCCAATGTTCCATTTCGATACTTCATAAGGAAAACATTGAAATCTGTGCAGTTTCATAAATTTGCATTTTTAAATTAGTTATAATTCAGATAGAAACTCGGAACGAAAAAATTCTATAGCTTAAAGAATGAGGCTTCTTATTTTTGAAGACTAAATTCAAATTGGTGCCGAATTGACGGAGAAATATGTTTTTAATCGGAAAAAAGCAGATGCTCAACAATAAAGAACTTCAGCTACCATAGCAACCAGGACAATGCTTTTCAATGGGAATTGGCAATCCGTATTATAATAACATGGATCGCTTTAATGTTTTTTAATTGGGAAATTCTTATTGTCCCATTGATTTCAACCAAAGACGTATACATATGATGACGTCATAATTTTAAAACGCGATATATGTTATTAAACATAAGAACGTTACTGCTTTCAATTATGGGGGTTGATGAACTGTATATAATAATAGCTTTAATTTAGTGCTTCTAAAAAGAATCAGTGGATTGTATTATAATGAAATTGATTTAAAACTACGGCGTAAATTTATAACGACGTCAAAATCTAAACACAGGAAATATTAGTGACGTTATTGACTTTCTGATGCACTGCATCCCCTCAAAATCCTACGGTGTTACTTTCGATATGGATTGAAATTCTTGCTGAATGCAAGCACCAACTACTTGTATATATAATAAGCATTGTTGGTTGGTGATCATTTACTGCAGCGCCATTTCTAAGGCGTGGAATAAATGCAAATGAACACACAACTGCTAATATTTTAGTTAGTTTTTTGTTTTGTTTATCTAGATGACGAAAGATCTCGGTAAATAGCTTCTTTAATTCACACTATTTAGGAAAATTTGTTTGAAGGCGATGATAGATATTGTGCATTGCATTGAAAAACGTAAATAGTGATGAATATTACGTTTATTATTTAATGAAATTTCAACGGGAATTTACTCAATAGCGTAGTTATTCACGATATCGGCATTTTTATGCTTATACAGTTATCAAGAAAATACCGTCATACTTTCATATCTTAATTTAAAGTTTTATTTTCTGCTTTAGATGCATCAATAAAATTACAACCATGAATTCTAATCACGATGCACTAAAATAATAAATGAAAAACACTGAATATCTATAATAATAGACAATGTTGGTTGGTAATAATTTAAATCGTTTATATCCCAAAAACAGTAAGAGATAATGGTTTGATATTTTCTAGGAATGCTTGATTCGTACACTAAAATTGATTGACAAGAAAATTTTGAAAAAACGACCCGGGTTCGACTCCAGGGGATTACTTCTATTTCTCATAAGGTAACACGTAAAAATGGAATTTTAGACGTGCAGGCTCTTAATCTTTTGGAAATTACAATTAGAAAAACCGACCATCAATCATCCAATTTGAACTATTTTAAAGAAAAATTAATAAAGTCGCTTATTCTATTAATCTTTTTCCGTTTTTTATTAATTTGAACCAGTCATTTTTTACGGGCAATATACTAGTAATAGTATAAAAACTCTTCGAATACGAAACTTCTGGATGATTTTTCTCATATTTTTTGTGCAAAAAGGATAGTGAAGCTCTAACCCTGCTTGAAGCTTCGTCCTAAAATATTTCACCGTGATCAATAATTTAAAAGGAAATTTTATTTCGTTATTTTTTTAGATACTTGACATCAAGTAATTAAGTAACATAATGGAAGGCAAATAAACCACTAGTACAGGCATTTTTGTAAAAAGATCTTAGTTGTATATTAAAATTTCGCTGGATTGGGATTATTCAAATTTCATCTAGGTACTTTGAAAATACCCGTAGGAGAACGATTAGATGAGTATTGGCCATGGCCCGTAAAAAAGAGTGTAGAATTAAAACTCAACATTGAATAACACGGAGAATTCCCGTTTCCAAAAATAAGGTAGTTGACCCCATGGCAGATTTGTATCTCGCGGAATCATAGCGGAAAACATCCGGAAGTGGAAAGGGCGATTGTAAATGTCATTAACCTCTACCTTTTCGCAGAGGATAGCTACGGAAGCAAACTGTGCGATGGATATCTTGCGCTCGATGAAGTAACAGTTATATCCAGTGGGTAGACCTGCACGTAAACAAATATATCGGCTTGCGGAAACACTTTTACTCTTGCATACAGAAAATTGGCTTATAGCGTAATACTTTAAGGAGAATTCTAGAAAGAGAGAAGAATGCTTCGTGAAAGCTTCGAGAACGAGCGGAAAAAACCGCAAGAGAATTTTGAGGTAAAGAAATCGAAGCTACAGTACCGGCCATCAGTATTTTACCACCAATGAAATTCACTCAAAATCATGTTTAGACCTTATAAACCATGCTGGTTCCATATACACAAGCATCTACTTCGTCTTTTTACGAATAAAACACCCAAGCGCATTGTAACATTGGATTCAAGGGGTTTAAAACGTGGAAGAATCAGAGGTTTGCACGATGTGCTGATAGATAGGAATATCTGTGGCATTTTTAAATTATCGCACCGCTCACATATGCACATCTTTAGCCACCAATTGGCCCCAGATTTGCCATTTCACAGTTTAAAAACCTGCTTTGTTCATCTCGGGCTTCCGGCGAACCAAAACTTCAACAGTTTGTTGTGACAGTTGTGTGTGTGAATTAGACCCGTACTATGGCTCGAAAGCGATAAATCAGTGTCGTATAGCGTGCTGTGGTCTTAGAACTTCAGAAAGAAGGTTATTCTGTTACATAAATAGCTCAAAAAACATGAGTAACGCATCCGAATGTGCTCTACACTGTCAACAGAAATGAGAAAACGGGACGCAATTCCAATCGCGCTCGGTCTGGGAGGCCTAGAATCACGTCAGACCAGGAGAATAAGTTTATTAGGGTCACCAGCAAACTGCGCCTGGCATACGCGATGAAGTTAATGCCACGCAAGAAACTCCTGTGTCAGTGAAAACAGTGCAGCGCCGTCTGGGGGAATATGGACTCAATGGGTATGTAGTAGCAAGAAAACCACTTCTTCGCAAACAAAACAAGAGGAAACGGTTAGAATGGGCCCAAAAAAAAACAAAAAATTGGAACTTGGGGCAGTGAAAAAGGGTGCTATTTACCGACGAATCGAAGTTTGATTTGTTCGGCTGGAAGCGCAGGCAGTATGTGAGCAGACAGCTGGTAAGAGGATGTCGGAGGAGTGTGTTGTCCCCACGGAAAAACATGAAGGTGGGTGCGTGATGGTTTGGGGCTGTTTCGGAGGTGATTTGCTAGGGGATCTCATTCAAATATAAGAAAGTTTGATTAGCACTACCACCGCATCCTGCAGAAGGGAAGAGAATTATTGGTAAAGGATTCATCCTGCAGCAGCACTATGATCATAAATCTGCATAGAAATTGTGCAGGAACTATGTGACTAAGAAAGAAAAACAACAGGAACTGAAAGATACACAATCACCAGAACTAACCCAGATATAGCTACGATGGGACGAACTCGACAGAAACATCCGAAAACTGAGACCGACCAACACAAAGCAGCTCTGGGAATACCAGGAGAGATCCTGGAAAGCGATAACAACCACAACTGTGGAGAAATTATTTGTCAGAATGCCTTAAGTCTGCAGAGCGGTGTTCAAGTCAAAGGGTGGTTACTTGGAGGAGTCCAAGGTTTAGTACAAAACTTCCTGTTTTTGATTTCGTTATATATGAGAAGTTTCACAGATTGTCATATTTCATTAATAAACGTCAGTTTGTGCAAAATAACCCTGTTTCGGTGACTTATTTACAATTTTGGGAAATTATTCTGGGTGGTAAAATACTTATGGCCGGCACTGTACTTGAACAGCAATGTTACAGAGTTCATTCAGCAAAGCGAAAAAGCGACACGCGGGATCAAGAAGATACAAATAATTTCGAATCCCAATAAATACGAATAACAATATTTTCTAGTTATAGAATTCACATTTTAAAATTCGGAAGGAAAAATCTTCCTTGGGCTAACAAACTATTATACACGTTCGAATGATCGGAATCGAACTGTAAATGGATTAATATACTTTCTACATTAGCATAATTGTCCCTAATTTTACATTATTTTTAGAGGCAATAGTAATAATAAACCACTTTTCTTTACACACACACACATATATATATATATATATTTATTTATTTATTTATTTATTCGCGAGTTATACTTAAATATATAAAAATAATAACGATGTAACGATACAAATATATTATTTATGATAGCATCTGTATAGTTATAGAGACTAATTATTGCATAAAAACTTACTTAATTGCACTATAGAACCGTACATACACAATTTAATGCATTCTATTTAGTTAAAAATAATACCTAACAATATTCCAAAAAGGAAACAAACAAAACTATTTGTTTAAGCTATTTTTCTATTTCTTCAATTGATTGCAGAAATTAATGATATGGACGTAAAATACACGTATACTATGAAAAGAACGCTTATAAATGGAAAACATCTGTTGAGAGAATCTTAGATTAGAAGACTGTAATGTATCATTAGCTGGGTAAATTTTAACCATGAGCGACAAATTTTTAAAAAATGACGGAAAAAAGAGGCGTACAAAAAGAAATATAAGTGGTTGCGTGAAAAGAGGGGCTGGTAGGAAGCAGTCCAAGAAAATAGGATGGTCAATCACTCACCCAGCACCCCGCTCGTTAAATGCACCAACTGACCATCGCTCCCCTCATTCCGGTCTAGGCTATCACTTCGCGCACGGTCAGACGAAATTCACTTGACATCTGAGGGTTACCACAAGAATAGAGATAATTGTTATTGTTGGTTTAGTGTTGGGAGGAGAGGTATTAACCATAAAGGCTAAGGCAGCGTGAGAGAAATACGTATTATTGTAAAGGGAGGGTATAGGACTGCTGCTCTTTGTTGATAATTACGTGAGAATACTTTTTTGCAATTAAAAATAGATATAACGCATCAGTACTGCATTCTACTATAACAAAATGCTACATTCATTATTTTAGTGAAAACTTCTGAGTAACTAAATATTAGATAAATTATTATTTTAAATAAAATACGTTCTATATAAATATAAACATACGTTTTCTTATATAACAATGAGAAGAAAAAATACAAACTTCATACCACAACGTAAATATTTTCAAATAGTTTTCCCAAATTCAATTAATGTAGTAACATAAACAACTAGACGAAATTCAGAATAACATCTAGCTTATACTCAACATAAATACTAAAAAGTAATAGTCAAGATCCTGTTAGTTTAGGGTTCCTCCGACCAGCTAATCTTTCATATACTTACATAAACTTAGCTATAATTATTCCAAATGGAACAATTGAAACTGCTTCCACCTTGCTCGATGGATCGACCATAGCTTCAGGCGAAATATTTTACTGACATAGGCAACGACATAAAACCATGAAAGTGTTATCGTTGTGTTCTTTGCATCTGCTTTTACGTTTCAAATGTTTATTCTATACGTGCTGCATAAAATGTTTCCACTTCGTTAATTTCCTGCATTATACATGCGTCTACTTGATGTAAACAGAAATTATCACCGTGTTCCTGGGGAAGAAATATTTTCTATTATAAATATACGACTGAATTCTAACTGCGCGATAGCACAACTAAAAATGGCTAAATTGAGTTTTCGGTGCCTGAAATATTCTACTGCATAGAAACATGTTCATTCTAAAAAAAGAAAATGAAAGTATCACCATGAAGCTAGTAACAGCAAAGAAAATTTCGTGGAAGAAAAAATCCGATATTTTAATTTAGAATGAAACTGATGTCAAAGGTCATAAAACATATTGAATGAAAAAATTATAAGCACCATTCTAAATGAAAAAAGAACAGCCGGCAAATCTTGCACCATTTTTTGAACTCTAGTAACCCTTGCCTAACCAACCCTATTCCCATTTTTCTATGGGAATCCACAATCTTCCCTGTCGACCACCCCGAGAGCGCGTTGCGTCGAGTCGCATTGTTGCGGCCCAATGGCAGAGCCGGAAGTAAAAAAAAGAGGCAAGAGGAGCGAGGTGGTTGGGGTGGAGGAGTCTGCGGGAAGGGTTCCCAGGCGCGACGACGAAGGGTTGGAGAAGGTCAGGGTTAGGTAAGGAAGGCTGTAGGTGGATGCGAGTGATGGAGCAAAGGAGAGAGGGGAAGATGAGTGGGTGGCGGAGAACCAGGAAGGAGGTAATAATGGAGGCATATGGGAGGAGGAGAGAGGGAGAAAAGAGGTGGAGGAATTTCGGGGATCTGCGTCCGCCCGGAGTGGGGAGGTATAGGGTGCCGAGCAACGGTACATCGGCTGGACCCGGCGGGGGTCAACTTGGCCTTGGAGGAAAGGGTCTCAAGGTTAGGTGGGCAAAGAAGTGAGAGAGAGGAATGGAGAGGGAGGTATCGGGTTGAAGAAAAAGGATTGGGAAGACGATAGGGAAAGTGCGAACGGTGAGGTAACGGGTGGACAACCCGATGGGTAAAGAGACCGGAGAAGAGAGAAAAGATCTTTAGGCAGATAGCCGAAAATAATTAAGGCGGAAATCGACGTAACGGGGGGATTGTACCGTCAAAGGGAAATTCTCTGCGCGCGATAATGCGTGAGCCTAAAATAAAGTAGACGAAGACAAAATTTAGTCCAACTTTCTTTGAACATTTCCGAAGCAGGAAGGGTTTAAAGAGTAAATCTCCACCTTGAATGTCACAACAATAATAACTAATAGAGCACTGAAGGGCAATAACTTATCATTTAAGGTTGCAAAGATTTTTAGACGAAGGGGCAGTTTTATTACTTGCCAATCTATATTTTGTTTTTATTTTTTATTTTTTCCAAAGAATCTATGTACAGCACGGGAACAATTACAATAGACTGAGTCTAACAAGGTAACAAAGATAATCACATACAACCGTGCCCAAGGCAGGACTCGAACCTGCGACCCTAGCATTGGGAGTTAGACTGAGGCCGGTAATATAATCTGATAAACAACTAAAAGGTAATTGTGTAATATCTAATAACCACAAGGCATCCTACAGAAGCGTTTATTTTTCCAAATAGAATAGGTTTAAGACAGGATGAGCTGTAGTGCGGAGGAGACGGAAGAGATAGGTACTGATGTAACAGATCATCTTGATAGTATAGAAACTGAATTTTAGATGTGGAATGGATAATTTCAAATGCAAAATTTATATATTGATTTTTACTATAGATCAATGAATTAACTAGGGTGGTGAGTACATATCGTTGAACTTCAAGTGTAACATTGGTTGATTTGAAGAATTTCTGAATTTCCAGAGAATCTAGTCTGAAAGAACGGTTCATAAACTATGTCCGAATATGATTAATTATATCCTATATATCCCACTAGGCGTAAAATTTCATCCACATATATTTATCTACAGCGTTAAGGGATGAGAATTTGATTGGACGCAAACATAAAGATAATTTCGCACAAAAGCGTCAACAAAAAAGGAAGGAAATCCCAGTGAAGATATTATATTACTCCTTTTGAAAAATGTACCATTAAGTTCCGTGGCAAAATCAACTCTCACCGAAGAGATTGAAAATCTGGCACTTAGTGGCTCCTAAACGACAGGATGGAAAAAAGTACACAAACTCAGTTTACCATCTCTCAATAAATTTCGTACAAAATAAACGTTAAAGAGAACCTGCATCAATATATCTTTTTTATTCAAAAGAATTTCGGTTTCCAAATAAACATGTTAAAGTACCACCTCGTTCTCCGAAAATAAATTTTCGAGAAAATTTGACTCAAATATCCAATACCTAAACAAGAATACAATGATTCCAATCATCATCATCATCATCATGCTGCTGTCCGAAGACAGGTTTCAGCTGAATCGCTGCCTCCATCTCTCTCTCTCACCCTAGAAGCCTCTTTTATATCTCTATTAATACTATAATCCTGCTTTATATTCTCTAATTTTCCTATTCTTTTTCTCCCTCTTCCTCTTCTTCCGCTAATTTTGCCCTCTAAGATCGTCCTTTGTAAACACTGCCTTCTCAATATTTGCCCTATCCAATTTGCTTTTCTTTTCCTGATTGTTTTTATTAGCATCCTATCTTCTCCCACCATTTCCAATACTTCTTCGTTTCTCTTCCTCTCTGTCCATTTCACTTTCATCATCCTCCTCCATAACCACATCTAAAACTTTCTAAATATTTTTCTCCTTCCTCCTTACCGTCCACGTCTCTGCACCATAAAGAGCTATGCTCCATATGTAGCATTTTGCTAATTTCTTCCTTGTTTCTAAATTTATTTTCTTGCTTGTGAGAAGCTCCTTTATCTCGTTAAATGCTGGTTTTGCCTTTCCAATACTACTTCTGATGTCCTGTGTACTACTTCCATCCTGCGCAAAAATACTGCCAAGATATTTGAAACTACTTACTTGTTCCATTTTTGGCCATTTACCATTATATTTAATTCTTTATGTTACTTTGAAACCACCATTAATTTCGTTTTTTCGGCATTGATCTTTATTCCATATTGTTGGCCAACCTCCACTAGTCTGTCTGTCATCCTTTGAAGTTCTTTCTCGTCGTCTGCTATTAATCCCTGATCATCTGCATATTCAATGGTAGTAATACTTTCACCTCCTATCTTAAATCCTTTCTCTTCCATCAACGCCTCTTCTGTTATTGTTTCTGCATAAATATTAAATATCGCTGGTGAGATAGGGCATCCCTGCCTCACTCCCCTCCCTATTGAAGTACTTCCTGTTTCTTCTCCTTCAACCCTGACTCTAAACTTTTGATCAAAGTAAAGGTTTTTAAGCAGTCTTTTATCTTTCCAATCTATTCCTATTTTGTTTAAAATGCCCAGCATCTTATCCCATTTCACTATGTCAAAAGCTTTCTCCCAATCTACAAAACAAAAATACATACCTTTATTGACTTCTAGAGCTCTTTCTATCATCATCCTCATACATCCTATAGAATCTCTAGTCCCTCTTCCTCTTCTGAAACCAAACTGATTATCTTGCAGCTCCTTTTCTATTTTACCTTCAATTCTTTTGGTTATTATTCTCGATAGAACTTTAGCTGTATGAGAAATTAAACTAATAGGTCTGTAATCCTTACAACATTTTGCATTGTTCTTTTTCTCCAGTGGTACCATAACAA
The DNA here is from genome assembly GCA_028673005.1 of Tanypteryx hageni. Classification (NCBI taxonomy): domain Eukaryota; kingdom Metazoa; phylum Arthropoda; class Insecta; order Odonata; family Petaluridae; genus Tanypteryx; species Tanypteryx hageni. Next base: position 149,498,596 of record CM054113.1, on the reverse strand, counting down.
CATCTAAAAAATCTTCAGGCCATATGCTAGTATCATATACTTAGTTAAAGAATTTTGTGAGTTGCTTAATTGCTTTCGACCCCAAAACCTTAAGAACGTCCACTGGTATATCATCACTCCCAACAGCCTTCCTTCTTTTCATGTCATCAATTGCTCTTTTAACTTCAGACTCGAGAATACTTGGTCCTAGCTGGTCTTTTTCCACATCCTCTTTTTCATTGAATTTAATATTTCTTGGCTTTCCTTCTTTGTCATACAGCACCTCAATATATTTTTTCCAGACATTCTTTACATTGTCTGGCTCCGATACTATTTTACCACTTTTGTTCATGATTCCTTTACGTCCTATCTTTCTTGCCTTTTTCTTGAATAGCTCCCTTGCTTTGCTGTACATGAGGTCTGTTCTACAAATTCTTTCACACTCGGCAATTTCCTCGCATTTCTCATTTTTCCACTGTTCTCTGGCTTTATCTGTTTCCCTTCTTAAAGCATTATTTAACTCCTTGTACTTTCTTTGGCCTTCTTCAGTGTTTATGTTCTTCCACTTTCTCCGCTCTTCCATTTTTTGCAGCATGGCTGCTGTGATCCAGGGTTTTTTGTTTCTTTCACCCGTTATCTTTCCTACCTTCTTTTCCATTACATCTTTAATGTTGCTATGGATGTATCTCCACTCCTCATCTACATTCTTCCTATTTTCTTCATCTCTCTCCCCCAACCTTTCCTCCAGCTCAGTCATGATAGCCTCCTTGTTTTTAAGGAGTTCCTCTAAGTTCCATTTCTTGTTAACTCTTACGTTTCTCTTAACGCTCTTCAGTCTACATTGTATATTTGCCACCAAAAGGTTGTGGTCAGAATCGATATCTGCCCCTGGTAGTGTTTTCACATTTTTAATGCTATTTCTAAATCTTTCATTCACTAGTATGTAATCTATCTGGTATCGTCTCTGGTCTCCTGGGCTTCTCCATGTGTAAAGTCTTCGCTGGTGATGCTTAAACCATGTATTAGTTACAATTAATCTATTTCTATGGCAGAATTCCACAAGTTTATCCCCTCTTTCATTTCTCTTCCCTAGTCCATATTTTCCCACTATGTTATCTTCCTGTCCCTCTCCGACTACACTGTTCCAATCTCCCATTACTATGGTGGTGATCCTTCCTTTTCCCTCATCCTCCAATATCTCCATAATCTGTTCATAGATTTCATCTACTTCGTCGTCGCCAGCATTAGTTGTTGGCATATACACTTGAATTATAAGCATTTCCACTGGCTCCATCTGGAGTTTTACGGCTATTAATCTATCATTAACTGTCACTACCTTGCTAATTCTTTCAGCTATCTCTTCTCTCATTATAGTCCCCACTCCACTTTCATTTTTCTCTCCTCCCGAGTAAATAATCTTAAATTCGTCTGAATTTATCTCGCCTTCTCCTTCCCACCGAACCTCACTAAGACCTACTACACCTACATTATTCCTTCTCATTTCCCTTTTTAAGTTCTCTAGTTTACCTTCTGAATTCACAGTCCTAACATTCCATGTGCCTAATCTTAATTTCTCACTACTAGTTTTCTTCTTATTAAAGTTATATTTCCTCTGTGCACCCCCATAGGGTAGTCCCCACCCGGAGATCCGATTGGGGGACTATTTTACCTCCGGATTATTTTACCCCAGAGAGATCCATAGAGGTATTTGCAGCTTTTTAGCCTTTCATGGGAAATATAATGAGGTAGTTTCCCCTTGCTTTCCTCATCGTAGTTTCACAAGAGTGATTACCCATCTGTAGCTGTTCAGATGCACATGATTACCACTACAGAAGTACTGTGCAAGCTGCTGCCCTTGCACAGGGTGATGTAAAACCCCCAAGACTGCTTCTTAGTCTGACTCTACCCCTCAGACCTTTCCGGCTTGGATGGTTCTACCAGGAGAATTACCTCCCGCCGGCGTAGCTCTTTGGTTCATAAAAGTACACAAACCCTCCCACCTCTGTAAGGTTATGCAGTCCTTAGGGAGGGACTGATTCCAAGGAGATAAAATATTAGCACACGAGATGGAAATTATTGAATGCCGTAAAATATAAGCAACAAATTTGACCGTGACTCGTCGCCTTTACAGTTTTACATAGTAAAACTGTTACTTCGCAAGTAAATGGTCCCTTTTATCTTTCTTTAGAGGCGATGGAATTATGTGTGATTGTGTGTATGTATATGTAAATGTGTGTGTCTGTGTGTGTGCATGTGCGTGCGTACGTTCATAAATGCGTAGTATAGGTGTATCCGGACCTGTTGGTCATACTATTTATATACAGCTGATGGGTCTCGGTGGTCGGTCGGCAGTCATTGGACCTCATGGGCCCAAAATGTATTCACCTGCACATCGAGTTCGCCCAAAAAGCTTGCGTCATGCTGAGCTTCCGGCGAAAGTTACGGCTCATACGCAAATTAACCGACTGGTCCCGCAGAGAAACTTCCGGTTCAAAAGAAGTGACAGTGTCCCTTTCTTATAAACAAAAATGTAACGTGTTCTTTCTTTTCGTTTACTATGGCCGTCCTCCTCATCCATATCAGTTATTGACAGATATATACGTACATGTAAGTTACACTCAGAGTTAAAACAAATGAAGCAGGAAAAACAAAATTGTTACATGCAGCGAGAGAAAAAGGAGTAAACAATATTCGCTAAGATATATCAAATAATGCAAATATTTAAAATATTTATTGTGAATAGTGCAACAATTCGTTGGCGTGAGTAATGGGACAGAATTTTTATTTTCCACTTGAGCAGTAAGATTTCAAGGGCATAAAGATAACCTGCAGGTTCACTTTTTCCATTAATGTAAATGCTATATTAAAACCGCAAAATTAACGTAATAAAAAGTCAGCTGGAGTCAATTCGCAGTGTTTTTTTCCTGACAGCTCAGTTAAGAAGTTAAGAGAAAACGGGTTAATTTATTTTGCATTTTTCTCGTCCAAAATATTAAGTATTACGGGCGTATATTATTGAAGAAACTCGGGAATGGAATTCGATCGTACAACTGCGGAATATTTTTAAAGAAAATATTACGGAAATACAGGCGTAAAAGATAGGGGCGGACTAAGAAGAGCTCAAAAACGAAAACAAAACCTAAACTCGTTTATTTTTCATGCGCAACGAGAGAAGGATATATCTAATGACTTGGGCGTGATGCAGAGAATACTCAGAACCTCAGTGTCGTAAGGTGAGCGCAATTTATTTACCTAATCTGCGAACCGTGATGCGACGACTCCAATGAATTGCAATCGGTTGGGTCTAATCGCACTCGTGTACTTGACATTGGCGCGTATAAAACGATATAGCTCTTCCTCGACCATATAATATCGCCTAATGAAAAACATGATAAATTTGTCTTTTAGAGTTATAATAGATAACATGTTAGACGCGCATACTGATGCAGCTGAGATCGAAAAAGGGAATGACATCGCCCACCCTAACGTGCTGGTTTCCACCATTAGAAACAAATCCTAAAAATTTCTGTTTAAAAATTACTCACTTCCCCTATCTTTTTTCCGAGAAATAGATGGAAAGTGTAGACAATGAAGCTCAAATAATAACGGTTTCGTTCGCGCCTGATGTCGAGGATTTCTTACAAGACTCCGCACCGGTGACAACCTTCTTAGCACTTAGCGTGAGCTGCGGGACATATAATACTTGCATTCAGGATGTATTAATATTCTGTGATAATGAAGTATAATATATCTTTGTAGTTGTATTAAAGGAACTAAACTTTTTCGTACTGGCCATCAAAATTTTAAAATTTGACAGACATAAAGATTTCCTTTTACCTTTGACATTTATATAAAAAGCTTGATATAGAATTAAATGAATCTCAGTCCGATGGCTCCTTAATTGGTAAATTATTCTTAAACTGTGATAAACGGAGAACGCGAAAAATCTTTACAAATAATCCGAAAAAACTTAGGATTTCGAGCGAAGCAGAAGGCCAGAGTTCGCGAATGAAACGTCAAAAATAGGAAAACAAATGAGAGAGAACCACGAGATTCGTTAAAAGGAAAAGGCTGCTCTCCCATTATGGAACAGATGTAAGGAATAATTAGGATTACGTTACAGGCAAGGGGAATATATCATTCGAGTCACCCTTGACAGAGCAAAATAATACGAGGGGAGTGAGAAAAACAACGAGAGTATGAGAGAGCGCGAGAGAAAGCGTGGGACGGAGAGAGGATGGGAGGAAAAAAGAATGGAAGAGGCCTCGGAGAGAGAAAGAAGATATACCCGGACGGTTCAGGAGAAGAAAATAAAGAACGAAGGAAATAAAGAAGAGGAAACCGCCGAGGGAGGTATAAATGTATTTATACACTCGTAACTCCTCGCTTTTAAAAGGACGGCAGCGAACAAATAAACAGAAATTGAAAGGGAAACATATGCAAATGCAAAATGGTCGTGTGGATTTATAATGGGCGACGTGAAAATGGAAAGGCGGCTGTTCCAAAGGGAGGAGCGCGAGCACGAGGAGAAGAAATGTCGGCCGAAAGGGATGAGGCACGCGGCGAGGGGGGCGGAAGAATGAGAACGGAAGAGGGGGAGTCAGAGCAAATAAAAGCTTTTTGATTGAACGTTTAGTTAGTCTCCATTTGATTGCGTCAAATACATACGTTTCTTCCCAATTATTTATAAGTGCCTCAGACACGACGCATGTAAAGATCAACTTCCATTATGAGCAGAAAATGCCTTTGAAAATGTCCACGCCTACGGCAGGAGTCGAAACCGCGCCCTGAAATGATTAATGGAACACCCAAAATATCTATGGCCCATCGCTTCAAATCGCCAACTCATAGCATTCTGCGAGTTTCTTCCCTTGGGTGGTCTATAAACCTTGAAATCTGATATAATAAATGAGGAAACGAATCGAATAAATAATTTTCGCTCTTCTCGTGCCGATTAATTTTCTCTAAGTTAAAGGAAACGTTTATCGGTCACTAGCAGTTATATGACGTTTCGCAGAGATTAAAGTAATCTTTCAGCACCAATTGTTTGCAATCTATAGATCAATATTTAATACGGTTTTTCGCTAAACGCACATTTAATTGAATTGTGTAGATTGTGATCATTTTTAAGCTCGTTTTCTCAGAATGCGGTAACGCCTACAAATACCGACAACCCGCGTATCACTGCGTCCATTCGTACGCGCATTAACTGCGCCATTCAAACCGAACAGATTTTGAACTAGTATATTTTCAGACGGCTTTAATAAAATTCACTGGTTAAATTTAATTTTGATCGGTAGAGGGCACTTTATACGAAACCACAAATTATGATGTTGATGAGAATAAAAAAAGAAGTGATTCCAAGATATAATGCAACAATGAGGGGCCACCAATTAACTTACCTACCATAAAATTACCTTCGCTCGCTACGTGAGGGTTCTTCGATCTTTATCGCAGTCTCTCTCACCCTCTCCTCCCTCCATTCCAATACTGGCCCTCCCATCCAGTCACCAATCGTTCCTCTTACTCCCGCTTTAATCCCCATATACCTCTCCACATCATCCTACACCTCCTGCAGCTATATTGTCTGTCTCACTCTCCCCCACTCCGGCCTTCGGCCTCCATCTTGTCCCTCCCGGACAGAGCTCCCATTGCCTCAAGGATCTTATACACCCGCGTGAGGGAAACGAGATGTGAATAAAGCCGCAGAAGGCGGGATACAAATTCTTCCCAGGATCTCAGGGTACGGGACGGACGGAGAAGAATGCACCGAAAAACAGTTCCGGGTTTCCGCCGAACTTCTCTCCATAGATGGAACGTATCCGGGAGGCGGGAATCAGATAAAAAGGAGAGTTTTATAGCCTTCGGGAGGGTTCGGAAGAACGTGTTCATCGCCGCTTTATGAATTTTTATTACTGTGCCGTATAATAATGATAATTAAAGTGAGACTATTGTGACCACTCATAGAAAAGGACACCTCTATAAAATTCCTTATGTATTTGCATTAATTTTCATCTTTTAAACACATTAAACCCTAAAATCGTTAAAATATTATAAATGGTACCTTTATGGTGCAAATTTCAGATCTCCTTGCTAGTTTACTGACTGGTTAAAAATAGTTATGGTATAAAAACGCGATTTTAAATATCTATTGAACAGTAAAAACAAATAATAATTAAAAGATGTTTTCTAAGAGATTACCCTTTATTTTTCCTCGTTTTAGTATGTGGAAAAAGTCTGTTCCTTCCGCAATGGACGTGATAATGTTACTTTTAATAATTTATGCTATAATTCTTAAATGAAGTCATTGTATAATGTATTGAATTTGGTGAAATAGATTTATGAGAGTAATAATTGGTTCTATTGAAATCGATATCAAACACAACGTAAATATTTATTGATTTTATATTAAATTTGTACATACCTAAAAATACATATAAAAGTCATATTACACGATCGACTAGCACTCAGAAGTAATTACTTATCTTATTGTATTCTTTTACCAGTTTCAGATTAATGATCCTTTCATCTCAATGATTAGCAATTAATATACTGTCAAGCCTAACGTAAATCATTGGAATGTAATACTAAAATTGGTACTTGGCTTACTATAATGCTCTAAAACAGCAAAATATTAATTAAAGTAATACTCAATTTTTCTCCACCGCAAGCTTTTACACGCAAAGTAGTTCCATACCGTTCAAGTACGTATATTTTTGTCAACTGCTGCTATTTTACGTTTACTCGGCTCCGAAAAAAATAGGAAACACAAAAGAAGTGACTGGGATGAGAGGACAACTGCAATGTGGAAGAAAGAGAGGAAAAAAAGGGTCTTCCGCGTATTCGAAAGAGAAGTACCGTTATACCGGTGCATTCAATTATCAATGCCCTATCGAAGGGGGCGTACCCTTATGGGACTGACGCCTTCGCTATTCGGAGGAACTCGGCCACAAAAAATTGTGTGCGCCGCTCTTCCATCCCCATCATCTCCGCTTCCTCCCCATAGCCCTTCAACGCACGCCCACGTAAGCACCCGCTCACACCTGCCGATATGGCAAGATAAAGGGGAGGGGAATAGGAGTCTGGGAGGAAAAGGAAGGATGAGGGGTGCAAGAATTCTCCGTTTGCACACGGAACGGATGATGCCGGAAGCAAGTGATGGCTAAATTATGTGACTACAAAACATATGCCGGACGTAAGGTGCCAAAAATCGCTGGAAATAGAGAGATATAACAATAAATGAGAAAGCGTGACCGATCAAAGACAAAATAAATAAAGCAACAATCGATGATATATTAAAACCGAAGTCGATACAGTTGTTTGTGTTATTTAAAAGGAATAAGAAAAGCTATTCTTTGAAACATTTTGTCTTGTTTATCTTTAGAAACAATGAGAATTGAGTTTTATTATCACTCAACGAAACTCTTGCCACTCTATCGAACAAAGTAATCGAGTATTCTTGACATATGCGCACTCTCAATAGGTAAATTAATTGCAAATAAACTTAGGGTTTGGTATGATAGACCGATCAGAAGAGTAAAAATTTTAGCAATCTCTCCGCGCTTGTGTTCACAAAGCTCACTTCTTAGTTCAAAATATAGGAATTATTGAATAAGATTGCTCATTTATCAGCTAAAACACCAATCTAATAATCTATCCCTTATATTAATAGGTTAAAATCTCTATTGTTCGTCATTTTTCAAGCAATCCTTGATATTCTTATGTCAAAATATATTATTTTTGGAAATTATTTGAATTTTCATTAAATCAGTGGTTAACCGCAGACAAATAAGTAAACTAAAAGACTTATATTACATTTCAATTTGTGTAATTATACTGGCTTCACTTTATTTTCAATGCCTTCATTGCAGATTAACTGTGGTATAGGAAGAATTTCAGGGATCCTGATTGTTATTAAAAATTATCGACAGATGCGGAGGCACATGAGTAAATTTTAAATTAAACGTTCCTAGTAATTTTCGCAAATGTTCGTTCCAAGTCATTCCTTCAAATTCTTTTTTACAACGAAATTGGCACACCTGAAAAATTCTTTGTTGTAAGCTTTCCTTCTCTGATTTCGAAAAAAAGTGAAAAACTCCCATTTGGTGAAAAGCAAAAAAGTCCATTTTTAGTTTTGAGTAATTATAATAGGTTTCAGTATAATATTTCACTCCATTTAAGATATTAAAGCGTGTCTCCAAGAAGTAGTTTAGCATCATCAGAAAAAGTCGACAAAATGAGAAAAATAGTATCTCTTTCAATGTCCGTCTTGTTTTTTTCCAGAAAATAGATTGACGTAGACAAATGGATCGAACGGCGATTGTGTCTACGTTAGAGCAAGAAAGACTAAAAAAGAAACTATTTTTCGGGTGATGAGACGGACGTAAATTAAGTCGGAGATTGAGGCGAGATGGAGGACCCGTAAAAAAGAGCGAGATGATAGTTATTATTGGAACGTGAAAAGCATTTAAAATAGAAGAGCAGAACCGTTATACTCCCTTGTCGTGAAGGAAAAGGGATGGGTTCCTTTCCTAGAAAGAGAGGCGAGTTAGTGAAAAAGAGAAGAGAAAGGGAACGGCACATCTTGGTAGTATTCACATGCACTCCAGCACCTTTCCTCTTTATCTTCAAGAGAGACATTACCGCTCCGTTAAATCTCCGGGAAGAGATATGGATCCGGAACTATCTACATGTTTTTGGACCGAAGAAGCACGACCACTAAGCTACCCTGGCAAGGAAAAACATAGGGAGAAGAAGCTTCCTTAAAGCCTCTCGGATGAAGAAACCAGCGTCTCGAGAGGGCGAAACTTCGCCTAAACACTGGCCCGTAAAAATTATTATACGAGGGAAGAAAAGATGCTGGCCGTCACAGACGGAAAAAGGGAGAGAACGAAATCCGTTGAGCTGTTTCTAAGAGACAATATCTGCCAAGAACGTTACTGGAGACTTCAACGATCGAAATTACATTCGGTGGAAAAGAGCAAGAAAACGAAAATATGCCATATCAAAGACGCAAGACCCTTAAAGTGCCAGGAATCGTTTAAGACGCGAGACGCTGCGCTTCCTGGTCGCGAGGGAATGAGGAAGAGGAACCAGGTAGTCAGACCGAGAAGGATGAAAAGGTAGGAGTATGGGGAGGGATATGGGCAGACCCTGTTGGGAGATGGAGGTTTTGTAGATTGATGGCGTGTGGGATTTTTTGGGGGGCGCCTGAAGAATGCGGAAAAGGGCTCCGAACATCCTCATACTCCTCCACTCATCCCCTTCTCTGTCCCATCCCTTTTGATTCCGTATCCTGGAACCCCCAAAAAGAGCACCTGACCGTAACCGACCATCCATCCTTCCGAACATAGGAACGGCATTGGGAAGAAAATATTATGATCCCGTAAAATGTTTCTTTTATTTTGACCGACAAAAATGTATTACCCAATTACCAATAATACTAAATAAAAAGTACGCTTAACTATAAATTTAATTACAGGGATCGGAATAAATGCCGTCAATGCTATGGCGACAATAAATATGTGGAGCATTTATCTTTCAGTTAATATGGTTACTCTTAACGATTAAAAAATAATACCAAAACATTTTTCTATCCTCTGAATCATAAGCATTTTATCTGAAAAAGCCTTTACCAGAGCAGTTCCTAGTAACGGTATCAACGCCATTGCCGCCATTTGACCAATGGAAGCACCCTCTAACACAGTTTTTTCGAAGTGTGGGGTCGAGATCCAGTGGTGGGTCGCAAAGCTAAAAAGGAAAATATGAGCACTCAATGCATAACCAGTTGAAATAGGTCAAAAATGACGAGAAACGGAATGTTCCTACTAAATAAATGTCAATATTTTATTATATTTTGCTTTTTATCGCGAGTTAACGGAAATTCAAGTCAGAACATTTTCTTCCGTATGTTGACTTCCCTTCCTCTGAAGCGTGAGACATTCCACAGGGTCGTGAGACAAAAAGTTTGAAAAACGCTGCTCTTACACCGTTTGTGTTGTGTTGTTGTTGTGTTTGTGTTTGAGTATGTTTATACTCAAACTCATATATGATTTTAGCATGAAAGTTACAGAAAGAACAAACTAAAGATATGTATTTTGCATCAACAGAATCTTTGCGCCAAATCTTGTTTTAAATGACACATTACGTATAGTTATTGGTATTGTGAACTACATTCGAACAAATGCTTCACGGCATCGCATCGAAGTGTGACTCGAGACGTGTTTGGGGTGCCTAATGGACATGCATTATATCCAAATTGCTTCGGATACAGGTTATGTTTTACTGTTCGTAAATTTATGAGCACAGAATATGCCATGCGGTTCGCGAATTTCTGGGAATCATTGTATGCGACTCCGAGGGTAAGTAGGTTTGGCCACCCCTGCTCTATAGGTTAGACCACATCACTCCGTAGTTTCGTAATCATTTTCTGGCCCAAAATATGCAGAACTATGAAAATATCTCTCATCCACCCCTTAAGGAAGTTAATTAAAAATCTCAAATCTTCCACTCCGAAGGTTCTTCAGAGTTGCAGTCTCTTCCTTCATCTTAACTATAAATCTAATTTTGAAGCTTATATGTATGCATATATATATATATATATATATATATATATATATATATATATATTCTCATATACAGTAATACTTTGATTAAAGAGGTAGAAATAACATAGGAGGCATAGGGATACGATCAAGGACTGCAGAGAATGGAAGATACAGTGAAATGTCTTTAAGAACTAACAAAAATAATACCAAACGTTCCTAAAAACATGTAATATGCTAATTCGTTTAAAATAAATTAAATTAGGTAATAAATCAATATGTCCTACTCATCCGAATTGGCAGCGGTGGGAGTCGAGGTGTCAAGAGTTCCACGGAGGCAGGCGAGTTAGTGTCATCCGTAGCTATCCAGAAGGTATTGTATGTCGTCGACTTCCTCGAGACCCACTTCCTGGGCGATTTTTGCTACGTCAGTGTTAAAAAAATTCCACTCTTTTTAATCGCTTTGCATGAAGTTCCTCAAGTTTTTTTTTTAAATCGGCCGAAACGAAGTCGGCATTTAAGACATAATGTCGACTTCGTTATAAAGGGGGATTCTTTATTTTACCGTTTCTTCATTTGGAAATATTGGAAATATTAAAAGTCACCGTACGCTAAAGGAAAAGATATTAAAAGAATTCGGCAAAACCCATTTCATCACGATATCCGTAGAGACTATTAGGAATTTTTATCATTTCCAAGAATCTTATGGCTCCCTTACCAACAGAAACGGAAAATGAAAATTTTTTATCATGAGCCAAGAGTGACGAAAAAAATCTTTTATGGTTGATAATATCTTATTATGCAAGAAATAATTTTACAAATATGCTTTTAGGAAAGGTAAATGTCCATTGAGTTCATACAGTTAATGTAAATACTTCCTAGCAACTTATAAACATTTATTTTGAGCCAGACATGGCCCTTGTGCACAAAGTTACCATCAGCAAAATGTTTTAGTGAGCTGCTATTATTATCAGTATGATTTAATCAATACGAACGTCATTTATTCAGGTCTGCTATATTTTTTCGAATTTATGTATGAGCTTCAAAGTACATATATGAAATAGGAAGGAAATGGAAACTATGACAAAACTCTTATTCTTTCTTAGCGATACAGCAAGGAAAGAGAATGCAGTGTTAGCCTAAACATTAAAAAGTTTTATATCGTTTTGAAAGATATACAATGCCAAAAAAATACAAAGATTTCCTAGATTAGGAAATACATACTTCGAATCATAAATTTAAGAGGCATTGATTCTTAAATAATTTATACAAGACAAGCGAAATAGCGCGTAGATGATATATAAACTTGGATATGTAGATATATATGATACAAGTAGTTGGTGCTTGCATTCTGTAACCATTTAATCTCACCTTGAAAAACATTAATTTTTCAGAGAGATATTTCATCATTGAAAATATTTTTTTAATTCAAAAGATTTCATCTCTGCGCCGATTTTCGTCCTTTCCTTATGGAACAATATTGGAGTAAAACAATCCCTAAAATCTGCAATTTTAAGAATATTATATTTATCCATTGTGGGGTACTAATGCCACACATTTCTGCCAAATTTTAAAGTTATAGCACATCTAAGAGTGAAATAATATTTTTCAAATTGTTTAAATTTTAAATATTTTATCAACCGCAATAAAAACTTTATGGAGATTTTCTAAAGTCCATTTGTGCCTTTGCACTAAGCTCTAAATAACTTAAAAATTTCAGCTCCCTAGCTCTCCCCGTAGTATCGAAACATTTATCAATTTCTTTAAACATAAGAATTCTTAACAGTCAAACAAATTAAAATATCAAAATTTCTATAATCGCTATTTCTTTTTTTACCAATTCTACCTTTTTAAAAAATTCAGCTTCGTAGCACATTCGAAAATACGTCATCATCATAGGTAGTCTGTCCGTAGACAGGCCCGCGATTATTCATGGTTAAACCTGGTTCTCCATATACTCCTATTTTCTGGTGTCCTCTTCATATCTTGATAACTCTTTCCATTTCAAATCGTCTATCAGCTGAAACCTTTTCCTACCTCTTTCCTTTTTCCATCTAGTTTTCCTTATAACACGTCATTAATCATACTCTCTCCTCAGGTAATGTCCAACCCAGTTTGCCTTCCTCTTTCTAATAGTCTGTATAATCATTCGCTTCTCTCCTATTCTTCGTAGCACTTCATCGTTTTTCATCACATCCGTCCATCCTATCTTCAGCATTCTCCTCCCAGTCCACATTTCAAAGCTTTCCAAGTATTTTATGTCATTTTTCCTAAGCGTTCATGTATCTGCCCCGTACAAAGCTATACTCCATGCATAGCATTTTATGAACTTCTTCCCTTATATTCCCCGTAAGTAGATGTCTTTCTTCTGAAAGCCGCTTTTGCTTTCCCTGTTCTAGTCCTGATCTTATCCGTACTTTTTGCTTCTTTTGTTAGGATGCTTCCAAGGTATTTATAGTCTGAAACGTGTTCTAAAGGCTTTCCTCCAATATTTATGTTCAGATTCTCTGCTTTGCCTGATATTCGAATGACCTTGGATTTTTCTGTATTTGTTTCCATACAGTATTTTCTACCTGTTATTACTAGTCTATTTATCATTTTCTGGAGTCCCCCTTCCTTTCTTGCAAGAAGTACTTGATCTATTTTACTGTTCTTATTATCCTTCCTCCAATTTTTAAATCTCCTGTACCTTCTAACGCTTCTTGCATTACACTTTCTCCATATATATTGAATAGGGCTGGCGATAAGCACCAGTCCTCTCTTACTCCTCGACCGATATTTACTCCGCAGGTATCCGCATTCTCCAACCTGACCTTTACAACTTGATTCACATATAGATTCCTGATCAGTCTCCTGGCTTTCCAGTCTACACCTATATCCTTTAATATTTTCATCAACATTACCCAATTTACTCTATCAAAGGTCTTCTGCCAGTCTACGAAACACGCAGATATCTTGACTGTACTCTATTGCCCTCTCTGATTTGATTCTAACTACCGCTATCGCATCTCTAGTTCCTCATCCTCTTCTGAAACCGAACTGATCTTCGCCTAGCATTTCTTCTGCCTTTTTCTCCAGCCTTTTATTAAGAATCCTCGTAATTATCTTCGAAGTATGTGACAGAAAGCTTATCATTCTGTAGTCTTTACACTGTATTGCCTTTGGCTACTTCTTTAGAGGGATCATTGTTACTTCTAGGAAATCCTGAGGCCACTCTCCCGTGTAGTAAATCTTATTAATTAATTTCGTGATCGCTTTTAGTCCTTCTGATCCTATGACTTTAAGTACCTCAACCGGTATTCCATCGCTACCTGTGGCTTTCCCTTTCTTTAGTTCCACTATCGCTTTTTCTACTTCGCTCTCCATAATACTTGGTCCTAAGTTGTCTTCTTCAATGTTTTCCTCATCATCCAATTCTATTTTTCCCGATCCTGCCTGCTTGATGTATAGTTCCTTAATGTATTCTTCCCATATCTGTGCTACACCCTTTGTTTCTGAGACTATCTTCCCATCCACATTCATAATTCCTTTACCACGAATTCCATTAGATTTCTTATCTTCTAATTCCAGTGACCTAGCGTACATCATATCGTACCGTCCTAAGTTCTTCATTTGTTATTTCATCACATTTTTCTTTCATCCAATTTTCTCTAGCTTTATCTGTTACCCTTCTCAACTCATTGTTTATACGTCTATAGTTGGCTCTACCTTCTTCACTGTTAACATTTTTCCATTTTTGTCTCTCATTTATTTTCTCCAGCATTTCCTTAGTGATCCATAGTTTTCTGATTTTCTTCTCTTGTTTTCTAATCTCTCTATCCAAGATATCCTTGATAATGGTTTTAATTTCTTCCCATTCTATATCCACGGTCTTTGGTTTGTTTTCCAAATTTCTTAGGCGATCTTCCAACTTCATGCTGACTACATCCTGCCTTTCTTTCAGTTTTTCTAGGTCCCAAGTCTGTCTTTCTCTTCTTTTTTTTCTAATTTGTTTGAGCTTTGTACTTATGTCAACTATTAGAAGGCAGTGATCTGAATCAATGTCTGTTCCTGGTAATGCCTTGGCGGTCTTATGCTGTTCCTGAATCTTTGTTTTACTAGAATGTAATCTATTTGGCATCTCATTCTATCTCCTGGGCTTTTCCATGTGTATAACCTTCGTTTATGGTTTGTGAACCATGTATTAGTCACTACAAGGTCATTATTGATGCAGAATTCTACCAGTTTTTCCCTTCTCGGTTCCTCTTCCCAAGTTCATATTGTTCGACAAAATTTTCTTCCTGTCCTTCTCCGACTTTGCTGTTCCAATCTCCCATTATTATGCAGTTTACCTTTCCTTCGTAAATGTCATTAATTTGCTCATAAATCTCTTCGATTTCTTCATCTTCATGAGCTGACGTTGGCATATATACCTGGATTATCAGCATGTTCACTGAGACTGCTTTTAGCTTTATTGCCATCAGTCTATCATTTTTTGCTATTATCTTTGTCACGCATGTCATTATATCTTTCTTAAGTATCAGAGCTACTCCCCTTTCTCCACTATTTCCTCCAGAGTAAACTACCGTGAACTCTTCCGAGTCTAACTGTCCTTCTCCTTCCCATCTAGTTTCGCTCAGTCCTATAATGTCAACTCTATTTCTTCTCATTTCTTCTTTCAAGTTCTCTAGCTTTCCTGCCTTTCTCATAGTTTTTACGTTCCAAGTGCCTATTCGTAAATTACTTTCGACAAATGTTTTCCTCGAGGCAGTCCCCGCCCGGAGATCCGATTGGGGGACTATTTTACCGCCGGATTGTTTTACCTCGAGAGAACTCATATTGTCCAACCATATAATCATTACTAGGGATTGTAATGTGGTAGTTTCCCTATTGCTTTCCACATCGCAGTACTGTAGCCGTTCAAATCGTCCCGATCACGCCTACAGCTGTATTGGATATAGACTCAGCCAACATCAATTGTTTTCGACTCTATACCATACTGACAGTACTGCTGCCTACTGCCAGGCACCGATGATAGTTTTTTTTATAAAACCTCCATTCGCGGGGTTTGAACCCCGGAACTTTGTAATGGGAAGCCGACACGCTAACCATTACACCACCAGTGCATTTTCGAAAATACATAAACCTTAAAAATTTGTTTAAACATTTGAGAATTTTTAGCGGCCGCATTGTTGAACTTTTACAAAATTTTCGTTCTTTCTAGTCGGTTTTACACATAATCCTACCGACAAAAAAATTTTCGAATCTCCATATCTTCTGGTAGTGCCTAAAACAAAAAAAAATTCGAATCTCCATATCTTCTGGTAGTGCCTAAACATTAGTATCCTCCTATATATGTATATCCTCTTCTGCAAGAAGAGTCTATATACGATAGATAGTAGAGATGATATCTGTTCTTTGAAATCAAGGATATATTCTTTGTAAATAAATGTGGATTACGAAGACTTTAATTATTTTTATTCTCAAATTTTATTTTGATGCAATTAATGTATTCCATAAAAACAGCACTCGAGGGGAAACTCTTGTTCTAGCGAATTATTTATGTAACCCACTAAACAGGAGGCACTGCCCAGCAGCCCGTTCAAAGAACCGAATCCTGTACTCATAAATATACCCCATACCTACAACTGGAGGCCCTCGTTAAATCTATTATTAAATAAGTCCGCCACCAGGGCTCTTTAATCCAAGTGTTGGAAACATGAAAAAAAAACTACCGCTTTGAACCGCCCGTCAACCGGTCATTCTACTTAAGTAGTGCTGCCGCTCGTATGCGCATCACATCTATAGAGGCAGTAGGTAAAACAAAAAAGCATCGAGATACGTCTGGTAAAATTTCTTTAGAGAGATTAGCGTCCGAAACCATCTAAATCAGGGTTTCCCAACCTGGTACTCGCGAGCACCGCTGAGCTCTTTGGCAGCTTAATTGTGCTTTTCGGTAGCCTGGTTGTGCACTTCTGCGATGCTTAAATCGCGTTCCCTAACAACATTAATTTAATATGAACAGTTTCTTTCTTTCTAAATGTATATAAGAACAGTACTAATAACATTAACGTTGGTTTGATTTTAGTATTTGTGATCATTATTTTTTTCTCAAAAGTATAGTTGTACTCGCTTGATATTCTAGGATATACCTTGGTACTCGCTTGATATACGAGAATGCAACTTGGTGCTCGCCACACGGAAAAGGTTGGGAACCCCTGATCTAAATGGATGTTAGGTAGCCTTTGGAGGAGAAAGACAGCAGGTGAGCCACCCGCTTTCAGCGAAATTTAGGAGTGACGCATTGAGTACGAGATGTCCGGTTTAATAAATTAGTGGTGCATGGCTAGGTAGGACAACACGATCGAGAAAAAGAGATCGATTAAATTCAGGGTAAAACCGGTCGTTTCTCTGAAAGAGAAATATAAAGTGAGTCGGGAGACGCAAATCATTGCCCCCTCAGGCCACACACCCACTTCTCTCAATGCAGTGGTATTAATG
Source organism: Tanypteryx hageni (assembly GCA_028673005.1). Taxonomy (NCBI): domain Eukaryota; kingdom Metazoa; phylum Arthropoda; class Insecta; order Odonata; family Petaluridae; genus Tanypteryx; species Tanypteryx hageni. Next base: position 149,481,593 of record CM054113.1, on the reverse strand, counting down.
CCTGTGATAAGTTGAGCTCTATAGATGATTTATTAATGTATAACCTTATTCATGACGACAAGCCAAAGGTGTCGTCGACCCTTGGCCTCGAAAATGTCTTGAAAACGTGAATTTAACATATTATAAGTTGCAAAAGCGTTTTAAATCATTTTACAAATATTATTTATCATTTTCCGATCATGACCGCCTTTGAGTGACTTTTCGTGTTTATTTCTGAAACGCAGTTTTCCTTTCCACCTGAAAATAATTACAGAAACAGATAAATAGATATAAAACGACGCAACTCCCTTCCCCGCCTTTCTTTAATTACCATCACCTGAAAACCCAATCTCAGCATTGACCAAGAATTATGAGAACTTGAGATAAACTGTACGTCTGAGGCGAGTTTTTACGAACTTATACGTACTCGTTCCATGCAGGTTTTCCACTCAAGTCCTTTTAAAAAACAGGCAAGGGTTAAAGAAAAAAAAATAAATGTATACATTAACAACGAAATGTAAAATACCGTCAGTTATCCCCCAAATAACTAGTTTACGAAAATACTTAAATTGCTATTAAATTGGATGTTTTCGAAGAGAGTCTTACAAGCTCGAAATGCTCGATCAACTTTGGCGTTGGACAGAATAAGACTGACACTTCGGAAGATTACGATGATATATTGTCCTCGAAAGCTAGTAAGAAACGCCTCTGACGTTAGTAATTTAGCGCTCCTCATCTTCTTGGAAGCAGAAAATTACTCGACACAAATTTAATTTTCCACCGCGAATGCAAATTCTTATGCGCGGAGGCACTAGAGCTTAACCAGCGGGAAAGATTAAAAGCGCCGCCGTCGAACAAATGATAACGGAAAAAAAGGTACAAACAGATTCGATTTTATTTTTTCTCGGCGGGTAAGACTAAATCACGTGACCAGCGAAAGCTTTTATTTCTTCTTCCGAAGCTATATCGCGGTCTCCATCTAAGCATCTCATTTCGTAATACATAACCAGCTTCGTATTTTTTTGTTGCGGCGATCAAAGCTCTGAAGAGAATCTAACGGCTGAAATCGGTTGCTAGTACACGGCTATGCATGCGAGAAAACTTTTTCTCTTCAAACAATTATTCGAAGACAGGCGCGAAATAAAAATAAAGAGCGAAAGACACGTCAAGTTCATGCGCGTGTGTGTGCTTCGTTAACGTCTTTTCATCGATTTCCAGCCACCACGCTAGGAGCTGGCAATTTAGGATTCGAACATGAGAAATGGTTGGACACCCTAGTCATTATCGGCAGTTGCTTAAGGAGTTAGCATCTCGCTTCAAACGTATTGGCGATAGCCTGTTCGAGCACAGACCATAAACCTTTGCCGGCGTGAAGATAAGTTATCTACTTTGCTTAAAGACCGGCTTAAAAGTGCCAGCAGGGAAAAAACCTTTACACAAGTGGACGGAAAAAGCATGAACTATTTCTTCTTCTTAGGCAAACGCAACCCGGTGTTCAAAATACGTATATAAACGTGTCAAAATAGGAATATGAAGTAGCGCGCCAAGTACATGAGAACTACCGTGTACTGGAGACCGTTTTGACAGATTGGCATAAAACATACTTTGTAATCAAAAACTATTCTCAATCGTTCGACTTTTCATCATTCTTCTCGCTTGCATTAATAATTTAAATACTACAGGAAATATGTAAAATGATATATACCCTTCTATTTTGGTTATAAATCGACATTTTATAAAGATATTGCCGACATTTGCATTGATATTGATCGAATTATTGGTTCAGAACTATTGTATATAATGATAAAATATATTACAGAAGCGTGAAATTTTGCAATTTTATAGTGGGTTAATGCTAAGATAAACTTTACATTTACGAAGTAAAATTTCCATTAATTATTGGTATTTAAACTCAAATATATAAAATAAGAGTTTTGATCGATTAAAAAAATGTTTTGCATTAATGATTTGTGATCATCAGAGCTTACAGTAGAATTATAGTCATACAAACACCACGCATTACGAAAAGTAAAGACATTAACTGATATACTTCTTGATTTTTACTTTCTCGCAAAATATTCAAAATTCTCCGTCTAGTTTAGAATAAATCAGAATTTATATTAAGGTTTACAGCGACCACATCTATTAAGTAGCGAAAAACCTGAAGAACAGGATAAAGAACAAAAATATTTTTTTTAATATTATTTTTTTGGCGAAAAAACGTAAATTTATAACTAAAAAGAATTGTATTCATTACTACGTGGATTTATATTAACTTTTTTGGAAGAGGTGATCTTATATATAAGCGAAATCCCAATACAAGATTTTTTATTTTCGGTAATTTTTTGGGCAATATATAATAGTGACGATTCATAATGTCGATGGGCTTTCCTAATCCCGCTTGAATATTTTAAAAGTAATATTTTTGGGAAAATTTCTTCCACGGATCGAAACGCTGTAATTTCTAAATAAAAAACTAGACAGAATGTGTAGTCAAGTGAACATTTTTTGAAGAACCCAAAGACTGCGGCAGGGAGGAGCGTTGGGGTAAATGAAGGAGTGAGACCGATGAAGAAAGAGAGAGTAGGCCAAAGTGGTGAAAAAAGGAGATCGCATCCTGTTAATAAATCCTCGCGATTATTTCTGGAAGCATGAGGTTGCTTCAAATAAATTTGGTCATCTACGAGTATCGACCAGGTGCACCCCGCCACTACAAGCAGACTTGAAGCATATAATCTCCGCTACCAACTTTCGACTTCACATAATGCATTTTCTTATCTTTCCACTTGGATCCGCTCTGGTAGAGTGTAATGAAAAGGGATTACACTAATTGGAAAGGAATTCATTTATTTTTGTACTTGAACGTCGAATTTTAATGTTTGGTACGTACAATGTCCAACTGACTCTATCATTCCAAAAGTTAAAGTTAGTTACGATGAAGGTGTAAGCAAGTAAATGATTTTTTCAGATTTTAAATCAATTCACTTCCTCAGCAGTCCGAAGCAATTTCATTCGTGTTGAATGAAATCAAATGCCTTTTATCGTACTTTAACGAGGCACGCTAAATGCGAGCGCTGTTCAGTTGATTTGCAACCAGAATTCTTCGAGTGAAAGTAAAAATACAAAACCAATATATGTTGTAAAAGAATTCTGATCGAATTCGTTTATGTTTATTCATTAATCCGTTTAAAAAGGAAAATAAAATTATAAATCCTCCGACAAGCGTTCTGTTGAGGCATCGCAAGAATAAGTGTCGACAAGATAATGAAAGATGAAATCGCTTCGCTTTTAAGAACCGGTTGATACTATGCATCCGACGGAATGATGAACGTAGATGCGCTAAAATCAATAAAAGATCCTAAGCTTATGTTACTATTTCATTCGAAAAAGAAAAGAAATTAATAGAGAATAGGGGAAATGAAAAAGCGATTTTACATTTCGGTAAAAAATCTCGGCGCCCGAGAGAGCGAAGTCGTTAAAATTGCGTAAGTATTCGCCGTGTTTTTTTTTCGAAATACCACTGGTTAAACAAAGACAGTTGAACTATCTGCACCTGAATCAGCCCTGAAGAGGCCTTTTGCCTAAACAGGGTATTTTCTGATCAGGCCATGTATTAAACAAATGAAATGTAAAGGGTATGTAAATAATATATGTATGACTTATCAGAAAATAAAAACATATTGAACTTGAACTTGCCGTGTTTTGTTCAAGAAAAGTTTTTTGTTATTTTTCTATGAAAACGAAAAATATTATATTTTTCCGTGCATCTTCAGGGAAAATTTTCTCTTTTATGGTGCTGAAAAGTGTACCAGTAAATTGAGGGGATGTGATGAAATCAGAACGAAAAATTGTGTCTGAAAATGGCTAGCTCTCCTTACATAACTGATTTATCGCGGCGGAAAAAATGTCTACATCTAAGAAATTTCTGTTAAAGCATGAAATGGAGACAGCTTAAGAGTAAATAAGGAATAAAAATAGAGAAAAGGACACTAGTATTGAGCTAAAATATTAGTCAATAAACAAGGAATAAAGAAACTGAAATGAAAAGCAGGCGCGTAGAAAGGATCAAAGATTTTGTGTGGGAAAAAAAAGAAACTAGGAAAAAAGTTGTGCAACGTGAAAAATAAAAATCACAGACAAATTCGGATGCATATACAGAGAATTGCTGCACATTAACATATATATATATATATATATATATATATATATATATATATAGAGGAAAATATAACGAAAAATCGAATCAGAGAATACACCGACAAAGTTTCTATTGGTAACTTCCCTTTAAATTTTACAATTCAGAAGAAATATGAAAAAAATTAAACAGCCGAAGAAGCTAACACGAAAGAAATCACTTAAACATGATAACATACATTCTAAAGTTGGGATTAATTATGAAACGAGAAAAAAGTCTGCTATGACCGGGAATCGAACCCGGGTCTTCCACTTGCCGGGCGGATATTCTACCACTGAACTACCGTAGCAGATCAATTTTCTCGATTCTGAACGCGGGCAGTTTGATACTAGCTTGGCTAGTTCCGTCCCAACCAAGAAAACATCCGCGTTCAGAATCGAGAAAATTGATCTGCTACGATAGTTCAGTGGTAGAATATCCGCCCGGCAAGTGGAAGACCCGGGTTAGATTCTCGGTCATAGCAGACTTTTTTCTCGTTTCATAATTAATCCCAACTTTACTATGCCTGTCTGCATAGGATCTTCTGATCACTTTATTCCACCAATACATTCTAAAGTTGAAATATCGAGCTGACCCCATAGATGAGACCCAACTGATCGTGAGGTCGACACCAACAGCCACAAAGTGGTCGCAAAATTACATTCAGCCTACAAAGGAGCCGATATCAGAGGTCATTCCCCTGTATTTCATTATAAGATCCTGAAAATGTGTTTATTTTTTGTTTCGTGTAAAGGGGTGAGGGATAATACTTGTAGGTGAATGTCTGTAGTGAAGTCACTTGGCTGTGAGAAGTATTTTTGAAAGGATATAGAAAGAGTTTGAATAAAAACATTGGCGTTAGTAAAATTTGTCAGGAGAACATGTTCATGAATTTCGAATAAACGTTTATTGGATTGTTTTAGAAATTTCATGCGAAATCTTTCAAAACTTTCCCTTCGGAAAACGCCTTCCCCTTTCCCTCGCAAACACGCGCCTCACAGACAACTACCTACAAGGAATTATCTTCATCCCCTTATACGCAATAAAAGGAAAAAACTTATGATGCGTGTTATTTCTCAGAATCAATGACCCGCGGATCACCAATGAAGACTGGTGCCTCGCAGCCTAAATGCGCAACTGGTTTTTCCAACCGTTTTGTGGGAATACGCTCGTCTCAAAAGAGCCGGTATGAGAGAAGAAAAAATAACCCAACCGGAATGCGGCCGGGTGTTCCTTTGAAGAAAAGAAATCCTTTTTGTTGGACATTTATTAAAAATTCTTTTGAAATTGTGGGCGCCTTTGTAGCAGTAATCACCTAATTGAGTAGACGGTGGAGAGACCTCTCATCGATAAACAATTTCCCTCAGAGACAGTTTAGCCATTTAAGTTCAAGTTGTCATTTTCATTTTATAAGAAAAGTTTCTGTCCAGAAAAAAGGTCATTTACGATCTTTGAGAAAAAATCAGCCGTCCAGTTAAGAGAATGAGTTGCTACAATTTCACGAAAGGAATCGTAGTCAAACATCGCGCTTTAATAAGCGAGAGAAGAAAATGCCGCTGCTGATGTTCAACCTTCTGATGCACCTCGCGTCCTTTCAAAAGGCATCAAATGTTTTATTTGTTTTTTCTAATCTTATACCAACGACAGTACATACAAACGTTCATCATTATAAGTTATACTTCAAGAATTCTTAACTCGCATTAAAGCTATAACTTGGGTAGTATATTTATTTCTCTTACTTTCAATCTAAATCAAATTTGAGGATTTTCGCAATAATTTCCAAATCTATTCTATACTTTTCAAACAGATTCAGTTTCACATTATTTTTCTAAGAACGACGATCTAGTTATAACATATATACTAAACAGATCACTAGCAGATCGGAGGGCTGACTTAAAAAACATAACAAATAATTTTGGTAATACGTTATATTCATTATTTTTCGGTAGATTTGCATAGCAGTGATATTTAGAAACCGTCACGAGTAAAAATCTTATTCATAAATATTCTTGAACTGCCTCTGCAAGACTCAAAACTCGGACGGTATGAGGGAGAAGAAAATGGAAAAATTTAAAACAATGGCCGGTGGTGATAACGGGCATGGAAAGTTTCAAAGAGCTCGCTTTAAGGAGGTGGAGAGGGAATTATCAAATGTTACAGAATTTGGACTGCTATAAATCAATCGGTAGGCTTTATTACGACTCATTTCATTTGCCGTTCAATGGCTCGTTAAAATGATCCAGCGGTTGATATTCATGAAAATGGCGCCGGAATAATAAACAATTATAGTGAACTAGCTGAAAGGCCCGGCTTGGCTCGGGAAAGAGTTTTCTTTTAAGTAGCAAACGATTTTTATTATTTATTATTTTTATTGATATATCACTTTTTATGTCATATTACAATAAAACTAATACAATAAATTCTGAAATTTACTTACTTTCGCTGTTGGGTACCCCAAGTTTACAAAACGTTCCCCATTCCTTAATTATGGAAGTGATGTTTACATTAACATTTACTATGTTATGTATTATATTGTAAATTTTTATCATTAATAGAATTACGCATTAACGTCTTATTTAATATTCACATGGATATAGTGAATGCGTTTGGGCATGCTTGCGCGCTGTTAGCAGAAAGAGAAAGCTCAATGAATGTTATTCTCACCCAGATATTTCCAAACTAAAATACGAGTACACATAAATTAAAATCAAATAATATTATTTTTTATTCTTTTGTCAAGAAATTGTGCAAGCAAGGCATTTCAATTCAATGCAAGTTGGGAAGAAAGAGTTTCTCTTCTTCTCATTTAACATGGCACCGATATCTAAAATATTATGATCTTATACTTTAATGTTTTATTTCCATCTTATACTTTAACAAAAAAAACAATTTAGTATTTTATATTTACATATGAAAAATACGTGAAAAGAATATGAACGAGGTTATATGAACAACTACCGTTAAAATGTCCGACCACGAAAAATTTTAATAAGCATGCCTTGTTTTATTTCAGTAAATGAATGCTGCAGTTCTTATGAGAAAAATTCATACATAATCTATGTTTACCTAACCAAGGTTGTGGAAATGGTCCTTATGTGAAATAATTTTGAAAAGACTACTTAACCCAAAAAGTCGTTTTTGGAAAAATTCCATGTGAAAAAGTTAAGAATACATGCATTTTCATCGTTCTTCTTGTTCGAAAATACAAAGAACAATTACTCTACAACCAGTTGTTATAACTGAAATTACCTCATAATTATATATCTTTAACTACTTAACTTTTTCGTGGCTTCACAAGATAAAATATGGTAAATACAAGTAGCCTATTATTTTTGCTTTGAATCCTTCCTCGCCATCACAGATTTCGATTAATACAGGTTCGTCAAAAATTGGGGAAACGAAGGTCATTGAACACAACAAAGTATTCGGTTTTAATGGACGCAATGATTTTTCAAGGCTCGCCCAACGGCCCATGAGTGTAATTGCTCTTAATTGCAACGTGAGACTATTAGCAGAAAAAATAAACGGTGAAATTTAATAATCTGAGTGTGGGAATTGTGACCAATACTTGATTAAGATCAGGAAATGCATAATATATGTTAAAAACAAAGGCGCCATAGAAGGTCGGCTTCTCCGAAATTAATTAAGAAATACATGTTATCTAGCATTTTAATTTAAAGTTTGATCTTTTTTCATAATGAGACCTCCCAATTTGCAACATGGAAAGATTTACAAAATGCAACATCTATGTGTAAGATAACCACGGTAAACACGTTTCTTATTTCAAAAGTATACAAAATTACCTTTTCAAAAATTATAAATGAATTATTAAAGCTATTTGAATAGTATTAATGCCCTCAGATTTTGGGTTATACAAAGTAATGAAATTTATTTAGATATCCTAAATTTTATGCATCGGTAGCATAATATTTTATTGATTTTGGATGCTTCCTCATATAAAGATGTCCATGGAGTCGAAACTTAGTCGATTAACTATATTTTAACGCATATGAATAAGAAGGATATTATGCTCTAGCCATCGTAATTTTGGATTATGGAGAATCAATTATATTTACTTTTCCTCGTACAGAACGATTGAAATGAATCACAAAAATGGCTGGAATGGCCAGCCGAGAGCAGGTGTCGCAAGATAAGAAATAAATGCTAGATCAAAAGATAAAATAAGAAGCAGAAAACAAAGTAATTCGATAAAAATTTGCCCAAACACTTCTGAAACAAAAAATAACATCTTGTAAGGAAGAATAACTGAAAAGAGAAAGAAATATCAAATTATGTAAGAGTTAAAAACGTAGAGAGTAAAAATAACAGGAAGGTTTTACCGAATAGTGTTAACAATGGGAGAAAACGAAAATGCGAACGATAATTTAATTGGAAAAAATACGGAACTATAACTGAAGGGAGTAAGCTAATTGAGACAAAAATTGAGGCAGATAGGGAGGAAATTTTCATCGTTTATTTGAACAAAGAAGCATGAAGGTATTTAAGAGCAGGCGACTTAAAAAGATAAAATGACAAGATGGAGATAATAAAGAAAAAGGATATAAAGAGAAAGGCAAGGAAATAACGCCGACTCAGAGACAGTAACAAATGCTCTAAGAAATGTGGAAGATCTTTAAGCGTGCTTGAAAAGGAAGGAGAAATAATAAAACCCGCAATTTGAGAAGCTGTTGACTCTAAACACGGAATAATGGGAAAAAACTATCAGAGACGCCAGCAGATGACAAAAATAATAATAATGCGCCCATTACTCATATATTATACAATAAAGTAACAGAAAAAATGTCAGCAGTTGATAATTAAAAATTTGAGAAGAGATGTAAGTAAAACTAATAAATAGAACCAATCAGGGAATACTTTGTAGAAATACATGTTTTAAATACTAATCAGAAACCTGGTTTGTTGAATGTTTTAATTAGCATTCTCAGCATATATTAGTACAAAAACTTAAACTTCCGATGCGACCTTTACAGAGAATGTGGAAAATAATGGGAATATTTATGGATATTTTTATCAATAAAATTCCACTATCGAAAATCAAGATGGGTTGTTAGTGTTTAGCTCCCAATCATGGATCGTGGGTTCGAATCCTGCTGAGTGCATGGTCGTATGTGTTCGCATTTGTTGTTGTTATTGCGCTCATTGTAAAAGGCCGCAAAGTGTTGTTTATGAGCGAGTGAAAAATAAATAAATCACATAAGGTAATTACATTAAAAATTATGTAAGTAAATTTTTTGTTGAAAAGTAATTTCAATATAAAAGGCATTGAAGTTGTGTTTCATCAATTTTAGAGATTATCTACGTCAATGAACGATAAAAAATATGAAGAAAATCTATCATAGTACAGTAGTTCATTGATTCTATAATTTAACCATAGCTAAACCTTGATCTCAAAGACAATACGTGCAGAAATCATTGAATATCTGGAACGAAAGAATGAGAAATCTAAATCGAACACGTAGACATTGGACGGCAGGAATATAAGGATAAAAAAGAATCAAGAAATAAAGGATAAAAATGTAAGAGTGAATGATTCTTTTATATTTTTTAATCAAGCAAAGCCAAGAATGTTAAGTACATGGCGAGTAAGATTGACAGAAAGGGAGTATTGAATGAGGAAACATCCACCGCGCTAGAAACATTATATTAATGCTTCTAGGGACTTAATGCACCATAAAAGGAAAACCTTTGAAACGTGCAAAAAGATTCTATTAGAGATATTTATCACACCGACCTTAACACAACGTGTCTGATTTGCGGTCGACAGGACCGAAAGGTCGGGGATAAAATTGGAAAGAGAAATAAAGAGGGAAACGAGAAAAGATGGGATGCAAATGAAGATTAAGAGTGGGGTGGAAGGTAGAGAAGATGAGAGAGAGGATAGAGTTGAAAAATGAGATTAAAGCTGTATGGACACTTAATTAGACTGGTCGCAGAAAGATTGCTCGGACAAGCACTAATGGGGCACGCAGTGGAAGACGCTGAGGGATAAAAGGGGAAGGATCGATGGATGGAGGAAGAGGTGCGCGGAGATATAAATAGTGGGAAAGAGGCGGAATGATGATAAAGACAAGAAGCTGTTGGAAGATAGCAGAACCTGTTAAACAGCTGGTCTCAATGTCAACTTCCTATAAGAAGAGAGACAAGAGAGAGGAGAAGTCCGTTTGCTTATGATCTTTGCATGACCAGAGGTTCATTATTCAAGCTATGGATATCGTATATTAGTTTTTTCAATCTACAACCAAATGAAAGTTTTGAATTTTAGTTATTTAATCGAAATAAAAAATTCTTTTCGTAAAAAAGAATTAAGAAAAATTAATTCTACTTATAATGCCGTTTCATAAAAAAACATTTTACTATAATATTCATGTTTTGATTTGATCTCTCATCCTTGATCCATGTAGGTATATCGAAAGCGTAATTTAGGTAAAGCATAGCAACTCGGGTAGCAATCACAAAAACAATCAAGATTACATAGTTTTTCACTTTGTTATTTGAACTAATGACGGAATAGAATGAACCAAGGCCGCCAACTTCCCACAAATTTGCGTTATTTCATTCCGGGAATTTTTATGCTTATCCTTACATTATACATATCAATTTTACATAAATAGATTACTAAGCGTCTCGTAGTCTTATCAGGCTCTTATCATAAGAATAAATTTCGAAAAATTAAACCTGCTTCATGTAAAATTATACTCGAGCGTTCAAAACCGCCTCTTAAAGATAACTGCTAAATCTCAAGGGCTAACTATGACACGTGGCGAGTACATCCTAGAGAAAATTGATTCTATATTCGAGAAAATCATTATTTACCCGTTTCAACCTTAATGGGCGGATGCGGAATGAGATGCGCACGGTCTTTCTGAAAAAAATACTATCGGACGCAGAGGCGGCGGCTGCGACTCGAATGCAGAAGGCTGTGGTGCAGCCGGCGAGTCGCCCTCCCCCCCGTGGATAAGGGGGGAGGGCAGCACTTCTCCCTCCTACGGCCTCCCATCCTCCTTCCGCGGCTTGACCTCCCGCGCGCCTTCCGCCACACACGCCACCTCCGGACACGAACCTACGCCCCTTTGGAGGCTGGTCATAACACGCGCGAGGCGGAAGACGGGCGTGAGGCGAAAAGAAAGGGGGTGGTTAACAGGCAGGGAACAAGGAGGAGAGATGTGAACAATGAAAAGCGGGTGTGTTGGGTATGAGCGGAAAGACGAGAAATGTGGGAGTAGAAAACGGTGGAGTGAGAAGCAGCATAAACAGGGACTGGAAGGGGTGTGGGAAAGGACGAGAGAAGGAAAGAAGGATGGGCAAGAAGGAAGGAGAAAAGTAGGTCGAACGAAGTAAAGACAAATAGGAAGGGAATGATGGAAAATGGAGAACGTGGAGGAGAGAAACTTATTATAATAAGAAACTAGAAAAATTACAAAAATAGTAAAATAAAATAGAGGAAGAATGGTAAAGGAGGAAGAGGAAAGGTATGAAACGAGTAAGGGATGAAGAATAAAATAGGAGCATAAGAATAAAGGAAAGAAGTGCACATTACTCCCCCAGTATCCGCGAGTTTTGACCCGCGGATTCACGTATACGCGAGTTGTACTGTACATCCCACTCCCCAGTATCTGCGAGCATGGTCTCGTATATCCACAAAGCTCTCAAACACGTAGGTTACCGAAAAGTACACAGACACGCGAGGCTACTATTTAACGCCTTATGCTATCATAAAAATTGTATTGATCCATAATTATTCTTGTTTATTTTCTGCATGAGAACCTCCCCCTCCACCTCCGCTGAGCCAAGCCGGAAAAACTGTACGTAATGAAATACTCCTCAACCTCTTGTACTTAATATAAATCATTATTACTACTACAAATGAGCCTAAACATAGCATTAAATTCCACAAAAAATATTTTTTTTGTACGGTCCATAGAGGTCTGGAACCTATCCCTACAACTATAGTGTAAATATAGGACCCAGTATCCGCGAGGTTTTCGCGGAACGCATCCCTCGCGGATACTGGGGGAGTAGTATATTGAAAAGACAGGATCTGAGAAGGAGACGGGATAACACGTATGGTCGTAAATGAAGGAACTGAACAGTAGGACAAGGACCAGAACAGAAATTTGATCGCCGCTTTAATAATAAACACTTAAGATTACCTCATAAAAGTTAACTGAAAGCTTTACGCATACGTCGGATAAGTAAAACCTCAGAGATTCAAGTGTTTCGTAAGGAGAATTTTTCAAAGGGAAGAAAAAATATATGGAAATTCCACATTGACTAACTTCCAAAAAGTCGTATTATGTGCGAAAACCCAGAAAATTATGATGAAATATATATCCTTACATAAAGTACATCCAAGTCGCTTAATATCATGCATAAATTATTAGCCGCAACTTTTGAACGTCTGTGTGATTTTTATATAATTGGCGCGACTAAATTATAAACAGGACACCTCTGAAAATGCGAAAAATATCTCTCAAAAGACACGACAATGGAGCCTTTAACTTGCAGGAATGCGAGAAATACGCCTAGTATGCAGAGAAAAACTCATTTTAGCACCCCAAATATTGGGGTTATTGGTAATTCAGCTTCTGCTTCGACAATGTATTAGCTAAGCTGTTATTTTCTTTCATTCATACTTTTAATAAAATTTAAAAAGAAATTGAAAAGTTACGTTAATTCGGTTATCTGATTCTCTTAAGAAAACAATTAGCTTTTGCTGTCTGTGCTTATATAGTTTTAGCATAGATGCTTCATAAATCAATAAATAATATGCAAAATATGGATAAACTTAATCAGGAAGTGGACAGAGTATTCATTAGGAGGATAATTAAAAGAAGGAGGAAAGGAAGAGCGAAAGAGAAACAAAAGGAGAAAGGTGCTGGTTAGAAATACGAGGGAAATGAACGAAGGAAAAAGAGGAAGACTGGTAAAAAACGAGAGAAAGAGGGAGAGAGAAGAAGAAAGTGTTAAGGAGATGTTCAGGGCGAGGGTGCTGTCCACAACGCTATTACATTTTTGCCTATCAAACAAGTCTACTTCATCGAGCGCTTGGTTTAATGAAAATTCGAGTTTGCCCGTGCGAAACTGTAAACGGCACCTGAAGTTTGTAAATAAAATCGCAATAAAGGCAGAGTAATCAAATAACCAGATAATGTGATTCACCACATTTTGATAATCAACCGATTTAGAAAGCAAATTGCAATGTTTGGAGGAGTTTTATATGTTATGTGTTGCTTTTCAGATTTATGATTACTCAGTTTTTATTTATTTAGAATATAAAATGAGAAGGGTAAAAAACATTTTAATGATACATTTTTGCATTACGCAAATGAGATGGTTCGATTCCATTTTTATTCGGCTTCATTTTTTAATATTTGACTGTTAAGTTCGGCTACTTAAATACTGTCCATCTCCAGATTTTATAATCAATATCACCAGCCGAATGTTTATTACTGTTAATGTGTTGAATGACTGAAGACTGAACCACAAAACAAAGCAACGATTGTACAGCCTACTGTTGTAATAAATAAGTTGCTGAGCGCCATCTATTTTCGCATATTTAACTTTCAAAAATATACGGAACATGATATGGAAAAGATTTCGCGGCTATTTGTCGTGGACGTTATCATCCGACGAAATCAGGAGTGTATTCATTAACATTAATTATAGGCATCTCTCCAAGTGTTTTTAAAATTCTGCATTCGATAACAAAAAATTTAAGGCTCGTTTTAAGCCCAATATACTTTAAAGAGATGGAATATTTTAACTTGAGTGATGGTTTCCTGTTGCCTTGCGGCTGTAAAACAGGTTCCTTCTTCGCCCGTTTGGAGGAAATTCTTCCAAAAACAAACAAATATTTGAGAAGTATTAAGAATGTATTCGTATGGAAAAATGGAAAACGTTTTCATTAGTGGGTTTTCAGGTTTTTAAGCGAGGGAAATTTTTATTTTGTTAGGGTTTCTTCAAGTATGAAGGTATTAACTCCAAAAGCCCACTCCGAAGCAAGTGAAACTTCTTTTTAAAAAATTACCTCCACCAGGAGAAAACAGAAAAACCCACATAAATAAAAGTTAATATCTTTTCACATGTAAGTTATCTTGACATGTAATATACCATAACAGAATAATCCTGCTGCGATGCTAGAGAAAAACTGAAAAAATTACCTTCGGAAAGGGAAATCCTATACCTAACAACTCCAGCTTGCAAAAAATGTTCGTTGTCGATTCTTATCTCAAGGAGATATAAAAAGTTTCTCCCGCCTTTCTCGATTGTTTTACTCACATCCTATATTGCTTGATCGAGAGATTGCAATTTTCCCGTCGAGCCTGTGATTTTTCGCGATTATGTCGATGACACAAGACGTGATTTGGTGACGTAACGACGCGATGGAACTAATTCGCTTTAACCAAACCTTTTTGTTTTGTGAAACTTGGAAAAGTTTTTTTGCGTTTTCATCTTGGTGATAACCCATATAATAGCTCCAACCGCTATTAAAATTTTTGCAATTTTTCCCCGTTTTTTCAAATCGTTTCTTTCTTAGTAGGTATATGAAGACAGTTGATGTGATTGGTCTACCTGATTGTTTTCCCCAGGTTATTCTTAACTCTTTCCTTTCGAATCAAAGAATACCAATTATAAATAATTGAAGGGCATTAGGTCTTCGTAGCCTATATATTAAACGAAAAATATTTAGACGGTATTTCTGTGAAAAAATAATCATCGCCAAAAGAGAAAAATATCGGAATATTCTTCAAATAATTCTTTAAACATTATGTCTTAGGATACCTAGCCAAATCTATGCTTATTTGCAGCCAATAGTGTTCTGCTGACATTTTATATTTTTATTCCTTTAGCACAGGACTCTCCAAAGTACGGCCCGCAGGCCCATTTAATCCCGCCTGCGACTCTGCAGTGTCTTGAACATTTTTTATTTAGAATTTTTTCTTACGAAACATAAAAATTAAAGCGTTCAGGAATTATAAATGCGGCAAATGAAGTACCTACAAATGCGCCTGATATGCATTACAGTACGTAATCGTATTTTCTTGTACCACAATTTTGCTCCTAACTTTACAAGATTTCCGCAAGTAAACGTTGAACCGTTATATGACACTTCCATGCTGAACTAATGTTATTAAGTTAATTCAGGTGATGGCATTGGATGATGTTCAATTATAGGGTTGTTAGAAAATGAAAACCACGCTTTGATGTTATGGACAAATTAAGTATTGCCACCCAACAGATTTGGAGGACATTGTAGATATTGCTGAAAAGATTTAGAATTGCCATATTTAGACATAATGATGATTGAGGCAATGAAATCGCCGTAACAATCACTCGAGTCGTGTCAGAAATGCAAATCAGCTTGTTTATGGCGCGCCTATAACGCCCCTTAAAAAAAGGCCCGCGCATTTTACACCCATACTTGAGCAATTTCTATTCGTATGGCTATCTCGCCATGAAAAGCTCGCATCGATATGCTAGCGCGATAGTAATGAGTGGATAAGGATGAAATTACGAAGTTTGCAAGATGGAATTCAATACCGCAAATATCACAGTGTACACACCCTCAGCGCCCTTGGTCATGGAGCAAAGCGTTTCTAGATACCAATCACATGCTTAGAGGAAATTGCTTCATTTTTTTCAACTCAAAGTTCTGTTGGTAGCCGGTTTAGTAACGTCTTGATCATTTCTAAATCCGGATCCAACACCTGCTTGATTTTTTTTCGAAAAACATACACGGGCATGAATTTCTCCGCAAAAAGCGGTGGCCTCTTTTGGAAACCATAAAAAAAGCCAATTCAAAAGATAAAGATATAAAAAGAGAATGGGAGAGGCAACCTAGCAGGATGGACGTAATTTACGACGCGCAATAGATATTAATACATTTTATGGCACTCATAGCAGAATCATTAACCGCGTTATTACAACGATCAATCATTCTCGGACCGACAAATCTTTTAGCTTCGACCACGTGACGCCCTTTTCCTTCAGTAATATCAATTAACCATCTTCATGGCTCCCCCCCTCATATTTATAGTCCGCGTCTCCGAGGGAATGAAGACGTAGGAGGGCGAGACGTAAGAGACTAATAGCTTATAAACATCCCTTGATTAGTATTTATAAAGGCGGAATATCGCCTCGCGTTAATATTTTCTTCGTTCCTCTGAGAGAGGAATAGTTTCCATTATGGTCTTCGTGGGTGGAGTTCCGGGAGCAAGAGTTGATGAATGACCATCGTCTCCGGCTTCGGTGGTCACCCTTCAGGAGAAGGAGTCATTCCGAGGTGACGTAGGGGTGAAGGGGAGGGGAGGAAAGGGAAGAGGGCGGGAGAGAGAGAGAAGCGAGGGTGAATGGGTGGGTGTGGTAGTTCGCACGCGTGAGCTTTTGGCTTGCGGCTCGTAGTGGCGGTGATGTGTTGTTCGCGTGAAAGCGACGTGTCCTGTCCGGCGTGGGTAATGCGGTTAGTGGGTCAAACAGACGCCGCCCAAAGGAGCAAGCGTTCTCTCTCTACCTTTCTTTCTCCCTTTCTCTTCCCTCTCTTTTGCTGCGCAGTTAAGAAGCAGGCTGCATCCCCTCCGTCGGCACGTCTCCCCTCCACCCCATTAGACCCCGTTCACCCCATTAGACCCCCTCCTCTATCCGCATCCTTCACCTGACCAGCGCGAATTCCCTTTCTTTTTCTTCGTCTTCGATTTTCCATCTCGTCTTACTCCTACCTTGGTCTTTTCTTCTCTCTATTTCTTTCTTTCTCGCCTTTTTTCATTCATCTATTCGTTATTAACTCTCCTTTTTCCTCTTCCTACTCTCAACACGCCTCACCGTTTCCTTCCTCCTCTCTCCTCCTTCCTTTTCAAATCTCATCTCCACAAAAACATCGTCCACGCTAATTCATTTGCATTTTGCTAGCTTTTCATTTGCCAGCTCCTCAAACTTTATATGAACAAGAAATATGGCTCGTGAAGTGAGGATTTAAATTCAATCTTTATTACCACTAGTCTTGTTACTTTATTTTAACAATCTCTGTGTGTCGCCGTTTTGAAATGTAGTAGTATGTAGTGAATTTATTGGGAATTTTTTAAACAATGAACATAAATAAAGACTCGGTGTTTATTGCATTATTTCTCGTTAAACATGTGACCTGCGACGATAAAAATATGAGTTACGAGCGGTTTCTAAATTTTTATAATAGTACGTCACAAGTGTAAAATTTTACAAATGACCCAGATGCCGTCGTAAATGAGCAATTTAATATTTCCAAGCAATAATTCAGTGACGAATATTTCTTTTTTAAATAGTAATTAATTTTCTCCCATAATTGGCAATGCTAATGGACTACGTTCAAATTATAAAGTACAGTGCATTAGTAACAACGAGAGTATACGCCTAATTTAGAAAGCACCACTATGAATAATTAATTTATGGTTATGAATTATTGTATTTTCAAACTCAGGAGCATATTATGTATAAGATCACGAACGATAATTTGCTTTGCATTACGGACTCGCCGAGAAATTTTCAAATGCAGATTTTCAGGTAGAGATAATTTAAGAGAAAATTTTCACGGATTCATTTCTGCAGAAAATAAAAACGCTGAGTAAAAACTCAAATTACTCGTGATAATAAGGAAAATGAACAGATAGACATCACTCGTAATAATTTAAAAACGAAAATCTCGTTATTAAACATCCTTACAGGCACGTCGTGCGTTGAAATAATAAATTACGGAATGATCCAAAGCAAAACATGACAACGGTAACCGCGTAATTTCCAACGCCAGTTATCCAAATGAAACGCGCATAAAACTCTAGCAAGCACATCTTTGTCGAGCAGACTCATCAGTCATACGGAATGTCTCGGTCGCGCCGTCTTCCCGTCACCTCTTCATTAACAGCGGAGGCAGAGGACGCTTTGGGATTTGAAGGAAAGGAATGGGAGGGAAGGGGGGAGACTAGCGCCTCTCTCGTCTCCTGGAAAATCACTTTTCTCGCAGCTGTCATTTTTTCAGTCCACAGACACGCACACACCCACATATACACACTCGTCGTTTCTCTTCGTCCGACTAAACTCTTTTCTTTCTCGTCTTTGCAAGCCCTCAATTCCATCGGATGACTGCTATTTTCAAGTACACGGCTTCCGCTTTCTCCATTCCCTTCATTCCCCAACCTATCTCCACCACCCCCTCTACTCTCCATCCATCACAGGCAACTGCTAACTGTCGCGATCTCCTTCACCCTCCCCCATCCTCCCTTCGCCAACTTCACCGACAATGGTGACCACTAGCTTGACCGTCGGCTTTTGCACTGGACTCCCGCAGTGACCGGATACGAAAAGCGGACATCTTTTTTGCCAGAAGAGCTTTAAGCGGGATGAGGCGAAGGCTGGAAAGTTTAAAGAGATGCTCGGAAGGGGTATGGAAAAAAAGTGAGGGTGTGAGGATGAGAACTGGCAAAGAAAAGGTTATTGAGAGGTAGAAGAAGTTCGGAGGCGAGGAAGAGAAAGAAGGGATTAGGGGGAGCATGACGAAGGTAAGTAGAAGTAGAAACATGGGTGAAATGGGAGTAATACATAGGAACAGGGAAGGAATAAGGGAGAATAAGAAGGGATAGGAGAGGGAAGGAATAAAGAAATGGCAGCGAGAAACAATGAGGAAAGAGAGACCGGAGAGGAGAGGGAATGGATAAATGTAGTAAGGAAAGATACGAAGAGAGGTGAGATAACGGCGAGAAAGAAGAATGGGTACTGAGGAGTGAGAGGCTGAGGAAGAGGGAACAGTGATGTGAAGGGAAAAGAGGAGGTGGTGTGGAGAGAGAGAATAGGATATAGAGAGAGGAGGAAGAGAGGTGCGCTAAGAGAGGAGCGTGAGTGTTGCCAGTGTGAGAGAGAGATGCTGGAGGAGATAAAAACAAGATTTCCCGATTGCACACGGAGCAGATATGAGGAGAGATTAAATATGAGCTACGATAAGATATGTGCAGCCGATCCACCTGTTAAATGTCAGATGAACAGAGAGATAAAAATGCGGCGATATCAGTGGGATATGTTTGAAAAATGAAGGCATCCATTTAACCACGAAGAAAGTGTTGATGTGCAACAGGTGTACCAATCCCGAGGCTATGGAAATGCTTAACTTGCACCCAGCGTGGAATGAGAATATTTATACTCTCTTGTTGAGTTGAAGTTGCAAATTGAACGAAACGAAATATAAATGATAAAACTTGGAGATTTCTCAGAGAAACATGAGTGAGGAAGAACTCCACAGGGGATAAAAAATAGTCAATTTCTGTTATTATTATCCTATTGTTACTAAAATCAGGAACCCAAATTCAATCTCTGATAAGTAACATATTTATGTAATTCATAAACACAAAAATAAATTAATCTGCAGCTCACTTTCAATTATAAAGTAGAATAAATACCGGCAATTGCATAGTTAATAAATATTCAAAATGAATTAATTTTTTCTTTAAACGATAAAGAAATTAATATTTAGGGTACGTGTCGATATCCTGCGCCTATTAACAGAAGCAGTATCAATACAATAAATATGGAAATTTGAGTATAGAAACCTTCCAGCAATATTACGTATCCTTAAAAAGATAAGGTGTTTTATTTTAACGTACCTCCCTACAATGTTCTTTCACATGAATCGAAAAATGAAATTTTAAAAAGTGAACACGCTTATGGTAAAAAATTCTAAATGGATTGTAAATTCCAACAAAATGGTATCAAGACTATTATGCTAGCCATTATTACATCTATGGTGCTTTTAAATCATTCCATTCCTTGCCGTGTTAATTGGTGCAGGATTACGGCAGAATCAATAAATTCGTTTATTGGCGAGGACATAATACAGGCAATTCATATAAAAATGTTTGCTATTGTATAGCGGACACAAAGCTTGTTTGGTACATTTCGGATCGGAGCGTTTTTAAAATAACATAGCAGCATGTGCGAAGAGTGGAGTGAGTTGCGCGGATGCAGAGGTGAAGGGAGAGAGAGAGGAGGGTTGGGGAGAGAGTGGAGGGTAGGGTAGAGAGTGGAGGGTAGATGAGGGAGTGGAGAGAGAGAGAGAGGAGGGTTGGGGAGAGTGGAGGGTGTAGGAGAGAGTGGAGGGTGGGGGAGGGGGCTGACCAGGAGGAGTTTGTTTGGGGAGGAAAGCGTGCGGAAGAGAAAGGACTCTCGGGAGCGAGAGCCTCTTGTGTCGCTGATCAAAAGAAGCGCTTAGGTGACCCACGGACAGCCACCTGCTCCATCCTTGCGCCTTGACCACCCACGCCTCCCCTCTTCAGCTGACCACCCTCCCAATCTCCTAACGCTCTCCCGCCCCCACTGCAGACCAACGCAGCCATTCATTCCCTCGCTCTATTCGTTCCTCCGCAAGGGGCGTAAGACTTTGTTTCTCGCTCCGGGACACAGTTTCTTTTCACGATGCAAGGTGTTTCCCGCAAAGAGTCCAAAAATAAAATCTCGCCCCTTCTTTCCCACCCCCATCCCCTTCTCGCCACTCCTCTCCAGCACCTCTAGTTGACCAACGCCTGCGCTCAACCCTTTTTTCGAGGATATGTGCGATCTCGTTCTATGGTTGGAGTTTTGCGTTCGTCGTGAGTAGAGAGAATTACCCGCGCATTTTGCTATCATCTTTGTTTCTTCACAGCTTTAGTAGTCATGGACTCGGCCGACGCTACGATAATTTATGAAATCTAAATTGCGTTTGAGACGTTCGCGTGAAAAGGCAACGTTTGTCGCTGCCATTGCGGGTACTTAATTTAACTCTTTCATTCTTAAAACGCGGAAAGAAAATAATGTCACGAAGTAGCAAAGGTCACTCCCCTCGGGACTTGCATTCTGCGTGCATACCTATTTCAAGCGAAGCTCAGATGTATTTGAAGAGCGATATTTCAATAATTTACGCATGATAAGTCAATGCAAATGTTTTATAAGCCAAAGAAAAGGCACTTAATTATATTTTATGAGTTCGACCTATCATTTATGCTGTTTAAAAGAGCGCTACCATGCGTAATTAATTTTCCTCTGCCCGAAATTCGACAATACATGATTTTCATTTTTAATTAGTTCATAAACAGCAATTCATGGCCTTTTCCGATGAGCATTTAACCAATAACAAAGACGAGAACATATCATTCCCGCGAGCGGATTCGAACCCGAAACCCTAACACCCCCCTATCAAGATCGGAATATTATACGGATAATATTATCATTCGAGGCTTACACAAATGAAAGTCGCGTTTCGAGCATAATGTCACCGGCAACCGTCATCGACGCAACGACGCATTTTTATACGAATGGTCAAATGTGTCTCTCAATGAAGCAGACCGTAGAAAATCGTCATTACCCTTACTCAGTATTGCCGTAAATCTCGCCATCTATGCGCCCACCTCTCAACTAATTCTTTTAAAAAACTAAAATTTTCGAAAAACCGCCCTAAATCCATTTTCACTCTACTGGTGCAAAGAAAGCATACAGGAACAATAATAATTCTTACATCTCGCTACAGACATCGGTATAACATATATTGAACTGACTTTCTCATACCCGCAGGCTCCTAGTCCATTAATGTCACTGGTTACATTATGGAATGTAAAGCTTACAAAACCCTCTTTTTTGGGCACAGAAGAACCTAAAACGTGAATATTCTTCTGAAACTCAAGTTTGATTTTTTATGAACAGAAAGCTCTCCCCATGAGCAAGTAATAAATGATTCGAGTGACACATTTTTTTCAAAAATTCATTAGCAACTTCCAAAGCATTTCAATAAACTTCTCTTAATGTAGCCCTCACAAAAAGAAATTCGTAAAATTAAACAATACTATTTCCTAAAATTAACTAAATATGAAATTGCAAAACATTCCGTAGGCCTTTCTAGTTTTGAAAATGAAGGAAGCTAAGCTAAAATATGACATGGACCTTTTTTGAACTGTCGTTTCCAAAGAACTCCAGAAGAAAATTAATTTTAGAGAAAGGCCCGAAAGAGAGACAGAGAGAGAGAGAGATGGGAAGAAGGTGGAAGACGTGAATGGGGAGGAAGAGAAAGGGAGAGTGGAGCAGTCAGCCGCCACTGCAGTTCTTCTAACGACCCTCTTTCTCTTCGGTGAAAAACATCAGAAGCCTCGGTGAATGCTCTTTTAACCTTACATCCTGAGAAAAATCACTTTTAAAATGTCCGCCAGTCTTCGCAGGAAAGAGTCGTGGAACCAATCAATTTTAAATATTCGCCAATGTCACGTACCTCGATGATTGATGTTACTGGAGCAGTCAATTATTACTCTACACGAGATGTGGGTGCTTCCAACGGACATTCTAACTACATTGCTTGGTTTGACCTCATTTCATTTAGGTATGTACTTGAAAAACTGGTATAGACAACAACGAGAGGAAGAAAAATAATCAAAATTCTACTATTACTTTTTATTGATCATGTAATTCCATCTTTTATAGTCACAACTAGAAATTAGAGTTAAAAATAGATCACAAATAACTAAAAGCAGTCATGGAAGACTACCAAGTTCTTTAGCAAATGCTACATCCAACCCAAGAATTAAAAGCCATAATTGTCTACGTTTGCTGCAATGTAGCGAAAAATATAATTCTAAACGCAAGTTAACGAGAAAATATTTTTGTATAAACCACCAAAGTTTATGAGGGTGTAGAGAGTTGATTGGATCTTATTCAAATATAAAGTAACATGTTTATCAAAAATTTGCATAACTTTTATGCAACAATTTTCTCACTCAAGGTGTAATATCTGAGGAGACAAATATATACATATTCATAATTATAACAGTAGAGAAATTAGGTTTAAAGTATATTTTCATTGATACGTAAAGAAATATATGTATAAATTAATAATTGGACAAACTTTTAATCTAGTATATAGAATAAAACAATGTTAAACCTTATTTTTATGAACTTAAAAACTTTTACAATATATACATAGATATTGCAAAAAAGTGAAAATATTCCAAAATAAAATGTTTTGAGATTCCCATGCCGTAGTAGAAGGGAACAAGTACTCAATTTCTAAAGATTTCCACTTTATATGGAGCGGAATTTTTTAAATGCTTCATTTTGGTTCTTTTCTAAAATATAATACATATATTGAAGAAAATCCTGCCCTTCTTTTTGTGTGTTTGCTCAGTTGCAGCACATTTTTCATTTGCATTTTAAAATCGCTTAGAATTGCGATATGAATATGGGACTTGCACCAAACGACGCCTAAAAGAATGGATATTCATTTTCCAGTCATCGATTTTCGAAAACGTGCCGAATAGTTCCACAAATTCGTTATTAACAAAAACATTTGGCTAAATTTTAGACGAAAAAATTTCGTCGTCAAGGGTGACGGCATTGTTGCTGATCTAGCAAAATTACGTCTATATTTAAAAGCAATAACATGAACTTTGATAGTGTATTTGAAATCAATTGTGAGAACTCTTCTTATATATTTTGAATGCATTTCAATCGAAACGGAAGCGGACTCTTTTTTAAACGAATGACGTATGACGTTATCCAGATATATATAGCTCATTCTTAGACAAGCAAACACATATGTAGATGTAGGCCAAAAAAATAGGTTTACGACAAGACATAAAACAAGCAGAATCTTTTTACGTCCCGACCCTTTTGGTAAGAGGCAGATGGAAAGATATTACAGCCGACTCGCAGAACAAAAACGCTCACTCAGACAATAACATCGGGCGCACGCGATATCCCACACATCGGTCTCCTCTCACCCACTCTCCAGTCTTTCCCCTCTCCCTCGCGCACCCCCACACCTCTCCACCCCCTCCACGCCGCACGCCACGCCCAACCGCTATTGCTGTTTAGGGCGCGCCCGTCGGGAAACCCGACTCGTGTTCCGCTCTCCGTGCCTCCGCCACCACAATCCGTATCCGCCAACAGAAATCCCACCCCCTCCCCCTCTCTGCCGCCCCCGCGCCTCCGCTCCGCAACGGATACGGGGCGAGATCCATCCCCATAGGATATCCCACTTACTGGTCATTCTCCTAACCCTCCTTTCTGTGGCCACATCCTTCCCCCCTTCCTCTCTATCTGTCTTTCCGCACCCGGCTAATATCCTCCTCTCTCTCTCTCAAACACACACACACGCACGGATTCCGCTTCCTAGGACTAAGCGCATTCCTATAATTAGCCCGAGGTTGGATCTGGAGTATATGCTCGGGAAAGAGTGAGAAAGGGGGTTAACCATTGTGGAAATAAAATGCATCAAGTCTATGGACTAAGGGAAAATTCTCCCCCCCCCCCCCCCTAAGGCCTCTCATTAACATTCTTCCCTCGTCACTAAAAATGCAGCTAGTGACCTCCCTAATTTTTCCTCACTTCGATTATTGTGATGTTGTATACCAGGACTTATCAAAGGAACTCGCCATTAAGCTACAACGTTCTCATAACGCCTGCATCAGATTCATATTTAATCTTAAAAAATCTGACCATGTCTCAGAATACTTCCGTCGACTCTCCTGGCTAAAACTTGATTGCCGAAGAAACCTTCACCTTCTCTCTCTATTGTATCAAATTCTAAATAACAACATCCCTTGTTATCTTTCATCTAATTTTGTCACCATTAATACAGTTCACCATTGCAATACCAGAGGATGTGATAAACTACTAACTCCACTTCATAGAACAGAAATTTACAACAAATCCTTTACTGTCACTGCTTGTAAACTCTGGAATGGCCTTCCAACGTTAATAAAAAACTCTCTATCTCTAAGCACTTTTAAACGCTTGTATTACAAGCATCTTCTCTCACTTCCCATGCATTGAACCACACTCTATCTTTTCTTTCAGGTTGTCACAAGAATGCGCTTCTTAGGCATAAATTTATAATCTTATTTTATTTATTTTTCCAGTATCATAATGACGATGTAATCTCCCAGGCATACCTTACCCTACAATCCCTGT
Source organism: Tanypteryx hageni (assembly GCA_028673005.1). Lineage (NCBI taxonomy): Eukaryota > Metazoa > Arthropoda > Insecta > Odonata > Petaluridae > Tanypteryx > Tanypteryx hageni. Next base: position 149,456,476 of record CM054113.1, on the reverse strand, counting down.
TCCCCTCTCACCCCCCTCCCCCATATGGATATAAATGTATGTACATATGTTTGTATTTATGAATGTTTTTTTTTCTCTCTGTTTCTCATATTATTGATTTTTTTTTCTTTTCCTTCCCCTGAACTATTTAGGAATTTTCGCGGTTTTTTACACCTCTCTTCTCTTCGTAGGTGTTTTCCGCAGTGGGAATTTTTCTGTGTTAAAACATAACCGATACACAGTTTTTTATGACCCACAAAACTAACATTCTTTGGTAATGCTCTGTTATCTACTAACAAATATATTAACTTGTAATTAATTTGTATTTTGTTAAAATCTGTATGTAATTAACTCCTCTTATTTTGTAAATATTGTAATTACTTATATGACGAAAGGGTTAAATGTAAGAAGGGACTACATAGTCTCAATTTCGCCCTAATAAAGTCGTTTGTCTGTCTGTCTCCCCAAACAGGACTTCAGAATGCATATATTCGAATACTTTTGTATACACCAATATTAAAATGAAATTCGGAAAATATTGGCTGTTAAGTTTTTCATCTAACAAGTATCAAATAAGTCATTTAGGTCATGATGAATAGGATATGCAACTGGTTTTTATTTGTGAACGTTTTAATTATTCTTCAAAAATATTTTAATAATTTCAAAAGATTATTTATTTTCCAGATAGAGTAAAGGTCGCATACATCGTTGACTCATTCACTCACAATAATATAAAGACTATTTTTAAAACAATTATTATTCTACATTATTTTCTCGTTTTCTGGCTATTCGAAATGTGTTTTCCATATTGTATCTTTTTTGCCACACAAAAACTGAGCATAAATCATTGATGAGAAAGAGATAAGTAATGTTACTAAATAGTAGATCTGCTTGTTTTATCAACGGTATGTACCTACTAAAAGAACAAATTTTTCCCCGCATTTTCTGGGTGAAACAGTTTTTAGCCACAGCTGCCTTTATAGCATTTCAGGAATAGCATAAAATCGATTTTCCAATATAATACACTACCAACTCGTCGAAAAGAATAGAATGTTTTTTGAATTTATCGAATTTCCGAATGAATTTTGTTGAAATTTTATGGAAATTCGTCAACAGTATATTATAGTGATGAAGAAATTTATACATTATATAAAATACATTAAAGACTTTTAGAGCTTTACGAATTGATTAGTCTACTGACTTTGGCTTGTAAATCTTGTAGCACGCAATATAAAAAACCTTGTGAAAAGATATATTACAGAGATAGTGGTGATTTTCAAAATAATCTTCAGGCTTCATCAAGATTATCTTTGCACAAAATTTCGCAACCTGAAATAAATCCTTAAATGGAGACCCATCGTTTAAAGAAAATGTTCCGCAAACAAACGTCTTGGAACAGATATATCAGCTCACATGAAATTAAATCACGCCATGAATTCAGTTAAATAAAATATTTTCCCTAAAGTAGTAGTTATTATCGTTGAAGGTTGCATTTTCGTATAAGTTTTATATTAATTTGCTACTGCATAAACAGAGCCGTCAAACATTTTGATTTGGCAAGAATCTACTTAGAGGTGGTGACAAATAAAATCGCTCGAGAATTTTAATTACATACTCCGTTTACAATACAATGAATGAAAAACAACTTAAACAACGAGCAAGAATTTGTGAGGTGTGCAACTATCAGGTTAGCAAGCGTTTTAATGGGTTAACCAATGATAATAATAGAAATCACGTATTTATAATAGCATTCGCCATTCGCTAAATATGGCTTAAAAATATATGCACTAATACAAACGTAAAACACATAATTTAACTTGATAGTATTATCCCTCAGCTAAAAGTGACACTACAAACTGCTTCTAAAAGATAAAAACAGGACTATAAGACATTGATAGCTGCCGCGTGAATTGCTTGCGTTATTCTCCATGAACATGGCATTCTAATATTGTCATCACTCCACCAGAGAGATAACCAAGGTTTATTGTAAACAAGATGTTGAACGCGGTCAGATACTACTTTTTGTGAGTGTGCACCTCTCACCTTTTGATTTATGAAGCGGAATATGACACAGCAGCTAAAAAAAAGTCATAGCGTATGACTCAGAATAACACTGCTCATATCTTTGACAAAATATAACGGATGCTCGTGCAATGGAATCTTGGTGAATTTTCCAGAATTGTTTGTAGTGTGCATGTTGATTGCTCACGAGTCATTTCTGTAAGTTTAGAGAGTGCGACGTCAATTTTAAGGAAATATAGTTATTGTGAAGCCAATTTACTCGCATTCAACAAATAACTACATCCAGGTGGAATACAAATTGCCCAAAAGAGGATTCTTAATCTGTGATATGCCGTTCACTTTTTATACGCAAAGCTGGTGTAAGGGACACGCCCAAGTGAATAATTAATTCATTAAAGCAATCTGAATGAATGATTTTTCAGTATAACTTGGAATATCCTCCCCTATAATCACTTTTTGCACTCAAGAAGTTTGAGAATAAATGTATTTAAACAGATACACATATTAATAAGGTGGGTGGTTCAGGTTTAGAGAAAAATAACTGCGAAAAGCTTTGAAAAGTAGACAATAAAATAAACACCTAGGAAGAAGACATTTTCCTTAAATAACCAAGCAGGTGCCCGTATTTCAGAAGTAATACTTAGATTTATTAATTAATTCGCCGATTTAAATATTAAATGATACATCTATATTACCTAGCCACAGCATACAATAGAAACTACATAATTATTAATTAAATTCGAAACGCTGAAGGTGTTTTAGTCCGCAAAGAAGAAAAAATCACCTATATAATTACTCTGAAAACTCCAAATATGTATAACATGCTTTTCAGGGTAACACTTCACCTCTGAAAGAAAATATTATAGCAAAGAAAACTCTCGAAGGCAGACGTGCATTGAAACCCATAAAAAAAGGAGCGAACGAGCGTAAAAAATGAGTAAGTGCGTTACAAAGACGTCATCTTACAGCCTCTTACCACCGCAAACCTCCTTCGCTCCCTTCATCTCGCTCTAACTCCTCCTCTCCAACTCTCTAAGCTTCCCTCTCCATTCCGTTCCCTTCGCATCCCTCTCCTCACCTCTTTCCATTCCCTCTGATTTGCTGAGCATCTCGTTCAGATGGATGTACGTTCTTCCCCACATCTTTACCTATCCCCCGCAGAGAAACAGAAGAGGCGTATCTCGGCGCAGAATCTCATTCTGACGTCCCCTCATCCTCCCTTGCTCGCTTGTTCCGGAATCACACAAACTAGGCGACGGCGTTTCCGAGAATCCAAGCACACAGCGCCTTCAGTTCGAACTATGAGAGGGGGGAGGGAAGAACGAGGGGAGGAGGAGGGAAAAACGAGGGGGGGAGGAGGGAGGAGACAGAAAATAAGGAAGGTGCGCGTGGGATGGGGAGAAGAAGAGACGAGGAGAGAGTAAACGCCGTGTAGGATGGAGGGGATGATTAAAATGGGTATGTAGGATAGGGTGAAAGGCAGTATTAATGTGAGGGAGGGGCAGATATTGGGAGGTGGAAGAGAGTAAAGGGGAATGGGGAGGGCAGGATGTGAGGGAGGGAGATGTGGAGAAACTGGAGCGGGAAGGATAGAAGGCCAGGTGATCATCTCTTAAATGATGCGTGATTCTAGGAACGAGAAGAAGAGTCGGAGAAAAAGAGATATGGAAAGATAGAGAGAGAGAGAGGTGAACTGGAAGTAGCAGCTCTGTTTTAAAATGGAACTGACTCAATCGATAGACATGTGGACTATTCCGAAAAAATATGTATCGCTGCCGGAAATTTTGTATTGGTGCGATCGGAAATGAATAAACCAAACTGTTCGGCGAATTTTTTATATTTTAGTCGAAGTGATAATTCATATAAAATTGAATTTATAAGGCAATAATTCTTGCCAAATAAAAGTCAATATAAGTGTCTGTGGGGTGTGGTGTTCTTGGAAAATTTCTGCTCCCACAATAAATTTCTACACATTTATCAGTAATTAAATGTCACTTTCCGAAATTCACGTAGCAACGCGCTTACAAACATTTAGGTTTGTTTAAAATTACTTATGTAAAAATTTTATGTGGCCACCACATGTCTTTCTCCATACCTGTAATATTTCTAAAAATTCCAAATAGGTTGAATGATTATAAATATATTAAGGAACTGCGAGAAAAATTCAAGACCTTACAAAGAACAGACAAACTCATACTCAAACATACTCAAACTCATACTCATACTTCTGATATTGGATATAGCCATGAAGTTCCAACAATTAAGCATAAAAAGGAGCGCTACTAAACGTAACTAAGATTCAAGTGTTTACAAAAGTTGCCTCCAGGTGGTGTGGTGGTAGCAGCTAAAAAATATAAATTTTAAAATATCTCTTTAAAAATATATTATATGGGAAAATGTTTCGAACAAAGGTTGTAGAAAATTACATAACTGCAACTTTTATACCAATAATGTTTTTCATTGAACAACTATTAAAGCAAATATTTTCAAATAACGGATGTGACAAGAGTAAAAACCCACTTCCGGTTGACCGTTTCTTACCAAAAACTAATCAACTCTTTCGCAGTTTAAACTACCTGATCCCGTTTGATGCTTAGCAAGAAATAAAGGGAATATTGTATTATTTATGGTTTAACGTTTTAGCTCATAAAAAGTCGAAGTAGATGTGAAACAAGAATGCGTTTACTAAACAATATTCTTCAATAAAGAACGTGTCTTGGAGTCATAAAACAATAAAAGATTTACAATATCTGATTAAGATAGTTAAGCGAACTTTATTTTTCAATAAAATAAAACTGTATTCCATTCGATGATCGATCCCTATTTCCGCGTACAACACCATTCCTTTCGCATGAATAATTGGGGCGATTTTTCACGGGAGGATGGCCTGTCCGGCGCCAACCACAGATGCTGGCAGGAGAGAGAAAAACTTGAATCCAGAATTACTCTCTCTTTATAAATGCACCGACGGCTTAAGCGACTTGAATATCTGTATTTATGAAGTAAGCCATAACACCAACCCAACACATCCGCTAAACTTGAGGTAGAGCGAGATTCCTAAATGGGTGCAAATAAGTAACATTTAACCAAAATTTTAGAAATTGGTATAAAATTCCGAATCGAGAACACAAAATCTACATGTAAATCATTGCTTGGCTTGGAAGAGATAGCTGCATATTTTTTCGCAAAGATTATCTTCTAACTGGCAGTAAATAACTTGAGAGGTTGAAGGAAATAATCATTTGGCTCAAGGATAAGACGCGAAGCAAATGTGGCTTAAAGGTCTGCAGGAGAAATGAACTGAGACATGGGAAGATGATGCGCGGAGATGGGAAATGGAAAGTGAGAGAGAGGATGGTGCCGTGAAGGCGGAGAGGGGAGCCAAACCGAAGATGCGGCTGAGGTCGATGAATAATGACTAAATAGCTCCTGTCCTTACTGCAAATTCTTCAGACCTCGAATAGGCAGACTCGGATATTCATATTTTTGTATTCGAAGGTCTCCGTTATTTTTTATCGTTCCAAATCGTCAAAAATTGCTATGTACTGCGTTGATAAGTCACACTCGATATTTCATTGCGAATGACTCGTTAGTATAGTAATTTGCTGAGCTGGATCAATTCCGAACTCCTTTGTCAAGTGGTCCGAAAGAGGAACTTTGACTACCTTCAAGTCTAAAACTAGAAAAACCTCGGACCAGATTAAAAAACTTGACATTTTTACGACTTTCGAAAACATAGGAAATATACGGTATGGGATTACGCTCTTGGAAGGAACTAATTTCGGTGGCGTAGCTATCTCCTGGGCAGCCAGGGCCAGAGAGCGCTTTAGAGGAGCCCACGAGAGGTTAAAAAAATCTATTCCGAGGTCCGCGCACTGAACAAAATACAGAAATCGCGACGGCTGCAAAGACAACCTACCACTGTATGTGTTTTACTACGAGGAAAAATCTCGCAAAGACCTGCAGCATGCGATGGAACGCCATTAAATGGGGAAAGGACAATACGACCCGATTACATCCACAATATTCAAGCAAAAATCACATATTTCAATGCAAGAAAGCACCTCTAAATACTGGGGCATTAACTTCAATGTTATATACTTATTCAATTTTTGAAAAAATTCTGTCTATTTAAATATTAACATATACTTGGCTTTCTGTAATTCTCGAATGTTAAAAAGTTCGGCAAAATTTAATATTTCAACACTCGCAATTGTTGCGTAACTTAACCCTCCAGTACACGCGCTTGGTCTGTGAGACCAAGTCCGCATTATATCGAACCACAAAATTTGTGTGTTGGCATCACTGTTTTGTGTGACTCAGTACCTTTCCTTGGTGGTTTGACAGCCCCCCTGCGTGCATTCGCGTCTCTAATCCTCGATCCAATTATTTTCTTTATATATTAGTTTTATAGTGTTGTTATGCAAATTTAATGCTTGTTATTCGTACAAGGAAAATTTATTAGTGTTCTCGGAGATAATAAAAGTAAACAAGGCTCGTTGGCACTGTAAGAAAAAAATAAGAGACAAATTCGTCTGAAATTTCTTTCTACGAGGAACTGAAGAGAAATCCTCAATGTTTGGCTTTCAAGAGAATTTCACGTTGGTCTCATACATTCCTAAGGAGAAAAATTGCTTTCAACTATGCACCATGAAGAAAAAATCGATGTTGACAACAGAAATGAAAAAAGCCCGGAATTACATCCTATAACGACACAAAAGGTGGAGTCGATGTTATTGACAAAATGAGTGCAACATGCAATGTTGCACGAAACACAAGGAGATGGCCGATGGTTATATTCTACAGCCTATTGAATGTCGGAGCTATAAACGCGAGAGTAATTTATCATGGTAATGGTCAAGAACAAAAACCTCGGAGAGATATGAGAGAACTTCACTCCACGATAGGAAGGAAGAGGAATCGCAATACAAAGTTTTGAAAGATTTCGCTTGAGATTTCTATTCAAATGCTTCTTCTTTTACCACGTTAAAGCATCAATTTCGTTTCCATTCTCATTTCAGGTGTGCCGCGATTGTGAATCCCGCCCATCTCTTCCACTTCCAATATCTAAACTTTTCCATTTATTTTTTTCGTGAACCCTAGAGTGCTTTTCATTTTCTCCTTTTCCAAGCTTAATCCTGCAAGCCACCGTGAGTTGATATGGTCATTCTTTGATCAAGTACTGTGTGTGCATCTGAGTGTGTCAAGATGAATTTCTCTCATTGCGGAAGAATGGAGAATCCTTCTTTCACCGCTGGAACAATTACACCGAAGGGATGGTAGGGAGACGTCGTTTCTTAGGAACAGAGCTCTCCGATTGACCATTTTAGGCTGATTTCCAAAGGAAACTCATAAAATGGTCCTGTCTGTGTGTGTGTGTGCATCGATGGACCGATTTTCATGAAACTTGGTATTAGGCTCGTGCTGCCAGGGCCCACTTCCGGGCTATATTGCATTTGGCGAAGATTGAAGTCCCGGGTTCGATTCCAGGAACGTTTTTTCCCTATTGTTTTGCATAGAAAATCTCAAATCCATTGTGCAGATATGATTTCTTTAATATTTTAAAATATCTTAAAATTGTGATATTGGAGTGAGGTTTGTACTGTTCTAAGAGGGAAAGGGTGTAGATTTCCATTCTTATCGCATAATTTTGATAATTGATCGTATTTTCTTGAATTTCTACTAAAACATAGCGGTTTTGCGTTATAAATCGCATATTATCGGATTGTTGCCATGGAGATGATTAATACCAAACTCGGCTTGAGCATAGATGAGCAAACAAATGAATTCTTTTCTTTTCCACTCGATTATCCTTCAGTAATGAACAGTTGATCCATATATCGTATATTAGCGTATAAGCAGTAACATTTAATAAATTCGTTTATTTAAAAAATACATGTATAATATGTCAAAAAGAGATTTAACAATGCTTTTAGTATTTTAAACCTGATAAAGCTCTATTAATTTGTTTTCCAATTATTCTCTATCATTGATAAATTATGAATTACAAATGGTATTTATGATATGAGAATTCCTTGGAATGACTAACACTTACTGAAATATTTCCTGTCAATATAAGTAACCAATTCGGGACGTCAACTTTGGGAAACCAGCCTGCATTAGTTCTGGTTTGGACTTCTTGTTTCCAGCTTCGGTTGAATGAGAGGCAGGCAAAGACATCCGACTGAAATTAATTCTAGTTAGCCACGAATATGAAATTAGGCTGGGCACTAACTAGAAATGGATTGAAGGAAATTAAAGTGAACGCAAGCCATTATTTGGAAAATAGAAGATAGTTTCATAAACAATACGTTCTGGGATCCTATAGGCGTTTCGGGGGTTCTGAAACGTTATGTACCCAAGAGGCTTAAACGGCGCTAATATTTGTATTGATTACAGCATCGATAGTCATACGTAAGTCTCTGGAATCAGGGCGTGAGCAAAACATTTTCTCAAATTTTACATTCTCGGTGGAAAAAGCTGCATCTTTTGTGTTCGATGGCTTATTGCTATCTATGGTTTCAGATTATGTCACCAAGTATGACTATAGGTGCATCTATCCACTTTGCACTATAAAACCGTGTTTTGAAACCTGCTCGGCGACTATAATTTTGTATCTGCTTCACATATTATGAACTAACGAGAAATTCTACTCACGAGCAGTGGAGTAACCATTACGCCGGTGCTTGGGGGGCCGCTGGAGATTGACGGTAAAGGCCTTGAAAAAATACAGCCTGGGGGGTCGCGCAACCCTAGCAACGCCACTTTTTATATTGCATATTTAAGGTTGCGAGAATAATATTCTGTAATTCGTACATCATGATGTCTCTTTAGCTAACTTTTATTGTTCTTTCTGCTAATATTACAAGAATTTTACAATTTTCCAATTGTTAATGTGATAAGTACAGCCTTTTCATATTAAATTCGAGTCTTAAATGCGACACGAAAACGCTATAAGACGGTGGGAGCCGTATCGATCGAAATGGCTCGTTAATTAATCAGTCGAAAGTAGGTGAACAATTTCCCTCAACCGTTACGAGATAAAATCGAACGATCTCATCTAAATTGACCAGTAACCGCTTAATGTTTTTCTGAAAGAGGCAAAGCTCCATGAATAAAAACGCATCAACTCGAGATATTAAGAATACGAATTTTCACCCTTAGTCATTCCTCCACCGCAAATAAGACGTCAGCAGCAATTAATTACCTTACGATTTCTGGATCAGAACTGCTCGCGTCGAGATTATCTCGCTCAAAAAGCGGCGTAACGACGAGAGGAAATAGAAAGCATCGCTTCAAAGCTTTGAGCGCGTATGGTTCACAAAAAGACTGAAGATGAAGCAAAGAAGCCGCAGCTGTTCCATCCTAATTAACGTCTCTCTTGTATCTCTTTGCCAGTTTCAAAGTATTGGCAAAGTTACCGCGACGAAAAAAGTGGAAAACAGGTTGGATACGCAGCCTCGGTGCGCATTCGTTTACTTTCGCTACTCAATGCTCGTGGCACGACATGCAAATCGGGAATTTTACGGGCGGAAAAAATCCGCAAAATAATTTATGACGCTTCATAATCGGAGCTTAATTGAGCAGTGTTTTTTTTAGCCTCAATTATTAGCGGAGTGAATCTCATCGATTATTTTTATGTAACAATAACGATTTCAGCCATGACCTATAAAGCAACAAGGACTAAATGTCATTATTTATAGCACGAAAAACAATAAAAACGTTTAAACCTTTTGAGAGTTTTAGGGTGAAAATCCTCATACACTGGGTCCTTTTAATGATTTTTAATCCCAGATAAATAAATCAACGATTTAAATAAATCGAGGTGAATTAAAATTAATGCGTTTATTTGCGTGTAAAATATTGGTAATATAATAAAAATGTAAATCTTTTATGTAAAAACAAACCTATGTATATTATAACAAAATTAAAATAACCAATTCCCGAAAACTTTTGAGAAAGAATTTTTTATCGAGTAGTTAGGAAATTTATGTCTCTAAAAGTCAATCTTGATTCATAACCAATTCTGAAATGCATTACCATTCCACTCAGTGTTATGGGCGCTGAGGAACCAAAAACACATAAGGTTATGGACATATCAATCTGTTCTCCCTTCGCCTTCATCCCTAAAAATCCATAAATTATCGATTTCCCTCACTCTTCCCATGCCCATCGCTCCGCGATCGGCTGCGTCATTCAATCATCGCGAGGACGGAGTAACTATGAATCTTTTCCGCTTAATCGCGCCGTTTTTCTTCCGCGCGTCCCGCGTTACACGGTTCCCGATGGCATGTTTATCGTCCCTTCGGCCGCCTCGATTATTTTTTCCGCGGGATACCTCCGCAAAAGAATCGTTTATTAAACGCTCTATCGACGGCGAATCAAAAACGAGAACGCCGCAAAGTATGCACTCAAAGAGAAGGTGCAAGCAACCGCTTCGGTGGATAGACGTCTATATTTAAACAGTTACGTGCGTTTCGAAGGCTGTGGAGCTCATATTGTTCCCGGCAGCTGCGCGGTTAAAAACTATTTTTTTTTTAGATTTTTTTTTTCGGTCCCTTTGCAGATCCTTACAAGCAAGTGTCTCTCTCCCATTCCCTTTTGCGGCTCTTCTATCTCTCTCTCTCTCTCTCTTTATCCTCTTTTCTGTTTCTCTCTCTCTCGGTCCACAACAGCCCCCGTCTCCTCTCCGATTAAGCCGCGCCTACGAACCGGATGTGTTGCGAAGTCGAGGGCCGTCGCTCCGGCCTTGCGTTCCAGAGACATCTCCCGGTGACATTTTCGATGGCGCGTTCTCATCTGAGAACGTGGAATAGTCACGGAAGGCCTTCCGGAAAAGGGCGCATCCCTTACGGAAGTGATTTATGAAACAGCGCTAACGATATTAATCCTTCGAATCGACATGAGTCGTACGTTAATATGCATGGGTTTATAAAAACATCAAGTGGAGTTATTTGGAAAAAATAGATTCAGGTAAAGGAATGTGGCATACGGATTTTTTTTAACAGCATCGCATGAGTATTCTAGCGTGTTGGAAAGAAGTAAACCGGTTTCCCTCGATTTTATTTTCGCCTGTATTTGCTCTTAAAATTTACCACTTATTTTTTATAATTTTTAGACGTTGTTTCATTCTCTCCTGAAAGTTTTCGCTTTAGCTTAAATTTCAATTAAATATGTTAGTTTTAACTTCATTTTGCTATTCTTCATTCCTAATATATATATATATATATATATATATATATATATATATATATATATCATTATAAATAGTTGCTTCTTACATATATAGGATATATATATATATATCATATAAAACCTAAGGTACTTCTAGAAGTGCTACAGAGCTGAAATTCGGCGTGAAGAAAGGTCAAAAGGTACAACCCCTGGAAAAATCCGAAATTTCAGAAAAAATTATATATAAGGGGTATTTTTGACTTCATGTTCCAATTTTAAACACCCATAAGAAAAGCATTGAAAACGGTATAGGACTATATAAAATTGCTTTTTTAAATTATTTAAAATTAAGATACAAAGTTGGGACATGCACTATACTGTGGACAAAAGAATGAAATTTATTTTTCTTGAAGACAGAATTCAAATCCATGCTGCATATGCGTAAAAATTTGATTTTAATTATAAAATTATGAAATATTTTTCGGTTTTCAGCAATGAAAAATATTAAATACCATAGCAACGATCCCAATGCCTTTCAATGGGAATTGATTTTTCAATCTTCAACACCATTGATTTAATGCTTAGACTGCATTGTAATTCATTTGATTTCAGCAAACGACGCATATATATGATGACGTGACAATTTTAAATTATTTTTTTATGCGGACACGTACTAAAAGGCACGGATAATGACGCCTGACACAAAATATCCTAATTTTTACATAACTTATAGTGTAACATTAGGATATCGTCTTAATGATTATTATAGTTATTGCTTAAAAAGGCCATGAAACTTGAAATTGGAAAACATGGACGCGAAGTCGATTGCCAGAGAATTTAGAAATTCCAGATAGATGCCTTAATTTCGCGGAAAATGAAAATTATTATCTTATATAAATGGGCTCTGTGTAGTTCAAATGCTGTCGTGTTGGTTTATCTACAAATTTATACCTTGGTGTATGGTGATTTTTGAACGCTTGCAGTATTCAAGCACCAACAACTCGTAAATCAAACGATGGAACATGACGTAATATTTTTCCGAAGTTTTTTCTTTCAAAACCACTCTTCCTCTTTCGCGTTCTCTGCGGCAGGTGTTACTTCCTCCTTTGAAATTCCTCAGAATTTCCATTCTATAAAATCCCGGCTATGCATCTTGGTTCACTGAACAGGACTCCGTCTGCCACCCTAACTTTTCTTCCTATCATTCTGATCTAGTGAATATTACATGCCCAATAATTTTCTTTATTAAGTTTCAGATTCCAGTCTCCCTCACATATAAATATCAATTGTATACCATTTTGTGACCATCTTGTTAAACCTTTGTATTTTTTGTCAACACCAAAATCAATTTCATGCTACCATACCAAAGTCGACTAGAAACGAGTCACTGATTTATTATTTTTTCCAATACAGCAGATTTGAAATTTTTGTTCCTTAGCCTATCGCGTTTTCCAAACAAATTAAGAGACGTGTTCCACCTACGAACCATTCGTATATAGAGCTAAGTAGATTTCTGCGAATAATAATCAACTGTTAAAATAAATAACACCAAAATAATAAGCTAATTAAAAATACTCTAAATGAAAGTTTACCGATTTTACTTTATTTTATAAAAAATAAGGAAGGTTTATTTGAAGCCGAATTATAGTATTAATTACGTAAATTCTAACCTTCAAAGTACATGCAGTAAAGGACAGGAGACAATCGAAAAAAATCCCTCAACTATGGACGTCAGCCATGATAAAAATATTACAAAAAATAATCGCATTTTTTTTAACTTTCCAAAATAAGGAGTCGAATCTTTCTTCGTCAACTCTCAATTTTACCGACAGCAAAATTTCCTATTGATTCCGTGCTTATAAAGGTAAAAAGAGAATGAAAGAGAAAGTAGCAGGGAGGAAGGGAAAGTGAAAGAGCGGAAAATGGTCCAAGTGAAAGGAGAATCAATCACGAAGGGTTTCGTTATTCCTTTGTTTCCTATTCCCAACCAACGCCCATTCACGCGAAGCAAGAGCGGAATGATAGGAACCATTTGAGAGAGCGATTACTTCGACCGAATTTTATTTAGGCGGGCGAATCGTAAATGTCAGTAAACCCGCTCTCTCTCTCTTCATCCCCCTTAGCCGCTCCTACTCCATTACTCCCTCACCCTCTTCTCCCTTTCCTCCTCTCCCATCCCGTACCATTCATTTTACGGTTGCGCACAACCATTTTCTTTTTTTTCGAAATTCCTCAAGAGGCGCGCACAATACTCGCTCCGGATGTCTCTGAAATGCCGATCGCTTGCACGCCGCTCTGCGTGGGTTTGGAGAGAGAGAGGTGAAGGAGGAGAAGGGTGGTGGGCAACGGGTGGATGGCTGGGAGGGAGAAGGGTGGTTAACACAGGCGGGATACGGGATTGCGGGTCGGTAGGGCATTGGGGCTACTCGAAAAAAAGATAGAGTGAGAGAGAGGAGGAAAAGCTTCATTCTGTAGAGGGACAGAGGTGTTGTGAGGTGGCGAGATGAAAGTCGAGATTACCGTCATCTGATCTGTTTTCTCCTCGCATTCCACTGCCACCTGAAATTGCGGCTGGAAGTTTTCAGAAGAGGTCTCGCGTTAAGAGAGATGGAATAGAAATTATTGATATGATACGCCGCTTCGAAGCTCTCGAGGACTGGAGAAACGTTGGCCTGGTATTTTAATTGCGGAAAACTTTCGGTAATATTTACGGCCGTTACAACAACAGGCAAAATTGCAACTTAAATATAACCTATTAGATTTCTTTTTCGGTGTCAAGACACAGTATAGTAACGCCTGCCTATGCCAATGAAAAACATATTAATTAAAATATGCATTTCATAAGCAAAATGAGCTTGATACTAACAATAAGTGATTCACTTATTCTTGATTTTCTTTGCGAGATTATTAAGATGATTTTGCAACGTATGAAGTAAACTTGATACTAACAATAAGTGATTCACTTAATCTTGATTTTCTTTACGAGATTATTAAGATGATTTTGCAACGTATGAAGTAAATGAATCCGTATGCGATACGTCTGAAACTGGTGAATTATATATTATCATATTATATATTATATAGTAAATTATCCCTTACAATCCAAAAGTTTCATTGCATTAGCACTCTTTATTTTCGATTCATTTAAATATATGAAAGTTAAAATCCATCTGCCTTCTTACAGCGTTATTAAAAATGCATTTCAGTGATTTTTCATCGTAGACTAATTTAAATCATACAAGCTGAAACTAATATTCCTCTTTCGAATTAATTATCAAAACATTCAATTGTAAGCATGCTAAATTTCATAGATTGTTGAAGATTTTACCTTGGTTCGCTTTTGCTTTCGATACGATTATTTTTGTTGAATTTAACTACCGTAATTTTCCGTGTATAACACAAAATTTTTCCGCGAAAACTTGACTAAAATGTTAGGGTGCCTATTATACATGGCAACAAAAGCAAACATTTTTCAGCCTGTCAATAATAGTTATTTCCGGAAGCATTTTCACCAACAAAGCATATTTGTTATTAAAAGTTGTAAGACTCACTCCTTAACCGTACGGTTAAGGCCTGATTTTTACAACTTTTAACATAATCTCACCGTAGTCTCCATTCTCATTTATTCATAGTTGTTATTAATGTTGCGTTTCGATGGAATTTATATTAAAATTTATTTTCAAAAGCAAAAATAAGAACTATCTTTTAAGAGTACTTTCAGCCTCTATAAAGCTAATTTTCAGAAGAAGATAAAAGTTCTAGATTCTTAATAATTAATATACTTATATAATATTATCAATACATAGTTGGAAATTTGTTGAACTTGCACTTTTTATCATACTAAAAGTTTGTAATAATCTTCACGAAAATTTGCACAGGTTAAATTAATATTATTAGGTACTACAATTGTAGGTTCGTACTAAACATGGTGATAGGGCAATTTTGACGTTCCATTCGTGAAAGCCTAGGTTCGTATTATATTGGGTGAGTATCACAATCGGAAAATTACGGCAAGTGATAATCCTTTATTTTGCATCTTTCCGTGCTGCTCTTAAAAGCGCGAAACGCCTTTTGAGAATCAATTCCACATTACAAATGGAAGAGAAGCTTAAATGATTTTAATGTTATCCAGTTAGTGCAGTCTGAGACAGCAAAGCAGTTTTAGATTGACAGATGGAGTTAGGAGAGGGCATCAGAGCCATCAATAAAAAGAGGATAAGAGTGAGAGATGGAAACAATTCCATTATTAATTACCATTTGGCTGATGCTGAAACTAAAATGATTCCACTCCCACCAAAACTGAGCCAAATCATGGAACCAATATTAATTTTACACTCTAACAAAACACATATGAGGAAAGATAAACATCTTGTATTTCTCGGTAAAATTCCAGTTATGCATCAGTTAAATACACATAAATTAAGCTGTGTAAATTAGCTCAAATACTCACACGCTGACAAATTGCAAATCGAATCGAAGTCGAAAAAAATTAAGCAGAGATGAAGGGAGGCTGTCACAAAAGAAGACTCCGACGTACAGAGAGCGAAAAGTACATTGGCTATCGGAAAGAAACCCAGATAAAATCACAATACATTAAGCAGGAATGAAAAACAAAAACAACAACAATAACAACAGAAAGAGAGCGAGATAAACATAGAGTAATAGCGGTAGAGAGCAAAGGGGAGGAAATTATAGAGTGAGAGTTTATTGCGGTGCGATGTGATAGGAAGGAGAGAAAGAGAGAAGAGAAAGGGAAGAGGATGAAGGACAGGGAAAAACGTCGCCGAGGCGAAAGTGAGCGGGGCTTCCCGAGGCGAGGGCGGATTCCACCGGAAATGCCATCGGATGTGGAGACCTCTATGAGCGAGAGCGAAGTACCAAGGAGGGGAGGGTGTCCCGCGCAGGCAGAGAGATAGGGAAAGTGCCAACCCCTTTTGCGGATGTCAATGCAAAAGATCTCTCCCTGCCTATCTCACTGCGGCTGAAATATATCCACGACGAGAGAAAGTCGAGACGAAGATAAACAAGATGATCCAAACAGAACTTATGATGCCTACTTTCCATTTAATCATTTATTTACTTAAAATGGCTTTAATAGCTTTAAAGTTATTGCGGATAGGTAGCTCTTTGTGTTCCCAAATTTCATAATCTAGCGTTATGAAATACTACAAATACATTCGAGCGGAATATTAAATTGGTCACGCGTATTTGTGCGGCAAAAATAACGCGTGTACATATTAGAATATACCGAATCTGAGTCCAACAATAGTTGTTGCTATGGCAACACTCTCGTAATGAGTGATAAAAACTGCAAAATCGCCAGTATTTAAGCGAAATTCTAAGAAATAGAATCGATAAGCAAAATTCTACGATAAAAATTAAAATCTTCATTCCTTTCCTCAGAGAATACTTAGTACAAAACTGACTCCGATATTACAATTCTAAGATATTTTAATGTGCAATAGAAAATTACCCTGCACGATGGATTTCAGATTTCCCATGTAAATCAAATGTAAAGGATAGTTTCTGGAATCGAACCGGGAACTTCAATCTTCGCAACAAAAACTATCCTCGGGAGCTCGGGCCATGTAGCAAGAGATTTCCACCAAGTTTCATGAAAATCGGTCTATTGGTTCAAAGGTTAATAGAGGGACGGACAGACAGACAGACATCACGACAAAACTATAAGCCTATTTCCATTCTGAAAAGTAGGGTCAAAACGAGAGAGGAGCTGAAATAATAATATTGGGATCGCGTATCATGTATGAGCGGAATTTCTCAACCGCTCGATTTAAATTTAGGGTGACTCGGGTAGAGAGCTAATTTTGAAGCGTCTGTGCCCTTGAAATGATAGTGGGTTATCAGGCTTACAATTAGACAATTGTAATCGTAATTGTGTCCGCGTAAAGCCATTTCCTCTACTTCCCAAACATAACTTAATTTGTGTCTCTTTCCTTACTTTTTTGCAGTTTTTATCACTCTTTACAAGAGTGCTGCCATAGCAACAACTATTGTTGGACAGGTTCGGTATATTCTAATAAGTACACGCGTTATTTTTGCCGCACAAATACGCGTGATCAATTTAATATTCCGTTCAAATGTATTTGTAGTATTTTATAACGCTAAATTATGAAATTGGGGAACACAAAGAACTACCTATCCGCGATAACTTTAAAGCTATTAAAGCCATTGTAAGTATTAAATAAATGATTAAATGGAAAGTAGGCATCATAAGTTCTGTTTGGATCATTTTGCTGTTCATCACATTATTTTAAAGAGTTTTCCTCACATCAGCTAAGTGAAGCATGTAAATAAATTCGTGAAAAAATAACTATATTAAACAATTGTTCCTATAAAAATTCACTAGTAGACATGGACACGCTAACCAAAAACTATTCAAAATATACCATTTTCTTCAAGTTTGGAATTGTTTCAAAAATAATAAATAACGGCTAAAGTGTCAAGTATTTCATGTTATCTACTTAAGATGTTTTAAAAAGTATTAAATTTTCAATTTCTACATAAATTAGTGCATCCCTTGGTTATATAGATGCAATAGACAGTGTCTTAAGGAGAATACTATCTTTTGTGTCAATATTTTTTGGCATAAAGCAATCTAGCAAGAATGGAAGCGATTTTTCCTGTGAACCTATTTAGTATTTCTGAGATGACCTTGGTGAGGTTTACATAATCTCTGGCCGCCAGTGTCTCTTCTTTGGCAAGGGATACATAATAGACATTCCAGTGGATATAGAGCTGAAAGTTGGCTATGGAAAAACACTTTCCGTTAAGAAATCAAAAAATAATAGGGAAAGGGAAGACGTTTGCTAATGCTCGAATTATTTTTTAAAAAATATGCGTTCAACTACATTGTTTTATATGCACAGCAATTCATTTTTAAGATTTATTTACGTATTTATTTTATGTGTTGTTAGGAGAAAACGTTCTTAACCACTAATAAATTTGGTCTTCATATTCGTTAAGGAATCTCATTATTTACTTTCGCCGTTAAAAAATGTTAAAGCCCCATTGGTATCTAATTCAACTGATAAGGATGTACTAATACTTATTTAAAGTAAAAAAACATTTATCACCAAGCAGCAATAATACTCCGCGTGCCCTATTTCAAACTTATGTATTAAGAGACAAATATAAACAATTAAAAAGCTAATACTGATCACAAGTAACCGGTTTGGATTTAAGCCGTAGCTACCCAACTGCTGATAAACAGCTGAGAATAAACGTGATGTTTCTGGCCAGGCAGTGGCCGAGATAGACAAATTTTTCGGAATATGACTCGTCTACCGTATTCTTATGTATATATTTACATAACATATATCCACACCAAACCACCTAAGGCATTAAAGTCAGTCTTACAAGTCAACAGGTTTCAACGGAAGCCTTATCATAACGATTAGTTTCATAATGAGTATACCAATATTCATTACGTAACTTAAAAAACAAATGATAAATAAATAGCATGAATACATATATTTTATCTTCAATAACGTTCAAAATTGTTTTTTATATTTGTTAGCTTTTCATTTTTTTTAGAATTATCGTACACTCAATTTTAGCGTGCATGGATGTAAGCCAATCCGAGGCACAGGTGGACTCGCTCATTCTAAATGTGTGACGGTGAGAGAAAACAAAACCCTCTGACGCGGTGTTTTCCTCTTCTGCTGCCAGTGCGTGTCTTAAAGCTTCCAAACTTTCGTTGTGTTCCTCTTCCCATCCTTGGATAGCTTTGGCGAATCCGACTCCCATGCCCTAAGATTATTTTTATCTTTCAAACTGTCCCGTCATAGAGAAACGCCAAACCCTTATATCTCGGCGGGTCGAAAAAACTTGACACATTCTAAAATTTCCCAGTGTGGCCTGCGGCGCGTCTACACACATGAGCCACTTGAGGATTCAATTAACTTAATTTAATCAATCATCTCGTACACTTTGCCCGTTGCTTACCTCGCGATCTTTTGTTAATATTTTCTTCGCAATTTTGCGCCAGCCCTTCCGCCTACCTGAACAGTGTTTTTTTCCACGGGTGATGAAGCTCGTTTGCTCACGCTTGTTTTCTTCGTAACTTCCTCTCCCTTTTGTTTCCTCACTCACATTCAGACGCGGCGAATGAATAGCATGTTTGCATCAACAGTCTCCGTTTCCGATGTTTTCCCTTTTTTCTTTTTCTCATTTTGCTACCATATTCGTTCGATCATTCTCCTTTTTCATCCTCTCGGCGCTTTCATACGTCGCTTTCATAAACCCGCCTATTTTTCTCTCCCAACTCGCACCGTCGAAGGTTCTGCCGCTTATCTTTCTCCATTTCTTTGTGTGTAGGTACCTTTCGTTTCCATCGGTCATTATCTGCCCCGTGTGGGACCACTGCCTCGTGTTCTCGTTTCCGATCTTTTTTTCATTACATCTTTTTGCACCATAGGTTAATCCGAATATTTTGGCAATGTCATCCTCCATCTTATTCTCAGGAAGTCTGCTTACTCCGCCCCTATTCCCCTCCACGTTCCACGTCCCTTTGTGATTCTTTCCAGTGAGTTGGTGGCCCACCTGTTTCCACTCATCCTTCTCCTCAACGTTCATTTTTTTATTAGATTTAACATGCGAATTCCAAAGACTATTGATTTCGCGCGTTTTTTATTCCTAGCTAAAGCCATCAATTCTTCTTTAGGCCGAACATTTTGGTCGCGTCGGTACGCGTTTACTTTGAATTTGGAGAATTATTTATTCAAGGCTCACTGAAAATTACCACTCGACCTTTTTTAAGGTCGGATTATTATTGAATCTCAATGATTTTCACTTGTTTGTTTTGTTTCCGTAGTTAAAATAAAGTTAGAATATATTTTAGTGATATTAACAAACGTTATTTAAACTTATAGTGAGTCCGATAGGGATTACTGAGCTCGTTTTACGGCTGAAAACGATAAACGAAGAGAGTTTTTGTACCGCAGGTTATTTTCTATCTCTCTCTCTCCTTTTGATGACCGCCTTCTCTTCTTCGCTAATACAATTCCCTCCAAATACTCTCACTTTTACTTCACTCATTTTTCTTCTCGTTTTCTTTTATTATTCTCCGCCTTGTTTTTTTCATTAATCTCAATTATAATCGAACTCGTGAGTTTTAAAAGGTGACTCATTTTCTCGTTCTTCGCTTTCGTCACTCAATCTCATCTGTTCGTTCACTTCATATTCTTTCTGTACGTAATACCTAAAAGCTCCCTGCAGATTCATAGCCTATTAATTATAATTTCCTTCCAATCGTTCGAGTTGCTATAAATCAAAAAAGCTTTTTCACTACATATAACATTTAGAGGTGCACTGTTTTCACCCACATTTTCGCTCGTTGTTATTACCCGCCTTTTCAATCTTTACCCTCTAAGTAGTTTTGTTACCTCGACCTTGCTCTTAACTGGTATTACAGGACGTTTTGTGATTTTATTTCTTTACTTTGGTGACGTTATAGCATGCTGGTGAACGAGGTTAAGAGTTCTTACCTTTGCGATAAAGGATCTAATTAATCATTCTTGCTTCTTCTTTCCTAATTCCTGTATATAATTCGCATTTTCTATTTTGGCTCACGTTTTAAGCTCTCCTATTCTCTTCCTACTCTCTTACTCCTCTCCTTCCCCCTTCCTATTTTATTTTAATCATCCTATCCTCATCTGCTCTCCATCCAGTCTGTCACTCGTGCCATCCATCTCATACTCTCTCTCTCTCTCTCTCTCTCTCTCTCTCTCTCTCTCTCTCTCTCTCTCTCTCTCTCTCTCTCTCTCTCTCTCTTTCACGACCACTCATTTTAATTCTGCTTCGTATGTTCCATCCACAACTATCCTCTTATTTATTACCTTATTGTTACCAATTTCAAATAATTACTCGCGTTCCAGAGATATAAAAGGGCCGACACTACTCTATGTTATGGGATCTCTGTTTCTCCGCGAACAGTTACGGTAACAGATTACTCACGAACTATCTTTCCATTATTTCCATTATTTAGAATTGTGTGCGATAATAGCCGCTATTTTTAAAAAGTAGAATTGTGAATGAGTGTGATTGTTAAAATAAAAAATATAATTTCATCAATACACCGAAATTAGAAATGACCGAAAAAAATAACATTGGTAAAAAAGTATAAATAAAATGTTTAAGTCAATGCTCATCAATGATTGGTGGGGGACCTTCTGTTAGTATTTTCTCATTGACGGAATACATTCGAAAGTTAACAAGCAAATGACTGAATTGCAAATCACCAGAGGTATATTTTTTTCATGAAATTGCGTTACCTGTTTAAAGATGGGTAAATATTCCTGTGCCTTATTATTGAATAGAAGATGATAACTTAACAATTTACCTTTACCAGCTTCACTATTTGTCAGATGTTTCCTAAACATACGGCCAGACAAATAAAACCAAGTTTTTGTACAAAATCGCTAAAAATTCCCTTTTCGTTAACAATTTATTTAAATGTTATAAAATGTATCTGAAAATTACATATACGCTTTAGCAGTGGTGGATCCAAGGGGAAGGGGGACGATCGCCCTCCCCTTGGACGACCCCATTGCCCTCCACTGGGTACATTCTTAAATTCAATCCGCGCAACATTCCTTGTTTCTACACGGAAAATTAAGTCTGTATGACAAGGGAAAGAAAGATTCTGATGGAGATAGGGATTTTCAAAATGTATGGTCGTCGGCAGAGGCGGAATCAAGAGGGGGGAGGGGCAATTGGGGCGATCGCCCCTCTCCTTGGGAAGTTTCTGGATCCGCCCCTGCGCTTTAGCTGAAGTAACCCACAATTAGTTTTGCTGATTTAATCGTTTCCTCGATACAGGAAACGTCGCATAATATGATCATATTATTCTATTTAATTATGAATATTAAGTAGTTGATAACAATGAGGGTTGTCTTGAATTTTTAAACTAACTCAGTAGTTAGAAAAATATTGCTTTGCGTATGTATCTATTAATTTTCTCAGGTTGAACCATTGCCGTATTTGCTCCTCTATACCGCTATAACATATTAGTGGCACTTTTCTACATTTTCTCTTCTGCGCCTCTTTTACTTTCTCTATTATTATAATACATACTAGAATATTAACCACTCAGTATGACGGGAACAAAAATTGTGTTATTATCCAATTTTATGAACCCATTCTTATTATTCGACTCGATTTTAAATGTTGTAATCGATCATTTATTTTCAGAATGACAACATACATCAATCAATTATGCAAAGAGATTTCTAGGGTTTATTTTTGTTGCTACAACAAATAGCCCAAATAAATCCTATATTCCTTTAAAAAAGCGTATAACTGCTAAATTCCGGTGAGAAAATGTTTAATTTTTCTTCAGAACATACTGCATTTTATAAAAAGTAGAAAATTGGCACGAAAGAAAGCTAAAACGAAGAAAGAATGTATATATATCAGCATAGTTTTAACTTTATAAATATTTTAAATATATAAACCCACATAGTTTAATCAAATTTCAACTTAGCGGTGTACTAAATTAAATACTAAAATGCTAATCAACAAATAATAGTAATAATGTTGTAATCTCTCTTTTATTTTAACGAATGACAAAATACATCATTTAATATGCAACAAGATGATCGAAATGGAACTTATGATGCCTAACTTTCTACATAATTATTTTAAATTAAAAGTTGAAATTTGAGAAGAAGAAAAACTATAAGCCTATTTCCATTCTGGAAAGTAGGGTAAAAATATTATGCAAATGACCTAGGTTTCTAGGATTTCTTTGGTTTCGTAGCTACAACAGACGGTTAGGCCAGGACAAAAATATAGAAGTAGGCTTTCATTTATAGTAGGTATAAGCTTTTCCTTTCATATAAGATAACGTTAAAAAATTGCCTGATTTTTAAAGGATTCCACGAAAGTCTTTAAAACTGAGTCCTAGGGCTGCAACTATATTACTACGCTTCAGAAAAGCATCATAATTACATAAGCGTTTTCTTTCTTGCAGAGTAAAATATGTATTTTTATTTGACATATCTTGATGTAAAAGTTCGTGCAATTCTATAAACGAGGGCTTTTGTCACGGAACTGTCACTGGGAAACTGAATATGTGCGTTTGTCACAAAACTCACTGGAAACAAACCTAAACACGCGCGACGCGTACGATCAAAGAGCACAAAATAACTTATAGAAATGCAATATTTCATTTGAGGGTTTTTTTAATGGAATCGGTTATTTAGACCAATATAAAAGCATAAAATTCGGCGGAAAATATCATAGCCTGCTACAGAATTCCGTGCTTTCTATATTTTTACTAATATTATCATCTTCTTGCTACACTATCTTAAGATTTTACTATTCCTTTAGGTAATAATATTTAAACTCTGGTTCCATTACTATAAATCAATAAATAACGAACATTTTTAATATGATTCGATTTTTAAGGTTACTTTACGACGTTCAAATTACGAGCTTGTTAAAACAGGAACGTGTGTTATGGCTGCTCTTGAATTTGAATTTGAAATTCAACTTCGACTGCCCTAAATCAATGTCGGACACATACTTGAACGTGCCGCGTTTAGGGTTACTCCCAAAATTCGAAGGACGGATTGTTAATTATGGAATTGAGGTATAAGACTCAAGCGAAGGGCGTGGCGCTAATACGGGGAATTTTCAGAAGCTAGCGTATTTCTTCAATAAATACACCTGTTTGTGAAGTTCTTCGGGATAGAAATTACACCTCCATATGGTCTCCATAGAAACTACAGAAAGCAAATAAGCAAGTTACTAGGAGTACCTAAAATTTCCCATTCATTACGTCCAGGGACATTGTCCGTATTGAACTAGATGGCGACTAAAAAAAGAGGGACACGAACTCTGAATGCCTTCGGTTTCTTTTTCACCCGCTCACCTCCAAGCCTGCTTTATTCCTTTCAACCTCCCTCTCAAGAATTAGGAACACCTATATCGCTTCTCCAACATGTCTCTCTCACCTTATCGCTTATAGCAAAACTCTTGCTAAACGCCATCCCTTGCCCTTCAACTTTATATGTATCGTCTTATCATTTTGTAACATTAAAACAATTAAACAAATGAACAAAGTAACTTTGAGCTGAAATGAAATCTTCATATAAAGAAACGCTAGTTAATAGTAAATATCCTGCTTTAAAATGATGCTCAACAGAGTGAAAACTTCACCCGCACTCTTTAAGACGGTAATTTTTCAGGATTTACTACATTATAGTTTTCCATCTCTCATATATATAAGAAGTAAGAGAAGGAAATTGGATCAACAAAAAGACAAAAATCATTTTAAATTGTAGGATTTGTTGTTATATGTATCAAACTAGTAAAACTTTGTCTTAGTACTTCATAATTCATCAGATTAAGATGCCAGTATATTTGAAGATTAGAAAATGCTCACGAAATTTCCTTTTTTAATTTATAAATAGTAAGCTATAGCCCAGCGGTAAAATAAATTTCTCTTTTTTTAGATCACGTTTTCGATAAGATCTGCCGCTGTTTGTTTTAACTCAAAAGGAGCTATTGTTTTATTTTTCCTGGAAAAATCACTCCCGGAGGCAATTAACGATTTTTTACGCACGCACACTTTCCCGATATACAGATCGGCCCACGCGTATCTCGTGTCTCCCATTATTCCCGGGACTCGAAGCTCGCCTTCCCGGGGTTTTCCCTATTCGCTTTCCCCCGGTCTGATTTTCCAAAGAGAACGGGAAAGGTCACTAATACACGGCGTCCCGTACGGGAGAGAATGATAGAGGTGTGGGGTGTAGGATTTGCGGGGGTGGAGGTAATTCTCAAAAGGATGTGAAGCGGAATTCACGAGAGGGGGTGACGGGACACGGTGTGTGTAAAGCCAGGAATAAACACAAACGTGTAACAATACCCGACGACTCCGAGTCACCGTGATGGAGTGAGTCCGGACGGATCCCTTCCTATTCGCAACCCACGCACTCCTACAACGACCTATTGAGTTTTACTCAAATCCTTCTGTGTTAAAAAGATAATTTTTCTGCTCTTTTCTTCAACGATTTCCTTGTACGCTGAGGTTTTTATGGCTGCTTAAGGCGTACCCGGATCCTACGGGAACACAAGCGCGAATCTTGCTTCCCGCGATAATTCCGATTTATAGTTTTTTAGAAGAATTGTGCCCTTTCACGTTCGCTTCCGTTTATGGGTAAGTCCTTAAGTGACGGTAGTTTTGTCCACGCATGCATAGGCACCAACTCTTAAAGTAACCCTTCAAGGATTTCGCCCCATACATTCGCGGAAATATTGTACTTTCGACTTCTTCAAACCAAGCGCAGAATCCGAACAAAGACTCGAATGAACCTTTAACCATCAGTTAATTCATTTTTTGCGTGAATTCAGGTAACACGGTTTAATAAATTTCTTAGCGATTTTATAAAAATTTTACAGATATAATAAAAAAGGGACACTTTTCTGAGATAACAATCTTAAGTAATCGCGATTACCTTTCCTTCATTAATGTTTATGTCCTCGTTGAACCGTCTTGCTTTATTTTTCACATTATCCACGATATCTTACTTCCTACATTCTTGAGCTGGAGATACAACAATTATCTTTCGGAAGATTAAATTTTCTCTCCTTCCATCATCCATTCTTTCAACATCTCCATGCCTTATCCCTTTGGCACTCATTAATGTCTCATATCAAAAACTTTTTGATAGTATGCATTTTTCTGGAACGAATACGTAATTGCACAACATAGAATAGCAAAAAGCAATTTTTGGCACATCGAGTACAGCGAACTAGGATGCGAAGCGAAGGATGTAATAAAATAAGAAAAAGGAGAATAAAATAAGAAAGTGCGGAGTGGGAGAGATTGAAAAAAGAAAGGAAAGGAAAAATATTGTTAAATGTGTGAGCCAGGAAGTGGTGAAAATAGATTCTAAGTAGGATTGGTAGATTTCGACGTTTATTTTTTTCGAAAATCGACGATTTAAATCGAAGTTTATTTTCCTGAGAGTTTTTCGACGAATATCTACGCTTAAAATTACTGCTACTATAGGTTTGGTAGTTTTCGACGTTTATTTTTCCTAAAAATGGGCGACCAATATCGACGTTTACTTTAATGCATTTTACTTGGCTTGGTAGTTTTCGACGTTAATATTTCTTAAAAAACGACCGCTACCATTGTTTATTTTTCCAAAAATCAACGACCTAGTCTATTTTTATACATTTAATTGGGCATTTTAGTTTTTCGGCGTTTATATTTTGGTTATAATAATCCAAGTGGTTGATTAGACAGAAATACACACAAACATCGACGTTTATATTTCTTAAAAAGCGATATCTAATATCGACGTTAATTTCAAAACATTTCATCAATTTTTATCTAGAAAAGTGTTATAAATTGAATTCCAATTAAGTTGAACTAAAAGTGTCTATATAAAAAGATGGCTCCTTTTATGCTGCTTTGTTTGTTGTTATCTATATTTTGGCGAATGTGTTGTTGACTTCGGCCACCAATCTGGAAGTTAATTTTTCGCAATAAATCAGAAAGTATATTCTACTCGTTAATTCGCGCCCCTTATTCACGAAATCGTGATCTTTAGTGAGAAATTAATGTAGCATGAGTATAATGCACAACCTAATGTATGAATTTTGATAAAAAATATATCAATATTGTTGAGTAATAAACTGCTATGAATAAGGAAAAAAGTCCAGAGTACGTATATGGAACGATGCTCCTTCGACAGCAATGCAAAATAAACTAAGCACGGAGGACACTCTCTCTTTCAGATGGATTATATAAATTTTACGACAGGATGCTTTTGGAAATTCCATAAGGCCATCTGACGATCGGTATTCATTTTTCAGTCCGGGGAAACATTTCATTTTGCTTCGTGGTGGAGGTCGGCAGATAATGTCGCGCAGAGGACGCAATAGACGTCCCCTGACTTTTCGGTAAATGGAGTCCAAAGTACGTACGGATTATCGGATCTGGCAAAGAATAAAGAAAGAGCACAATAAATCGATCATAATATTTTGTCCTTTATCTTTGGATCCCACGGCTGCTCAGTATGTGCCCTTAAGACAATGACATAAGCGACATTAGAAAGCAAATTCCGAATGTTAAATACGGACTGTCTCGAAAGTTTTGGATATTCGGTGGTAAAATATGTTAAGTTCGAGAGCGGATAACAAAGTTTTAAAATCATGACCAATAAATTTCGTAGAAAATGTAGTGGTAAAAATCGACACTTAACGACGATAATTCATTTTCGTCGAATTTAAATTTTTTTTAAATTCGATGTTTATCGACGTTTACCGATTTAAATCGAATCCTACCAATCCTAATTATAAGTCTTTCCGGTGTGGTACTAACGTCTTGACCCTGTACCCTCGCAAAAATGTTACGTTAGCAGCAACACAATAACCCCAGGGTTTCAGAAGTTACGATAACTACAGTACTAGTTACATCAATTGAACTAATCGATTTAATTAAGTAATTTTCAAATCAGACACATTTTAGTAAGTCTGATTCTGTTGCTTTGCTTGCTCTTGCCATGCGATTCTCTCAGTGGAATTGGTCGCCGGCGTCCCTTGCTCACCTATGATTAACATATACGGCAGGATTTCGAGATTTTAAAGTGTAGTAAGAATTGCTCGCTGCAGGAGTGTCTACAGGCAGGAGTAATTTCTTTAACTTCTTAGAAACAGTTCGTCCTGTACAACACTTGTATTTTAAAAAATCCCAGTTATGTTTCAAGGTGACTAACCTTCAGAGTTTCGCATAGTGCACGAATTTGTTTCTCTAAACCGTGGGTTTTCTACGTGCTGTTTCCATACCTCAGCTTTCAAAACAGACGCATTCTTAATGAGGTTGTGATAAGGTTTGCTGCTTTCTACTGCTTTTTGATTATCCTTGTTAGCGGTGGGGGTGAATAACTAATTCCTAAATTTGATAGCATCAGCCTGAACGGGATGTGACAGATTGATTGTGGGGCCTTGCCTGGTTAATGTTCAGTTTGTGTTCTTGAACGTCATAGCTCCTTCTCATCTGCTTGATCAGCAATCAGTTCAAGGCTATGGCTACGGCACATTTTACAAAAATAGTATATAGCAACGGATAATCAGCAAAAACTGTATATATTTATTATTAATTCTTGAACATGTGACTTTCCGGTACGGTATATAGATAGTAAATGTCTTAATGGTACGGTTTATTTGACCATACCCTCGTACATGGACCCCCACAGGTGTGAAAAAAAGTAGTGAGACAATGGTAGATCTAACAAGGGCTGAAGGCCTCCTCCCCCTTAGAACCACTGTTTCTCATTTTAAATCTCGGAATGTGTCATAAAAACTAAGCCCCCTTGTGAAGTTTCTGGAAACGCCTCTGTAAGGAGACATGAGGGGAAAAAAGCCTAAAAGAGAAATAAAGACCGTGAGTCCGAGGGCGATAGAGAAACAGGAAAAGGTACTTACTATAAAGTGAATTTTATGGAAAACCTTTATCAAAATATAAAAAGTGACATTTTTTTAGCTTTAAAGTACACCCTCTCTTGCGATTCGAGATTAATATGCAACATCCTACGCATTTAAACACCGCGCCCAAAACAAAATGAGAAAGTAAATGCGCGAAAAAATTATCTTAGAAAATTTTAACCTTTCAATGTTTGTGTAAAATTGATTTTAAAAAACCATCTCAGCAGCATTAACTTTACATAAATTCTATTTAATGTCAAAGTTTGAATGATCGCAAAATAAAGCAATATCAGAGGTATATAAATCAGCTCATAAAATATAAGATCGTTATGCCGGAAGCTTCAATGAAGAGAGGCTGATGACTATCCTCTTCCAGCTATATCTTCGTTAACCGTCGTCCGCAATACAATGATGCAGACACCGGTATGGTTATGGGAAGGAACTCTCCTAAAAAAAAGAAAACTCGCGGATCACATTCTCCACGTGTTCACTACACCGTGATAGTGCTCCAAATTCCACCCTCTTTCCTCCTCTTGACCTTTACCCAGCCTTTCCATAAACTTTTACAGCTCCACCTCACGATTATACGAACGCTTTTATTTCGATTTTAGCGCCTCCTCCGCGTACACGCGCTACAACGTACAGGGAGGGAGAGGGACGGAGAGAGCGAGAGAGAGAGGCAAAGTGAGGGGAAGGAGTGAGAGACGGAGGGACGGCGGTACGGTAGCCTGGCTCGGGTCCAAGCAACCCTCTCCGATGTGAAAGGGACCAATGAAAGTCTCGCCGGGCGAGGGGTTCTAAATTTATATAAGTCGGTCATATATGCATCTGTTTAAAGAGGTCGGGGTTACACCTGTCACGTTGCCTCCCTTCAACACCTGAACACGCCCCGAAGCGGTTCATAACGCGAAGGCGTTCTCTATCCCTCTCACGGCTGCCGCTCCACGCATTGACAGCTCGTCGATATAACTCGACGTATCTTCAATTTTCCTAAACGGAAACTTTTCTCCCCGTTTTCCCTCGGCCTATTTGTTCATTCATTTGGTCGATATAAAAAATAACGAGTTCTGAGGATGGGAATGAAGGAGAATTTGGTCGCGCCGAGCTCGAGGATGCGATGATGACTTGCGAATAAAAAAGATACCGCGGTTTTAAAAGCACGTCGATGAGAAGGACGACTTCCCGGAGTGAAATTGCGGCTAATTTCCGCATTCAAAAAGCAAAAAACAATTAATTCGAAGTTGGTATTCCTTGATTGGTAGATACTCGTTCTCCATCTTGACGAGATATAGATTTAGATGGGATTTATAACGTATCGAATCTTGCGCAACATGAAGATACTACATTCGAGGCGAAAAGAATAAAAAACCAAATGCATCACGCCGAGAAAGTGCTAACAACACACGCGTGAGGATGTGCCACGCAGAGGAAACACAAAGCAGAGACAGAGGCATAATGTCAAGGAAATATGACTTGCATCTGTGGCCTTCAGGCATTTCCTTTTCGACCAGATATTTAAAGGCTACACATTAAATTAAGACGAGGTCATTTATGGACGCCCACCTCCAAAGCTTTCTTTTTATTCTTACTCGTAAAAATAACTTGGCAAATGGGAAAGGCTGAGGAATTCAATCAAATAAATTCTCAAAATGTCCAATAAATTTGCAATTTCAATCCAGAAATGAAATTCATTCATAATTTTACGAGGTGATAATCTAAGTGTTAAACAACCTTAATTTTTCGAAGTCACAAAAATATTGGAATAATGCTTCTGTCGCTTGACGTGGTAACATGTTATTGAGATCGAAAGAAAATTTAAAAGAGCTGATTAATGTCTATGTTTTCATATATCAAAATGAAACGCTTTATATTCTTGAGTCACTGTTGTTTATGGATGAATTTAGCAATTTTATGATCTCAGCGCCAGTCTGTGCTGAGTTCACAAAAGCTTGGCTGTTTAAAGTGTCTCAAGAAATTTGCGTGGGGCGGTAATAATTTTAGAACTCATTCGTCCAGTTCAACACAACGAAAGAATCGGAGGTAAATCGAAAAAATGTCACATTATTAAAAAATATGAATATGAAAATAAATCCATATTCCCAACAAATTTCAACGCATTGTTCTCAATTTTGCAATACAAATAAGTTCTCAACTCTTGGTTTAAAAATTATTTGCACTTTAGCATCATATTTTCCTATTACTGTGGCTATCCACTTACCGAAAAAAACTTGATTCCTTTGGTCGCCCTTATGTCCCAAGATGTTGATATGCAAACAGCAATCAAAATTATACCTATCACTGTGAAAAGGTTAAAATGTTAAATGTTTCCATTAGCACCTCACATTGTGATATGATTTTCCCACGTAAATCTCTATTTAAAGGATATCACGCGCTAAATTTCAAATGTTTCTGAATGCTATAGGAAGTTTCTTCTCATATCAACTTTTTGCATTAGATAAAATGGATTTAAAAGCGAACAAACAGCGTTAACGTGAAATTGTCTAATAACGATCCTAAATTTAACGTCCAACCTCCAGACGACATAATACATATTATTTATTCTATCCTATCCTAATCAGCGATCTAAATAACAAAAAATAAAATTCATAAAATCACAATCATGGGGCCCGGGGATCGTCGATGAAAAGGTGCAGCCCTCTCGTTGATTTGATTCTAATTTGAATAGATGAAAGAGGAATCGGGGATGAGATAGTCATAAAGTTACAAAGACATATGAGACAAATATAAATGTTTATGCTTGGAAATTGTATAATAACATGTTTTTAATACAAGATCTAAGATCATTCATAGGACATGCGGCCCCTCCTATATAATCAAAGCAATATACGGCCCAACATCAATGTCGAAACTATCTCTATGCCCCTCTTACAATTTGAGTTTGAGACCCCGTCCTAAGTCCTTCCCTTTATTTTTCACTTGTTGCCATCTTTTGTGTGGGCAATCTTTTCTCCTTCCGATAAAAAAATACAAAAAGATGGTACTTTGGCGGGAGGCGCATTAAGTATTTTCAACAAATTGGCCGATTTTAATAGATAACATTATTCGACTCAATCACCAGAAAATTTCCTCCCAGTGCAACAACTTTTTCATGCTACCGCAGTATAAGAGGAAATAAAAGATTCAAATACACTCGGTTAAGAAAAGACAGATCACAGGGACATTTTTTAACTTTTAAAATTTCTTTACAAAAACAAAGCACAATGAACTACTACGACGAAGATAACAGAATGCCTAAACTATAACTAAATCTACTTCATCTTAGTTCCATGAGACACGAGGGAGAAAAGAGTAATAAATGGAGGAAGGGGACATAGGAAGAAACGTGGTGTAGGGACAAATATGTAGGGAAAGGGAGATAAGCTAGAGAGTGCACGTGGGCAGCGCACAACGAGATGCAGAATGAAAAAAGATTGATCGATTGACCGATCGATAGCCGTTGCCCAAGAAGCAAGGTCGAAGCCATATACGGCTGGGAAAAAGATGGAAATGGCAGAGATTGACATTAGGGAAGAAATGGGGGGCTAGTGTGGCAAGAGAAGATGGAAGAGAGAGAAACAGAGAGGAGGAACATCAGAGAAATGAAAAGCACTAAATGTTACGCAACGCGGGGTAAATATAGAGAGCGAGGAGGTGTCGGGATATCAAAGGGAATGCAGGATCGTAGAAGCGAGTTAAATGAAAGAAGGTGAGAGGAGTAGAGGGGGAGGAGATAGAATTTTCCTTCCACGGTGAGTGAAAGGATTCCAAGATTTTAAAGTCAAGTTGTTCAACTTGTTGCAAATTGAACTTCTGAGTCGTAATTTGTATATTTTAACTCTGTCGGATGACAATCGACGATTGACAGGTATTATGCGAAGGTGAGCGGGACTGGCGAGAGAATTGAAGGTAGAGACGGAAGGTATAGAAGTGGAATGGGACGGAAGGAAGCGAAAGCACATGGAGCTTGAATGGAACCGAGCCAGAGATGTTTCGGTTTCAGTACTATCTTATATAGCTAAATTAACTGAATACCTGAAAGGTGAGAAAACGTAGGAAATGGAGAAATTTAAATTTTAAATTCACTCGCACTCTCTCATCCGTCTAGTGACGGGTTGTCTCCTATATATAAATTTATAAAAGAAAACGGAAAAGTAGCTTGCAACATTTCTATTGCATATTTATACGTGTATTCACACAGAGAAGGGATGAGGGGCACCCGGTGCCTGCATTAGCCTACTCTTGCGAAAAGCACCAAGGGGACACACTGCTTAATGTCTCTTCCGAAGGATAGTGTTGTTCTTGCGTGTCCTCGCCACAAAATACAAGACGGGGAGAGACAAGCCCAGGTGGAAAAACCGGCCTCCGCAGGGATTCAAATCCAGGTCCGTCGCGTGAAAGGCCAAGTCATTCCGCTACCACTCCCCAAAGGGATTTTATTTAGGTCTTTTTTCCATGAACAATTTGGCATCACAAAATCTTTTATATTTAAAATACCATCATTTTTACATCCTCCATTTTTGCGAACATTTAAGCTCTACTGAGTCAGCAGGACCAATTCAACTGTCGAAAATAGTTCTGGGAATCCTGTGAGCATTAGACAATGTAAAATTTATAAAAAAGATAAAATGGATCTTGTGGGTTTCAATGATTTTACTTTCTCCATATACGAAGTATTGTTTTCATGAAAAAAATCGAATTCGAGATTTCAACGGAAATACATGTTTTAAGATCCCCTGAACATGTTTTGACTATTTTCTCGATGATGTCTGTGTGTCTGTCTGTGAGTCTGTCTGTCTGTATGTGATATATTTTTGTGGGCGCTCTAACTCAAAAACTATTACTCAAGTCAACGCAAAATTTTATATTTAACATTTTTATAAATGTTAGAAGATCTGATTAGTTTTTGGTAAAAATCGGTCGACCGGGAAAGGGCGTTTACTCTTGTCACTTATCCGTTATTTTGAAATATTTGCTTTAATATTTGAATGTAAAAATTTATTAGAATAAAAGTTGTAGGAAATTTCATTTTCTACAACCTTTGTTTGATACATTTTCCCATATAATGCATTGTGTAAGAGATATCTTATATTCTTAGCTGCCACCACCACGCCACCTACCGAAGACTATTGTTAACAATTGACGCTTAGTTACATCTTAGTAACGCTCCTTTTTCTTTTCTTGATTGTCAACCGGAAGTAAATATTGACAACGGTCCCAGAACTAACAGCATGTAATTTGCCATATAAATATGGAGAAAGTCATGTGTTGCCCACATCAGTTTATTTCGAGGATGTATTCTGGGATTGGATTGCATCTTGAGTATGACTGTAAGGCAATTTTCCAGTCCTATATTTCTGTCAGTAAATGTAAAGAAATACTGGAATCAGTAGCAGTCCATCAAAAGGCCAATTCTTGAATACTACTCTAACATCACTTGGTTATCGACGATTCCTTAGTGTATAGAGAAATCAATTCAGGAAATGATCAGGAGATATTGTAAGTGGACCTTCACGCAATTGCGGAATGGCGTAAGCATTGGCAGCTAGACAAACATAAATGAATGTGCTGCTATGAATTTCATGTGTTTCAGAAACTTCATCCGTTATTTTTACAAAATGTATGTGCTCAACTTAAAATATGCCGTCCACTACAAATACTCCATCCTATCGCTGAATACTGCTGCGCAACCTACGACCCCTTCGAGAAGAGCCAATCTAGGGACCTCGAAATGGTCCAGCGTAAAGTGGCTAGATTTGTTGAGGGCTAGTTTAGATACGATGCTCAAGTATCAAAATGACAGGATAAGGCATGAAATGTAGAAGAATGTAGTTCGAAAAGTTTAATAGCACCGAGGTCATGAAGACGTGCGTGGCACCCACTGGTGCTAATGAGAATAGGGGTAGATCTGAGTGTACCAAAATCGTCGAAATAATCACTAGAACCAATATATACTACAGATGCGATAAGAAAGACTAATAGAGATTTTAACTAGTTCGAGTGGTGTAATGACGTTCTCTTCCATACACCAATGGCAACTTACAGGCTGATAATAAAACGTAAATGTATTCTTAAACATTTTATAGAAAATATTCGATTGTAAATTTATTATTGATTCTTTTATAAACCAGACAAAACAATTTAATCATGTCATTAGCTAAAGAGAGCTGTGTAAAAACTTCTTACCCAGGAAGTTTTACTAGTGTCTGAGGACAAGCTGAAGTAATGAAAAGCACATTATGCTGAATGAGAAGGTTAAATAAAGAACTAAGAAGGAATGATGAATTGTATGAAATACAGAGGAGATGAATATCAATACGCGAAGTCGAAATGAAACGTTTTCATGAAGAACATATCAAAGGCTCAATTATTTTGAAGTGCTCCGCTACATGTACTATTTGGATAAATATAATGTAAAAATATTTTGATTTGGAACGTTATAATATAGATGAGGCCAAATTGTAGGCATAAAAGTTAACTTTAGTTTCATTAGAAAAGGTTCCTTTTTATGAGCCTTTGATGTATCAATTTAGTGCATACAAATATTTCTGAACAAAATCTCATTTAAAGTTCATGTGTTTTTTAAATAAAAATTTTAAGTTGATTGGTTAAATAAAAATCGAGCAGTAAATCGTAGCAAAACTTACAAATTTAAATGTATGTATACCGAATTTATGACCCCTTTGGATTGAAGTTTATCAGATATTTGTATTTAATTGGTCACCTATGGTACGAGAATAAAATAAGGTAACGAAAGCGTACTTATCTGAAATAGAAAAATGCATAGCGGAAGATACAAACTATGTATTTCTGGCAACAGAGGATCATGGTGAGGAGAAACTTAAGATAGTGAGAAATATAGATCACGAAGCACAACCTTAAACGATGGAATTACGGGGTAAAGTAACATTGGGAATAATTTTGAAACGAGAGAGAAAAAGTAACATGTTTAATTATGGCACGTAAATGAACTTTTAGCGGCACACATTTGGGTCACCGAAAAGAATAGTAAGGCACCAAGCAATGGATAAGAGTCTTGTGATGAGTGATTGGAAAGAAAGTGAAAAATAAAAGGAAGGGAGAAAGGACCAAGAGATGAACTGCTAAAAATTATTTGGTAGTGTTGAATGTGTGAAAGAGTGAATCATTCTCAGGGGTTGATTGAAGGAAAAGATAAGAGATCGAAAGACCAACAAATGCTAATAAGAACGAAATAGAAAATGATGACATATGTTAAAAAGAGAAAAAAATTATAATAAATAGGCTAATAGGCCATACTAAAAATATTGTGAAGTGGTTGAAAGAATACGCACGCTGTTTCCACCACACCAGGATAAAAGTGGAATTACGTTCGGTAAACAGTTCTAAATTTCGTAGATACAAAATTACTTCCAAGCTGAAGTTGAACGATCTGTGTGTTAGAATAATTATGAAGAAATAGCGTAATCCTGACCACATAATAAAACCAATATTCCTGATGTATAAACATAAGAATATTTTCACAAAAAACTCAGGAAATTTCAGCTACAGTTCTTTGATAGCAATATTTTGGTGAGATGAAATGTAAAGGGATGTGTGAACTACAACTGACCTCATTTTATAACAAATACATATCGTATAAATTATGAAAATTGTCCTTATCGTACTAAGTAACAGGTATTTTTAAAAGTAAAGTAAGTATCTCTAGCAGTAAATGTAGACAGAAAAAAACTCCAAGACCAGTAAAAATAAATACACCCTGTCAGACTCACCACAACAAACTTTGTCATAAGTTTTAATCTAGTGCTAATGATGACTGGAATTTTGGATTACCTACAATGCTTTCAGCCACGTTTCGAAAGCTTGACCGTGAAAGAAAGCAAGCCATTATTTTAAGAGAAGAGAGGAAAAGCAAGCAAATCAGTTTCGTAGGAAGAAAGAAAACGTTTAAATAATTTGACTTTCTTGGTTGCCGTAGGAGATTATAGCCCGACATCTCTACCTTTAGACCTATATATCCCAGCACTCAACTGCTTCTCTCCATCGCTATCGCTCACTACTTGCCGCATTCCTACTTTCCTCTCTCTCTCTCTCTCCCTATCTCTCCCTCCCCTTCCCCCCATATCTTCCTCTCCCTCTCCCCCTCCCTCCTCCCTCCCTCTCCCCTTCTCCCTCTCTCTCCTCTCCATCTCTCTCTCCTCTCCCTCTCCTCTCCCTCTCTCTCTCTCTCTTTGCATCTCCTCCCAATCCATTTTCTACGTCGCCTACGCTAATTCTGTTTCATGAAAATTGAGCGATGCACGGTGTGAGATCGAATGTAAACTAGATACGTAACACGGAAGGGTACAAATCGTAGTTTCGATGCCGCAGTCTGTCAACAGACGAACTCATAAAAACAGCAGATCGCTATGAAGGAAAAAAACGACAACACACTTCATTTTATTTCGGATTTTAATGGCAACGAGAAACATGAGCTAAAAATAAGGCCAATAAAATAGTCAGTATAAAATGTTTTATTAGTTGTCCAACGAGTTTTTAATCTTTACTGCGAAGAAGTTGGAAAATGTCACCTTGACTCGCCGAATAAATTAGGCGCGTCTATGGTATTTTTAGGCCATTTAATCTAAAACAGTCCAAAAAGGCAAGAAATGTTTATTTTCTTTCGTTCAACAGCTCTCACGGGAAGCATGATTTTACGAGTTTAACCATTCAATATGTTTTTTACAATGTGGCGGCTGCTTAGGTTTAGTGTTATAAACATAACATCAACGTTATCGCCTCGCGTTTTCATAAGTTTTTCAAATTTAGAATAGAAAATACACTATAAATGTACTGTCGAATTATTTAAAAATTCTTATGTAAAATTTGGTGGTAAGTTATTCTAAATTATATAAAAACTACGGACTTTATTCCATAATGCTAATCACGAATCAAGACTTTTCACATCAGGTAGACCTAATGAGTTGAAGCAAAAAGTGAGTTTTCGTTTTCATTCAACTATCTAATGCCAAATTTTACAGCGCCATGAGCCAGCAGCTCTTAATTCTTACCAAAACTTAAAACGACGTGCAGCTAGCTTCATTTTAGTGTGATAATCTGCTTTCATCTGAATTTCTTTCCTTAGAACGCTACCAGCGTTCTCGGCGACCTTCAGTCCCGGAAATTTCTCCCATGACCCTGCTCTTTGAACGCAAATTAAATTTCTCTCTTGCATTAATCCTCTCCATTCACCTCCATTCGTACCGTATGTCAGCACAACTCTTTACATCCAATGTTTTGTGGATTATGCGCCTTGGAATAAAATAACCTCCGCGACGATATTTTTTAAACGACCAATCTGATCAATTTCTCTCTCTGCAGCGACACCTTTCTCTTCATCCTAGCGGAGATCGCACACAAACACACACACACACACCCTTTCTACTTCTTTTACCTTCGTCTCGCTTCCCATTCGGGAACATCTGACTACTATCATCCAAGGGTTCCTTTTGCGTCCCCTCGCCATTCCTTCACTTGACCTCTAACGTAGCCTTTTGCCACAACTGATATCTCTACTTCAAATGAGCAAGATATAAAAATGCATAGCTTTGTCGTCACGTCTAAATAACTAATCTCCAATGATTAGTTATATGGCATTATTTAATTCATTTTTATCTAGCTTTCCTGCCTTTCATTATAGTATTTTCACTCGAACTTAACAAAACATATCCTTCCTAGCCGCTAATGCATAACCAACCCCCTTGCAAAGTTGGTTCATACAATGATTTGTACATTGACAAAAGCAAAATATTTTTGATTGCATAACGTGTCACAACTTTCATCCCGTTAAGAACTGAATAATAGAACTTGTCCTTTACGTAACTCGCGTCGATTTTTTCAAGGGCGAACGCATAGATGTAACGTCCCGCGATTTCTTCCCTCAGCGTCGCCGGCGATCCTCCTCTCCCTCTCGCCACCTCCCATCGGCGCGCACTGTCCCGCGCACCCTCCCACTTCCCTCACGCGCGCGCGCGCCCCCTCACCCTCCTCTCGCCCCTTCCCACCTACGGTCCCGCGGCGCGGAACCGTTAAGAGCGCCGCCGCGCTCTTCCTCTCTATCTCCGCCCCCATCCCGCTCCCCTTTTAACCCAGTCTCGCCTTCCTTTCTCCCGTCCCGTCAACCCTACACGCACACACGTGCGCTCGCGTCTAGCGTGCATCGGACTGACCGTAGCAGTATCCAGCGGTAGTGGGCGGTGCGGAAGAGCAAAGCCGTGGCGACCCGCACGCATTCACAGTTGGAGCTCACGAAGGTCATCTCACGTCACTCCCTTCTTTTTACCGCTCTCTATCTCTTCTTCCTCCCTCCCGCGCTCTCCTCCTTTCCCCAGTCTCATCTCTGAATCTCTGCAATTCATATTTTCTACGGAGGAACTACTGACTCCGCACCGTTAGTGAGTGGGTGGCGTGGGATGAATCGAATCGGCAGCGGGGCAATTACCGGCACGATAAGGAAGGGATAATGGGAGAGAAGCACATGCAGAGAGAGAGTGGAAGGGAAAAGAGACGGAAATGGAGAAATGTAGGG
The DNA here is from genome assembly GCA_028673005.1 of Tanypteryx hageni. Lineage (NCBI taxonomy): Eukaryota > Metazoa > Arthropoda > Insecta > Odonata > Petaluridae > Tanypteryx > Tanypteryx hageni. The sequence goes on along the minus strand of CM054113.1, from coordinate 149,417,298 downwards.
GTAAAGCTGAGATTCCATAAAAGTTCATATATGTATATTCTAAACGGCTTTCATAAATAAACGTAATGAAACTTTAATTTTCTTCTCCTATTTACATTCATTACGGTTTTTCTTCCCCTTAACGTTGTACACTAAAAATTCTTGTTTTTTGTTCAAATTTGCCTATTTACTATAATTTATTTTAACAGTTTTACAGGTTATCATTTATAAATTTGTTGATTATTCTACATCTTTGATCTTATGTAACCCGTCAACACAGAAAACGTTCCCGAATGCATCCTGAGAATTAAATAAAGAAAAGATAACGAGAATGCATTTTTTTGAGTGTGTAAAGCTCAACCAGAAAAGCTTTCTATCGAACTGATATGTACAAACGGCGAATTAAATAGTAAAATTAAATTCATGATCGGTAAGTTACAGTTGTGTCCTCTATAGACAATATTATATCAACATGTAGCTTCTATTTTTAATATCGCTTCAGATACGAGAGTAGATACATCCTTGTAACCTTCTCTATTGTGTGCCAGGGACCAGCTATTCGTTGCACTACCTCTTAGATATCCATTGCGCGTAGACAAGAGGGAATCAGCAGGTTGTAAATTCTAATTCTATTGTGTTGTTAAATACGTCCTCTATAAGGAAGCATTTTTTTCCATTGAAGTTATTCATTTTTAGATAAAAAAGAAGACGGAAACGGCACAACGAAAATGCTATTATTAAATAAGGTGTAATTTAAAGTTAATTTTTTAAATATTTACTCATTAAAATAAGTAGGAATGGAGTTGATTTTCAATAATGGGTGACTAAAATGATATTATGAGCATAATTCAATTAGAGAGACAGGAATGTGAGAGTGGGAGAGGATGGTCTGAAACTGTTTTTGCGATGATTTGTTTTCTTCCGACACGGAAATAACATACAAATGACGCGGGAACTTCAAAGATGAAAATTTTGGACAACATAGTCCGACGCAAATTTTATGCATTCGGGATTTCATGAAACTAGTTTTTACGAGGTCGGTCCTTCTTCGAAGATCTCGAGTGTCCGTGACCGGTTTGGGGGTGTGACAGGACTATATGCCCTCACTTGCGAACATCCACTATCTCCTTCCTCTTTCTTGCGCGCACAATCAAAACAACTCCATCGCATTGTGCCGCTCCGCTGTCACTTCTTGCGTCAAAAGAATGCCATGTTTGGCCGTGCGGAGGTCGCCAGCCAACCATCCCTCCAATGCCTGTAAGTCTGTTCTCTCGCAAACGCGCATGTTTTTCAGTTTTAAAGCCTAGTTAGTTACGTCCGCACCTGCTTTGTTTGCATATATTACCCGCCCTAGGGCGCTGGTGTAACGTCGGAGTTCCTTTTGGGAAATACCTGTGTGTTTGAGAAATAGAAACAGACTGGGAGAAAACAGTGGATGGCATTTGCCGAAAAAGAATGAAACAAAAGTCCCATTTATTTGTAGATTTATGACGCTTATTTTGATGTTTCATTAGCAAATATCATGTGAAAATTAGCTTAGCATAAGGTGTATAAAAGCAATAGAGGCCTGCTATTAGCAATATGTTGAGAAGTCGTAAAATACATGTGAATTACTTTTTAATTTTTGTTGCCCCTTTTATAATTTGCATGTCATGTTATCGACACCTATACAAAGTTTGAAAATATGATAATACAACAATAAATAGCTTCTTTTTCGAGCAACTAGATGCATGGAAAACTAATTTACAACAATCCGATAAGATTCGGAAGAGATTTTTCAACTGATTTTATTGGATTGATTACCAGCCGAAGATATTGTGGGCTGATGACTATGCAGATCTTAATACAAAATACAAAGTTGTATGAGATGCACACTAGGAACCCGCCATATCGTGGAACTAGTTTTGACGCGGACTTGCCATGGATCCCATTTTTTATTCTTTCAAAACATGTTCTCAGTACTTTCGCAACGTGTTGAAAACTTTTAAGTATAAATGCTTCATGAATACTCTGTAATATAATGATATAATTCACTACCAGGACAATATCCATAATAATATTATAAATAGTCCATAACTTCACTTTCTTTCCAGTTATCTTACGAATTAGGCCTGACCGTCATGGAGATTCACTATTTACTCAATATATTTTCTCCGAATAAGAATTAAAACTTGCAGAAAAAATGAGAATCTATTTAGTAAAAGTATGTAGACTGACTATAATAACTATCAAGCCGTTGAAGCAAATAACGGAGATAAATAATGGCGCCGAAAACGTCCTAGCGACTTCATGGAAAACGTTACTTTTACGTATAAAAATGATTACTTGAAATAAAATCCGTAAATTACACTCAGAAGACTAAGTAATATTTCGGTTTTTTTCTGCAGCTCAATTTGTTTGCAAAAAGTGTTAATATAATGATTTGCGCGACTCGATTACTCCAATATGGGACTGCATCGCAAACGTCATCTCCCTACACTCGCAATACGTCTAGCATAATCGGAAACGTGTACATTAAACAAATACAGTGCGATGACCACATACGTCAGAAGTCTCAAATTTCACCAGGTAAATAATTTCATTGTTCGAAGTTTACGCTAAAGAACTCGGAAAACAAAACTTTAATTTAATGAATTATCTTCATTTTTACCGGAATTACTTTTGTTTGCATCAGATCAGATGGTATACCCGTTTATAAGGCCGTTTTTCATTCCATCTGTAGTTTCGCATTGTTCTGACTAATACCGTGGCGCTTTTAAAATTATGAGGATGAGCTCTCGTTATAAGGCGGTTCCACTTATAACGCGATCAAGCAACATGGGCCATGGGACCGCGTCATAGCGGATCCGTAGTGTAGTAGTCTTAAGTAATATGCAGATGAGTATTAGCAATGAATGAGTTATGAACTTAAGTGATAGAATACCGGAGTTGAATCGCCAAACTAATTTAGTTAACCTTACGACACCTGGAGAATTATCGACATCGCCGCAGGTATCTCTAATAGTCATGTTATGGCTATTGAAGATACCTGGAATTAACTACATGGCTATTATTCTTTTATCGCCAACTCTAGCTGTAACGTATTTCATTTTTTGTAGAAATTCACAAGTAGTACTTTTCTTCAAGGTTTTCGTTATTTTATGCCATATGTATTATTAAATTGATGGCAAATATATTTTATATTCATTTCATATTTTTAAATTAATTATGGCTAACTTATTATTTAATGATGTGTAAGAAATACTGCCGGGGATTTTGATAGGCGACAGAACATAATTTCTCCCTGAATGCATACCTTGGTGCAATCAAAAAATAAATTTTAATTGAATAATAACTTCTTTGCAATTTAATTTTTTCGTAACAACTCGTAATTGCTTGTCTACGCAGTACTTTTACTTTTCAAAGATGTCTTATGAAATTTTTCATTTATATTCTATTCAGAATACGTACTTTTTATACGCATGATAAGAAAATTAATGACCCTGCGTCGCATAATAGAATTATCCACGATTTACAAGCAATATCATTAAGGATATTTGAAATTATATTTTATACCCCAAGTAATTTTTCTCGGAATACTTTCATTTTATAACCAAACAATAAAGAAACATATCCCCGTGTCTTCGAAGCTCATGATTTCAAATAATGCGAATATCTGTGTGAGGTCGTAATTCTGCCAAAGCCCGTACATAATCTATGACTGCTACGGATAGGTATCAATTACTCTCCAGCCTCTCTCATTCCAAGGCTATATTCCATGTCAACCAAAACCACGCATACAATCCGCTAAGGGTGTAAAAACAACAGTAACCTGCTCCAGAGAGCAGCTACCCATTACTCTTTCATTATGATGCTACTCGGATGCAACAGTAAATACGGAGAAGGTGAGATAGGGCCTTGAAACATTAGACAAGATCGATCATACCAAATGGTTCCTCAACAGAACATACCGCTTCCTGACCAACCTTTCCATGAATCTTCATCATTGTCGCGGCACCCCCTTTTCCCTCCATCTTCAATTATTCTCCCTCCTTATTTTGTGGTGTATGTTAAAAATCCCTCTTTCGGGAGATTTTAACGCATTAATAAAAGATTAAATAGTATTTTTTTAAATATAATTTCAAATATAAGTTACTTTTTTATTAAAACAAGGCTGTTAGTTTTCACGTCGTGAAAATTTAAGTTAGTATCGATATATGTAGTATTTATGTGCTGTATACAAATGACTAGACTATTTAAACTTATAATATTTTATCAGATATCGAATCGTATTCTTCATTCGGATAAATCTTAGTGCTTCTTTTACCTGCTTTCTAATTACAAGGCAATCAACAAAAGACTTTCATTATTGTTAGATTCTGTCTCCTCCATATATCATTACAAAATTCTATATTCTCCCTCATGTAAACAGCTTTCAACATCACACAAATATTGTTTAGGGGCCATAGGTTGGAGTTAAGCATCTACCGAAATCTTTGCTTATTTTCGTTTACCTTCTTTTGTTTGAATCGTGTTTTTCAATTAAAAGTTTCCATTTATTATTCAGTATATCTAAATTATTAATGCTTCTATACATTTATCGCAGTTAATTTTCGATTTTCTTCGATTGATTAACTTATAATATGTTATTATTGACGATTTTAACGATAAATTTATTTTGATACTATTTTTATCATTGTCTTCATAACATCTTTTTTATATTTTTTGTCATAAAACCTCCATCTAAACATTAACTATCGGTATCTCTTTTTCTATTATAGCATAGATTTTCTTTGCTACTGCAATGGTTTTTAAGAAATATTTATTTAGATTTACTTTGCCAAACATACGCTGGAATACATTAGGCCATATCTGATGTGTTTTGAATTTATTTCAACCCTTCCCTTTTTCGTGGGTGTTTCATTTCAACTTTGTTTTTTCCCGACGGGCCTCAGACTCGAGGAGAATTATTCCGTCTTTCTCTTTAATTTATGCCAAAATATATCTGGCTTGTTTTCTTTCACGGGTCTGTTCACGACACGTTTTTTCGCGCATCAAAGTATTTTTCCTCTGACATATGATCAGAGAGTCGCGTCCGTTTAACTTCACCAGCAAAGAATCTAAGCTATTAATTTAACTCCTCATCCTCTTTTCCACTCCATTTCCTTTCCCGCTTCTCATTTCTCCTTTCTCTCCCTTTTTATTCCTTTCTATTTTATCCTTTCTCCTTCCACTTTCTGTATCTAATTTTTAATACACTTAAATATATTAATTTTATTATAGATTTCACGATCATGTTTTTGATATTCTATTCGTTTTTATTCACTGAGATAAATAATTACACAGTGGATTATATTTAAGAATGGTCGTTTTGGCTCCCTTATACGCTGGTGTTTTTCTGCTGCGGATGGTTTTTCCTATGGAGCAAAAATACATAACTTTTTTTCAAGCTTCTTCCGTCATAAGCTTTCCTTGAAGTTCGAGAAACATTCTTTCAAAGCCAAATATTTCTCTAGAGCATTATTTCGGCATAATTCGAAAACTATGGACATCCTATTTTCGTAACATGGCGACATTTTTGAATAAAAACAGTCTATCCCAGGCTGTAGGTTTTCTTGCGTCATCCCTTACGAGGCAACATAAAACCGTGGAATTCTGAGTATTGCGCAAGGAGTATTAAAATACCGGCAAACAGAAGTATTGGCAATAAAAATAACTACCTTCGGAGAGTATGGTTCCAAGGCTGTATATTTAAGCTGTAATATTTACGATAAACTTAGAGAACGCTTTGTTTTCGGTCACGAGAAGAAAAAAATATTTTATTATACTCGAATTTATATTCCATATCATTCTCAGTAACAGATATTATTCGCCACCGTGTTACGAAGAGGGAGAAATTTAAAACCTCCGGCTGACGGGGAAAACAGGAAAAAAACGATATCTCACTGTATTTTCCTCTCCCCTCCACTCAATCTTTCAGCTCCACTCTCAATGTTTGTTTCATTTTCTCTCTCTCCATCTCCATTTTCCTGTACCTATCTCTTTTTCTCTCCCTATCTTCCTTTCTCTCTTCCTTCCTCTTTTTCTCTTCCTCTCTCCCTCCTCCTCTCTCTCGGATTCTCACGAGAGACAACTCGGCGCTCAAAGGCAAACAATCTGACAAATGCCTAAGTTCAAAATAGAGTTTTGGCAACAAAGGTGCAAGATAAAGAACTTGTATTTTATAACACATAAAGCAGAATTCTTACAAAATAACTCTAGGAAGATACATGGTTCGGCTACCAAGAATAAACCCGAGAATCTACTTTTAATGAACATCCCATCCGTGGAATCTGCCTATGTGACCTCCCTCTCCCTGCACCATGGGCACACTTCTTCTCTCCACCCTTCCACGAAAACATTTCTCTTCTCCTCTCCTTCCCGCAAACAGTATTTTTAACCGCCTCACCTCCAGGACAGAGAGCGCCACCTCTTCCGCCCCCCTCCCTCTCGCCCGTCTTCGCCCCCCCGCACGGCCTTGACATTATCTGGACAAGGGGTTCAAGAGGTTCTGGTCCCAACTCACGTTCTCCCTTCATCCACTCGCACCACCACCCATCATTCTCTTCCATTACTCCATCCACCATCCCAATCCCTCCTCTGTACAAATCTCCCCTTTCTCCCTCTCGTTTCATCCCTTCTCCCTTCCAAATCTCCCTCTCCGACCCCGAGCTCTTCGATGACGCTTCTTTCTCTCCTTCTGCTAACCTTTTTTCCCTTCTCTTTCGTCGCATCCACCTTCCTGCATTCCATCTTCCGTCCCTTCGCCATCCCTAACCTTTTCCTACCTCAAACACGATGTCCATCCATTACTTGTCTTGGTATATGAATAATTGCAGTTTGAGAAATTGATTCCTTTACGCACTATTAGTATTAATATAAAACAGTGATATGAATTTAAACATAAACCACTGTTCAGTAGAGAATTATCGAGCTCGCCTTACGCCTAACATGAAGTTCACAAAATAAGTCCTTAAAAATGAAATTGACAAAAAGTATGAAACCATACGGGAATTTAGGCTATTAGGCAGTCATCATCAGTGGTAATCAACGCAAGTAGATTCTAATTTTTATGACTTTTGAAAATGCATGAGTATTTATTTTGTCAATATACTATTGTTATATTAAGAATATCCTGTCTATGAATCGCCATCGAAATGCGTATGTTTTTTTTTAATTGAGCCTATCAAAAATAAATATAATAAATGCCATCGTAATTGCCAAATCTTTTCCCGTAATGTAAATTTGTCTATAGATCGGAGTGATTTTTTATTAGGTTTTTATGTATTCTCCTTCAAAAGATAAATTATATTAATGCGACAATGACACGACTCGAAAAAGTGTTTTCTTTGGAATGCCTACTAATCGGCTTTTTCTACAAGACTTCCTTCGATGAACGCTTTGTTCTAGTTTTAAGAATAACATTTTAATCGAAAATGATTCTGCGGCTTCTTTTAAAAAATTAAATTTCATGGTGGCATTCCATTCCTACAACAAGTCACAAGATTATCAAAGAATGTAAAATCGATAAATGAAGATTACGCTGAAAGTAAAAATAAGATATCCATATATCACCCTTAAATCAGATGCTATAAATGCTAAAATTAAATTATAACTTGCATTCGAGAAACGAGCTCCCATGAAAAAAGGCGAACATATTTGGCAAAGAAGGCAGCCGTTAATTATTTTTCATTGAAGATCTATTGCTGCGATAGAATAAACTAATACTCTCGCGCGGTGGAGAAATCATTAAATTTTCTCAACAAATTAAAGTAGATCGGGGTAAAATGATATAGACCTTTCATAAAAAACTGTTATAAGCAATGAGAATCTTTATTCTTGAACCCGGAAAGATTTAATCGTCGGCGACCTTGACTCCGTGGACCTCGTATAAGACAAAAGGTCGACTGGTGATAAGTTGGTGGAGCAATGTGTTTTACAAAGTAATAATTTGCGGAGTAATATTTTCCCTTCAATTTATGCGTGTCTCAGCTCATCAATCGCTAAAAAAGGCAAATAAAACTGCAGTGAGGCTGGAAGTCAGTTATATTCGTTATATAATGTTACCAGTTAATTTATTCGCCTTTGCACATGTATCTACAGAAATGCTATATGAATTTCGTCCCTTTTCACCACATACAAATCACATAAATACTCCGGAGGTGTCCTAGCTTGAATTTCGAAAGTGAATCCAGAAATGTCTTTTCTCAAGATCATTTCATACTTTAAAAGCAGTTTGAATGTTATTCTGATTCAAACACTATGAATTAATTATCGCATTCAACTAATAAAAGAAAACTGAACGTTTATGGACGATCTTTGAATGACACAGAAGAATCGGTGATATTTTTATGAAATCTAATAATGCACAGCAATGGTGATTCTAACAGACATAGGATCTTCTTTGCGGTGGTACAAGCCCAACGGAATTGCTTTATATATTTTTGAACTGCTGGAAAGTTGTCGTTAAAGTCAATTGTAAATGCTGTATAAATTTCATCAATTTGAAATATGTGCCAAATTTCCGCAAATTATAAGTACACTCTTTTATTATTTAAGTTCGTTTATTCATTTTGGCATGATGATGAAAATTGCCTCCAGTGCAATTTTTGTATTTCATATTAATAATAACTGCGTGTAGATCACCAAATGATTGTATAGATTCAGTTATGAATTAGAACAGCTGCTAATCCATCTGGTGAAAAGCAATTACTGAGGATTTCAATCTTAATTTTCTGTCTGAATGTAAAAAAAATCGAAGCATTTGTAACTTTACAGCTAGGTTGTGGTCTTTATAAAACAATATTCATTGAAACAACATATGTATAATGGTACTTACATAGACATCATATCCATAAATATTCATTTTAATTATTATCTAACCGGTGTAGTGTATCCAATACTCATCATCATCATCATGCTTCTGTCCGAAGACAGGTTTTAACTGAATCGCTGCCTCCATTTCTCTCTCTCCCTAGAAGCCTCTTTTATACCTCTATAAGTAGTATATCCCTGCTTTATATTATCTAATATTCCTATTCTTTTTCTCCCTCTTCCTCTTTTTCCACTAATTTTTCCTTCTAAGATCGTTCTTTGTAAACACTGTCTTCTCAATATGTGCCCTATCCAATTTGCTTTTCTTTTCCTGATCTGATCATAAATTACTGTGGATTGGTATACAAACCCTAGAATCCAATATTCTTAGAGATACTGAGCTAACTAAAAAAAGATTCATAGCAGAAAACTCAATGATGGGAGAGTTACTGTACAACTCTAAATGGAGCTTCCTTAGAAATGAAATGAACATAAATGACAAATGGTACAACTTCAGCGATAGGATAATATATGAGATATGAGACTTGTTTTTCTCTTAAGAAAGTACTAAATCATGAGAGAATGCATAAAATTCCGTGATTCGATAATAATCCTAAAAAATCTGATGTGGCCACCACATGACTTTCTCCATACCTGTAATATTTCTAAAAATTCCAAATAGGTTACATAATAAGAACTATTTTAAGAAACTGCGAGAAAATTTTAGACTTTACAACGAACAGAAAGAAACTCAAACCATAGCCTTCTGATATTGGATATAGCCACAAAGCTCCAACAATTAAGAAAACAAGATTGGAAGTACTCCATGTCGGAGTACACAGTTTCCAAATGCGTTCTTTGAGATTTCACAATGTTCTCAATATTTTTCGCTCAGATGAGAATTTAACGAGAAGCAAGCGAGGTACGTTGTAAAATACATGTAGATCTTCATGTGAAATGGTGGTAATTATTGTCCGATTTCACTCAAACTTGGAATCGGTCAATTAATTTTAACAGAACTACCCAATACCACATTTTATCACAATATGTCCCACGATCTCCGAGTTGAAACAAAGGAACATTGTAAACTACTTGTAGGTCTTCATGTAAAGTGGTCGTAATTATTGCCCGATTATAACCACAATTGGAATCAGTCGACCAATTTTAGTAAAACCTCCCAATACGAAATTTTATTAAAATACGTCAAGCGGTTCCCGAGTTGAAACAAAGGAACATTGTAAACTACATGTAGGTCTTCATGTAAAGTGGTCGTAATTGTTGTCCGATTTTAACCAAAATTGGAATCTATTGACCAATTTTAGCAAAACTCTCCAATACCAAATTCCATCAAAATACATCAAGCGGTTCTCGAGTTGAAACAGGAACATTGTAGGTCTTCATGTAAAGTGGTCATCATTGTTGTCCGATTTTGACCAAAATTGAAATCGGTTAATAAATTTTAGCAAAATTCTCTAATACCAAATTCCATCAAAATAAATAAAGTGGTTCCCGAGTTGAAACAAAGCAACATTGTAGGTCTTCATGTAAAGTGGTCATCATTGTTGTCCGATTTTGACCAAAATTGAAATCGGTTAATAAATTTTAGCAAAATTCTCTAATACCAAATTCCATCAAAATAAATAAAGTGGTTCCCGAGTTGAAACAAAGCAACATTGTAGGTCTTCATGTAAAGTGGTCATCATTGTTGCCCGATTTTGACCAAAATTGAAATCGGTCGATAAATGTTAGCAAAACTCCCCAATACCAAATTTCATCATAATACACGGACACGGACGGACGGACGGAATCAACCTCCCCTATATGCGTTCATTTCATGCAAAGAACGCATAATAAAAAGAAGCGTTACTAACAATAAGATGTAGCTAAGCGTCAATTGTTTACAATAGTCGTCGGTAGGTGGCGTGGTGGCAGCTAAAAATATAAGATATCTCTTAAACAATGAGAAAATGTTTCAGACAAAGGTTCTAGAAAATTAAATTTCCTACAACTTTTATTCCAATACATTTTTGCATATCAAATATTAAAGCAAATATTTCAAAATAACGGATAAGTGACAAGAGTAAACACCCACTTCCGTTTGACCGATTTTTACCAAAAACCAATCAGTTCTTCCGTCCTTCATAAAAATGTTAAATATAAAATTTAGCATTGACCTGATTAATAGTTTTTGAGTTAGAGCAACCACAAAAAAGCTGTCACATACACGCACACAGACATCATCAAGAAAATGGTCAAAACGTGTTCAGGGGACCACAAAACATGTATTTCCATTGAAATATCGAAATCGATTTTTTTCATGAAAACTATATCTACTTTCCCTATACTACTACGTATGGAGCAAGTAAAAATGGGAACACTTACCTCCCTGCATTTCTTATCAAAAGAAAACACATTATGAAAAACGTTCTAAATAAGTACAGAAGTGCATTGAAGGAAGCCAAAATGAAAGCAAATGATTATTATATTAAAATTTCAGAAAATCTGACCAAAGCAACCCAGAAGATGACAAGTAATGCATGCAGTAATAAAAACAGGAATCAAACTTCTAAAATATCACCAGAAGAATTTAATAAATACTTCACAAATGCTTCCCAAGCCATGACAGACAGCATTAATAACAAGACAATTCATCCAGCTGATCTACTTAGGAAGTTTCCCAGTCCAGTGACCACTTTCAGATCCAGAATCACACCATCAGAGGTAAAAAAAAGCTATAACCAATTTGAAAAACTCTAACAGTGAGGATTTGTATGGTTGGTCACCTTACATTTTAAAAGCAGTTGCAGGCCATTTGAGTAATATTCTGACCATCCTGATAAATGGAAGTTTAGAAAAAGGATATTCCCCGAGAACCTGATGAAATCAATCATAAATACAGTATTTAAAAAAAGTGATAAAGCTCTGATTAGTAACTATAGACCTTGTCCCAGTTTTTTCCATAATTCATAAATCCAGTATTTAAAAAAGGTGATAAAGCTCTGATTAGTAACTATAGACCTTGTCCCAGTTTTTTCCAAAGTATTATAAAGTATAATTAAGGGCCAACTGATGTCATACTTCTCCAACCACTTACTCTATGAAGAGCAATTTGGCAAAAGGAAGATCTACCATTCAAGAAATTCAGAAAATTATAAGTGAAGTGGAGTGTGCATTTTAAAATAAAAGCAGCACAATATTAACTCTTTGTAACTTGGGCAAAGCCTATGATACAGTTCCCCATAAATTATTTTTGAAGAAATTGCCATATTATGGGATTCATGGTCAAGAATATAGTTTCTTTGAATCTTACCTAAGTTCTCACAAACAGATTGTTTTAGTAAATAATAAGTTATCTAATGTTAAACAAGTAACCTTAGGATCTGTACTGGGACCTGAAAAACAATGTCATTGGTACCCTAACTTTAAATGCTGATGATGTAGCTTTCAGGAAAAATGCTCCAATTGAAGATCAAAGTGAAAATATGGAAGAAGAATCAGCATGGTCTGAGGCCAATACACTATATATAAATAGAGAAAAAACAAACAAATGCTTTTTAATCTAAATACTTATCTTACTTACAGTAAAACAAAATAGAGTGCAAGGCAAACTATCTGGGCATCTGTCTTGATTCCAGATTAACATGAAGACCCTATGTCGAGATATTGGCAAAGAAATCCTCAAGAATACTATTTCTTCCTCAAAGATTAAAAAGAGTTACCTCAATGAATACTCTAAAAATTGCTTACTACGCTCATTTTCACAATAGCATGGGAACTTACATAGAGTTGACCCTCCATGGTTTTGTACTAAAGATTAAAAAGTTTCTGATGCAGTGAGCATATTGTAACATTGATGAGTTTCTTGATGATAATGTAAACAATATGTAAACCTAAATCAAAACTTCTCATGTAGTTGCACTGTATTATAAATTTAATATAATAGCAATAACATATAAATTTACTGATACTGTTCAGCCATATTTTCTAAATATTTTTTTATTGTATTCTCAATTGTTTTTCTTGTATTTTATTTCTTATAACTCTATTTTTTGTGTTTATGCATCTATTTTCTGACATGTCCTATTATCCATAACTGGATCTAATTGAAAAAATTCTAATTAAAATTAAATTAAAGAAATTAAATTATATAATTAATTTGAATATTATGAAATCTGGATTCAATTTTACTCCAGAAAAGATGGAACTTTCTATACCTAATAACTCTTCCTTAAACTGCATATTAGTATATTTGACCCTTTTAGTAAAAGATTTGATTTAAATGATACTGACGATGTTGCAGAATATCATAATATGACTTCCTAATATCATTTCCAATTTTTGTAATATATCTCTGTAAATAGTTTATTTTCACTATTTAAGTTTCTGCTAAAAGTGCTATAGCTTTTGTAAAAAGTAAAATATTTAGATTTAAGTTAAGAGGACCAACTATATTTAATATTTATATTATTAATATTTATTCTCATAGATTACTGGGCATTCCATCACTAATTTGTAATTGAGCTGATTAAAACTAGTTATCATATAGAAAGAAATTACATACATTAATCCTCTTTTCAACCACCTTTGAGATCATTCTTAACAGAATAATACCTCATCAACTCACTTTTGACCTCAAACCCACTCTCTCTCCTAAACACTCTCCATCTCCTCTCATCCCCTTCAACTAGCATTTCCCTTCAAAACAGACTTCGATAGGCTAAGAGCCAACAACTAGGCTACTTAGTGAGATGTCAATTAAGCTCTCTAACATGGTGCATCCTTGATAAAGGAAGAAAGTTTTATCGGCGGCATGGGAGGAGCAGAGAGTGATTAAATGCTATGTTTCACTCAAAACACTGAAAATATTAAAGTTATCAAACTATGAGCTATGAAAGAAGTTGCTACTTATAACCATAAAGAGTTGAAATTCATGGACAGCACTTTATTTAGAATTAAGATTTCAGTTTGAAATTTAAGTTAATTAAATACTTGTGTGTGTATATATATATATATATATATATATATATATATATATATATATATAACAATAATAAAAGGCTACTTCTGTCCCTTTGTGGCTCCCTCTGTCACGCTAGCAAAATGCGAATAACTCAATAATGGAAAGAGATTCATTTTTTATATTTTGCAGGAATGATCGTTCACATATTGTAAGTTGATGACGAAAAGAAATCTCGAAAAAAGTTCTAGGTTCGACTCCAAGGCAGGCCTTTCCATTTCCCATATGATAACATGTAAAAATCGACTTTTTGACTTGCGGGCTTTTATTCTTTTTGAGATATAAATTAGAAAGAATTCACCTATGATCTTCGGATCTAGCACATTTTAAAGAAAAACTATGAAGTTTCTTATTCTGTTCATCTATTCCCGCCTACAGTTCGAAATTCCTCATGTTAAACGTTTAATTCACATATTTTGGAGAAATCTTGCCATTTTAACGGGATATTGCCATGCCAACCCATTACATTGTTTAACCTTGTTATTTCAATCCTTGATAGCGTGCTTTGAATGCTCTTACAATTAGTACGAGAGAGAGAAGGAGAGAAATTATTTTCATAGCAACCAATGTAAACAACATTCGTTGCGCTATTTACGAGAAGGAGTACATTTGAATGTAGAATATTAATTTTTCGCATATTAAAATTAGGAGTTAGAAATGTGAAACAAGGAACGCCTAAAAGAACGAAAGTTTGTTTTATTGCCATCCAAAGAATGTCAAGGCATATTTATGTTCATTTTTTATTTCACAAAAACCTTTCCCGTTGAATTTCAATGGGCATCTCCTTAGTATATATATGTATATATATATATATATATATATATATATATATATATATATATATATATATATATATATATATCGTATTTTAACCTATTTCCTCATTACATTTTAATGAAGACTTTAATCAAAGTTAACATTATCCTTTCTCTAAACGGCACTCATAAATTATACTAACATATTTTGTCATATGAATTGTTAATACGATGAATTGTTAGTAACTCAAACAGCTGGATCAACAATTTTTAATTTTTTTTTAATTCCAATTCCTAAGACAATGTGTTAATTTCTCCAAGCAAGAAGATCAAAATAAAATTTCCTCCATTATTGTGTAACCTGTGATTTCTGTGAACTTTCAGTGAGATATGTAATGAAATTTTATTAATGACCCGTTAATTTTTTTAGGAAAATCATCTATGAATTTCTTCTAATATCGAATGTTTAATGAAAATATAATTATGTATAGCAAATATGCAACCAATTCGAAAGAAAAATAGCTACAACATAAAAACCACAGCTTAAATAATTAAAGAAAGTAATTCTGAGATCCAATATTTCGAATTCTGCCAAAATCCAATCGAATTTTCTAGTCAAAGTCAGCTATAGTAAAGGACCTAATTCTAAGCAACTAAATGAGATTTTATTTCAATAATTTGTATAAGATTTTTATATCGATTTCGGAGGGTAAAAACATATTGTAAAATTATTCTCTATTTAAAAATCTGGCATTGTTTTTGTCTTGAACACTAAAATTACATTTTATTCGGGAGAAAAATGCATGATATAATAAAACATTATCAATAGATATCAGGGTTTCCTTCCTCCAATAATTATTGTTAACATTTATCAAATGATTAGTAAAACATGGAATTCCGATTAATCGTAATTTACATGCCTATATAACCGAGAGGATGATTACATAATCTAATATATAAAAATGAATGTGTATACATGTATGTTTGTATATCCCTTATACGTTTTTACACCGTTAAAGCTATCGAATTAAAAAGTTGCATGGGCCATCCTATGGACCAAAGGAAGAACATGGTCTAGGTTTACAGACCGTGGGGTCTCTTATACCCCATGGATTCAACAAAATACTATTTCCATAAGAATGCATGGGAAATGGTGTGGAGAAACCCCAAAATGCCATGCAGCCCTTCACTGATGTGGATATAAATATACCTAAATATTAACTTACGATCACGGGAAATGACTTATTTTAATTACATGTTAAATCGCTCGAAATTATCCTTTAAGCGCAAAATTTATTAACATTTTCCAGGCGGCAACAAAGCTAAATTTCTTAATTGTTGTCCTCAAAGGGAGATAGCCACGTAAAGACTAATGCAAAGAAAGTCCACGCCGTGGCGAGCCGCAGAAGAAGAATAGCCAACGCCAAGATAAAGGGTACAAATTGATTAAATATAGTCTATGAATACTTTTAAAGTGAGTCAAATGATTTTTAAGGAATATTATAACATTGTTATCTTTTACCATTAACATTGAAAGATTTATCGCAACATAAATCGATACATCTACTTACATTTGTTCGGCAACCAAGATGTTGTTTATTGTTTACGTTTTGGCTAATAGTATTGACATAATCCACATAATTTTATTGCTGCTTTAAAGGCTTCGGTGCATCTATCCATTTGGATATTAAGCAAGACGTTAATGCGTAAATATATCAATGGTAAAACTTTACAGTACAATAGTTAAAATATTAAATGTTAATGTAAACATCGCTTGCATAATTAAGGAATGGGTAACGAAAATTCAGGGCTTATGGTGCACTCGGAGTAATTTCTATTTTAATAAAACTGCTCGATTATGCCAAATATTCTTGGAAAAGCAGTCTGCCTTGATTATATGATGGATTCGCCATTGAGATACACCCACGTGCACAAGCCTGACTAAAATTTTTCAATGGTTTCTTTAGGTGGTAGTTGAAATTCCGTGTGAACCTCTTCTCCGAATAACACATTTGAGAAATTTGGGGGCACCGACAGCGCGGGGCCCCGAGAAATAAAAATCATTTGCTACTTAAAAGAGAATTCTTTCCCGAGCGAAGCCGGGTAACTCCAGCTAGTTGTAAATAAAGATTTTCTATATGAAGTGTGACCAAGAAATAAAATGTTTGTAATAAGGGCACATACTCATCTAAACCCTACAAAAATATGTATTTAATACCTCTTATTTAGAGTTAATTTAATTAAGCAGCGACCCTAATCCGTCATATCGCACCGTTCAGTTATTTGAATACAACATATTTCAGCAGTTATTATCTATTTGAATAAGTTAACATATGATACCGTCTTTCGTTCGATAACCTTACGCAGACCGATTATTAAGGTTCGAAAACATTTGGAAAAATTTGAAATCACGACAAAAGTGAAAACCATCTCAAAGTTTATCTCAATCTTATACACCGAGTACACTCTTGCTATTATCAGTTTTCATAAGTCTGTCAAAGCCTACAGTGGCGTATCCAGGGGGAAGTTTTGGGGATTATAACCCCCCCGCCCCCCATGATCAACATACACTTATCCTCTGGAATAGGTGTCTTTATTTTATTTCAATATCAACATGTCGCGCCGCGCATCATTTATCTAAGCATTTTTCTTAAATTAAATCGCTAAACATAGAATCGTTATTTTTTGTTCTACTTAATGAAAAATTAGCGCATTATATTGAATACAATGATAGGACAATTGGCGTAACACAGGAGTGGGGAGACAGCGCTTATTCGTGTAACACAGCAGGTCAATAGGATGATCTTAAAAAAATTGTAGTTTATTTTTACTTTTCCCTTTAAATTTTTACTACTCCTTCATAAACAATTTCTCGTATGTTTTCACTTTGTCCCTACGTGTATAAGATATCTCAAGAAATTCCAGAGGGAGTAGTCATTTTTTCAGAATTAAATTTCTCATACCTTGTGTTCGGAATAGTAAAATTTTGGTCGGCCCATTAGGCAGAGTTCTAATCCCAAAACGATTTTCTCAACTCGTGTAACACAGAAATGACTGGCACGTAGAAACTTTTAAAAACTAAGATTTAAATATTTAAATAATACAAAATCAAGATATTGACGTAGGATTGCACGAACGATTGGATTTTCATTTTATCATTGCCAAAATAAGAATCGCATTCTATAACTTACGTAAATCGACTAAGAACGCAAAAGTAGATGGATTTTAATGTTATATCATATCTATTAGTGTATTATACGTAATTATGATCAATCTATCGTGTCATTATCTACTTAAGCAACGTATTTTGTTGAATCTCTAAAAAAAAAGTCAGTGGAGATGTTAGTGATGAGACTGATAACCCCCCTTGAAAAATTCCTGGATAAGCCACTGAAAGCCTACCTATAAACTATCGATTGTGCGAGATTGTTTTCGCAATAATCAATTACAAAAGATTTCGCTTCCAAACGTGCGAGAAGGGCATAAAGAAGGCGCTTTAGGTCTCCGTTAGGCTTACCCTGATATAGCTTGCTGAAGCCTTGCTTGTTGGTGAGGCAGTGCTCTTGCTAGGCATCCTTCACACGATGCAGTCGGTGTTGATTATCGTCCTGTATAAAATTTCTCTCCTACAGGTTCTGAATCCGAACCTGCTGAATAGAACTCCTTCACATAGGCGCCGTTCTGCGATATATAAAAATAGGAATACAATTTGGTTAAATTTATTTACCCGTCGTTTAAGTGTACGTAAGATCGATCAACGAAAAGCTATAAGAAGTTAAATAGTATTTCGACTTTACAGCCGTGCATCACAGGATATGCTGAATTATAGCTAGAGTATGTGGTTAAAATTTAAAAGTGTAGCTAAAAAGTCGAGTTATTTTCCTCGTTTACTTAAAGATAACAGTAGAGTTATAGTTTATTTACAATATTTAATAATACTTGGCCGTTGAAACAGATCGCATTGACGATTCAAAGAAAATGAGATATCCGGGGAAAAGAGAAAGGAATCTAATACGTACACATGCATATTTTATGGCTTCAGCAGTTACATTGATTCATTTTTTATTCGAGCCATAAATAGCTCTGCATAGCTAATTTTTTTAATTAATCATTTTGATAGCTTACAATAAATATCAATTCTCGGAGAGATGTAATCGCTAGGAATAAATCGATCAGTTGGTTTATTAGGAAATGTGTTGATATTTTATTAAACCAAGCTTTTCACCTGTATATGGAGACATACATATATACATTAAATTGTAAATATTCGCCGTCAGTCACAGATGGGTTCACTTGCTCATTCCAACATTTTTGGGGAAAGGTATTACCCACACGAAAGAGTACTAGCAACTGATAGTATGGTTTTTGTTTATGCCAACATTAATTTTTGTTTGTGCATTTATGTCACACACCTTACATAAATTCGCACATTAATCCACTCCCTTAAATCGACAAGCATGAGAAATTTATATTTGTAGTCTAAATCGTATACTTGTTTAAACAGTTTTGCTAAAAGTCTTAAAGACTTACGAGTTTTTAAGAGTTCAATTAAGTTTTATTTAGGCTTAAATAATATTTTCAAAGGTTGGTGCTGTATTTATCAGAATTGATTGAGTATATTATTTATATGAGTGTCCTGAAAGACATGTGTATCTCACCAAGACATTAGTCGTCACAAAAATTTCGTCACCTGCTGCGGTGGAAAAACATGTGAACCCACTGGCGAGCTATTCTGTAAGTACGAGCTTTATACCTGCATTTACAGTTCTTGACCATGTATACATACACATGAATAAGTTAGGTTGTTAAAGAGAGGGAAAAAATAAGATCCCTCTTTCTTAAGGCAAATAATAGATCATTCACCGGTATTTCAAAGTGTTGTGCACCAAATCGTATACTTTTATTTATGTAAATGATGCATCGTGAAGTTTTTCGTCGTATTGAAATGTAAACCGATTTTTTTACCCCGAGACATTTTTCACATTTCCTAGTCACCTCCCAGATAAGCACATAATTTTCTTAGTCTTATTCCCTCAGTCCACGGTGCGACACCGCACCCTTCGTGAACGGCAAAAATGGCTCTGAATTTCATTTGCTGAAAGGAGGCTTTTTCTTCCTTTGTGAGGTTAAGTGGGTGGCACCTCGAGAACCGACTTGACATAACGGCTTCGACGATGCGCAATTTCCCCTACCTCCCTCTCTTTTCCTCCACTTACCTCGACCCTTTCTTCTCCCCCACACCAACTCCTCTACCCGCCAGGCACTCTCACTCTCCCCCGACGGCCCACCCAGTGACTTCGTGAACGTGCAAATTCGTTGCTCACTCTCGCCCTCTCTCTGACAGAGACGCCATTAATTGGTCATAATTGTCTCTTGAACTCGGCGTTTTGTTTGCAGAGTTTTTAGACTCTCTGAACTAGCTCTCGCCCGCTAATGAACATGGTGACCCAGTAACGAATAAAAAAGGAGGAAAACAAAATTCGAAGAAAAACTTATCGCCTCATCTTGTAGAAGAAAAGCTGATACAATATATTTCCTCGTGGCAAATAAACTTCTAGCTGAGACTGCAGCGCCAGCGCTATCAAACGTGTACCAGTTTGCTGCATTCGTGTTCCTTCCGTTTGGATTTAGTGTCTGGCATTAATATTAATATTTATTTATGTTGAAAATCTTTTACAACAGAAAAGACAATCAGGTTTGAACATTACTGCTTACTCGACGGTTAAACTCTAATCAAATAAATTAATTTAATTTTTTAAATAGTTAAGGAAACTTGGACCATGAGTGCTCATAGTATACCATCAAAATAATATTGTACCAAAATGAATAAGTTTAAACAAGATACTTTTCAACTGAATTATTCACATGATTATTTAGATATAAATTATGAGAATCGGTTTCCTTAAAAGAAATTTTGTAGAAACCAAGTGGAAGCAGTAGTTATAGATACGTTTGAAAACATAACAACGTGCATAGAGGTTAATCAGAATATTTTATAATAAATGAATGGTACAATTCAAAACATTTTTTAAAAGCCTCAGAAGAACGTGAGGAGAAATAATATTTTCTAAGAAATTTGCTAATATTAATTTACTCGGTAACTCAAGGTAAATGTTTAATGGTATTCTTTGTGATTTAAAATTATTATTACGTTTTAATTGCAATTCTAATAATAATCAATGCGGCATCATGAAAATATTCAACAGCGAAATTAATTTCAAATATTTAAAAAATTTATGATGATAAGATTCGTTTATATCGCTGCTACGATATACATGAATGATGATTTTAAAATGTAAAATAAAACTACAGAAAAATTACTTTTTAACCTACTAACTTTTATATACGTTTAAGTACACTAAAAAGCAGAGAACAAGAAAATAATTATAATTTTCGTGTAAAAACTGGGTGGATTTTCAGTTAAATATAAATGTACATTGAGGAGAAAACGAAATATTTACAACATGAGCTACAGAACTTTTACACGAAAGTTGTAATTATTTACTTGTTTTTTGCCTTTTAGTGCACTTAAACTTATATAAAAGTTGGTAGCTTAAAAAGTAACTTTTATATAGTTTTATGTTAATCTTTTAATTGATGGAAAAAAATAGGTTTAATTTTTTTATTTTAAGCAATAATAATAATGTGAAAAGTACTTGGCCGAACGCGCACTTCAAGCTGAAGAAATAAAATTTGCGCTAATTATATAAAATAGCACCCCACTCATGTAAGTAAGGGATCTCAGTTTAAGATAGGCAAAAAAATAAAACTTTTTCGCCGCAGTTCCCTCACCTCTTCCCTCCCAAGAAGATGCCTTCCCCCCCTCCACGCCGTGTTGCGACACCTGCGTATTTGACATGCAGTTTGAGTGCCGGCTCACATGGGGATTACCCAGAACAAACACGCGGGTGCTATGCGGAAGTCACTTCGGTGACCCAAATAAGCAAGAAAATAGCGTGTTTTTCCTCTGCATTATTATCCTTTTTATGTTCCCCTCCAATTGGCGACACTCTCCTATGAGAAAATGTTTTCAGACCGAAACGTGAGCATCATATTCGCTTTGCCCCCTTTCCTTCCAGAAAAGATAGAGAGAGAAACAGAAACCATACAAAAATGCAGGACACACGTCGTATTTATTGCAGATTTCGTAGACATTGTGACAAAATCCCGTACGGCACTAAATCTTCAAACGAAATTAACCAACGTGACCCTCGCATTGAAATTGTCCGAGCTATAATTTTTCCATGTGCAAATGAATAAGTTATATAACGCGAGTTTAATGTTAACTGCCAATTCAATGAGTTTGGATTTCATCATCGCATCTTCTTTATGGTTGCTGACTGCTCTCAAGAGATGATCATCATTCGTATAAGCAGCGTTTCACATTTACAACTTGCATATCTTTTCATTCCCTTATAAGGCATCTGTGCTTCATGAAATTTTACTACTCACTCTTATGCAGACATTGAAATAATTGCTGTACGTGATGAACTACATGCAACTATAACAAATCTTTGATAAAAAATGCGTTTATTCAGATTCTTATTGACTAATGTTTTTTTCATGGAAGACCAATTAAAATAAATAATTGAACAAATAAAAAAGATGATTAATTGAGTGTGTGCATTTTTGGCTAATCAACCTCTTGGATTATTATAGCCATAGCTTCTTCCACACCGAACACATTCACACAAGGGCCTACTTTTAACGAAGAGCACCAAGGGGTCCAACTGCTTAACGAAGGACGGAACGCTGACTTTGGATGATTAATTGATATTAATTTGCTTTTACCGAATGGTTTCATTTTCATTCATTATAATAATCGGAGATTATTTAACGTACCTAATTTTGTAGCGATAATGAGAAATATTAATTGGTGCTACCAGCATCCCGTCCGGTTTCCAAATTGTCTCAGAATAGCCATTTTGGGAAAAAATGCGGCCTAAAATCTCATAAATAACACAAATGATTTTCTAAGTGCATCATTAGCAGCAATTGTAATTATATCGCAAGAATTATCCATATTTTGTACTATTCAAGTAACGGGTCTTACATATCGTTGGAATGTGATGGGAGGTGTGAAATGTTTGAATGATTACAAAACCCTTTGTTTCCACTTATTGAAGTAAAGTTGAACTGTAAATAAAAGTTTATTGCATACGCAGGAACAATTCCAATATGCTGCGTAAAAATACGCTATAGCAGAAGAACCGATCGGATGAGAGAGATAAGAGATAGAAGAGATGCTTATACGAACCAATAGGCTACGTTACGTCCTCTTTGACCTCCTTGGCTTGTTCCCTAACGACTGTTTAGGAACGCTCGAGGAGCAGACAAGAGAATGGGGAAGTGAAAAAAGCACACCCACAAAATGAGAAGTGGCGATGAATTCTTGACATCCTCATCTTCGACGCCTTATTCGTAAACGGAATTGAGTCGTACAGCTGTAAACACGCTTCGCCAGAATAGGGCAGTGATATCACCTTCCCTCCTTCCTTCCCCGAATGACAAACGCCGCCACTTTTGAAAAAAATCTCCTCGTTTTCCAATCGCTCTCTTTTCGAGGAGGTGATTAATAAGTCTTATGAGCGCTCCAAGTCCGCGGCAATCTCTTATTGTGCAGATCGCTAAAAGGGTTGCGAGCGCTGGCCTCGAGAATTTTATTGCTATTTTTCTTCTCTCTTTTTCCCTCCTTTTCCGTTATCTTAGCGCCCTTTTAAAATAACGACCGTTTGCATAAAACAATGAGCGAACGCGTTCCACTGTCCTTGTTCGATTTCTCATTCGAACGAGGATTTTTACACTCCACAGTTAATCTTCTTTTGTGTTCCAAGAGTTTTTCAACTTCGGAGCCGTTGCTTATTTTCCACCCTCGGCATTCGCTCGGCGCATTTAGGAATCGACTGATGGGATAGCGCCTTAACTGGCGACGCGCAGGGTAATTGCGTGTTGTTCCGCACAATAGCACGGGCTTCGATTTTTTTACCCAACTCTCGACTCGCGGCTGCAAAGGCATTGAATGTACGAGATAAAAGTCTCGCCGACGAAGCAGAGAAAATACGCCGCAAAACTTCGGCGATATTGGAAATGCAGCGTAATTTCCATCTCAAGCGAACCGTGGGAGATGGAAGAGTTTAAGAATCAGAGCGAAGGCTTAAAACATCGTAAACGGAAAGCCAGGGCTCTTCTAACATGCAACTTGACTAATATAGACTCAAGGTTGTAAATTCTGAAGCAAAGTTACAAAATCACATTTAGAAAAGTTTCTGAAATTATAAATTGCAAACGAAATTAACTAAATTGGTTCAAGATTGAATACAGAGCTTAACTTAATGACTATGGTTGTGGAACGGTTTCGATCCTTTATCTCTTTCTTGTGTTTTTCTCCGACTGTTTAGTTTAAGATAAAAATGTCATTCAGATTTTAATGTTTTTTATATTCCACTTTTAGCGCTTAGGGATATGGTTTTCTTAGAAGGCATAGGAGGGTTAAGACTTTAACATGACTAATTCTGTGATACAGTTACAACAAAACACACTTCTGTACTCATTCCGTCATTGGAGTCGTGAAATCAGCAAAGAACATACCACACGACATTTCTCGTTCAACTCTCCAGCCTACATTTAGCTTCTCGAGAATTAACATTCCCTAATGCAACCTTTTCCAATTAATCCAAAGACCTATAGCCATCTGCACCAACGAGAGTGAAGGAGCGTCAGAGTTTCGCGACAAAAACAACAGACACTCCGGCATGTTGAATCAATTTATGACCACTCTCGCATCCTTGGCAATTATCGCACCCAACCGCTCCTCAAGAGGTCATGGAGACTGAGCGTATGAAAGTGAGAAAAATATTGCAAAGAACGCCCGGGACACGTACGTCGCGAAAACGAGGCGAGGGGAATGGTCGGACGTTTTGTCAATTCATCACACCACTTTTCGCTTCCCTGTTCCTTACCCCGTCTCCTCCCACCTCCCCTCTCTCTCTCTCTCTCTCCTACCTCCCCTCTCTCTCTCTCTCTCTCCTACCTCCCCTCTCTTTCACTCCCCTCCCCTCTCTTTCACTCCCATCTCTCTATCCCTCGCATGCCGACAATAGCCTCCCCTTTCTTCTCTCTCTCTCACGCTATCTCTCCTACTACCCCTCCTCCCCTGCCCTTCCTCCCAGGCCTTTCTCGACACGCGCAAAAACACGGTCGAGCCTCTCTTTTTAGGGCCACCTTACCGCGACCCACGCAACGAGGAAGCGCGGTCGCAGAAGATCGTCTGCGAAGTGTGTTTGTCCGCGAAAAAAAAACCTTCGCCATGGGTTGCGCAATCCCTCTTTCCACTTTCTTCCTCCTTAGGTCCCACTGCCCTACCCGGGTGAACGCCACCGAAATTAACACACGGATCCGGAGCTCTGAACCCTCTTTCCGAGAAGAGGATTCAGTCACCTCCTGCGCCTCGTGGGACGGCGCCCGATTGAGGTCGCATCCCTTCGCCGCATCGGCGCACTTCGGATCGTTTTTTTTTATTTCGCACTGCCTCCTTCTCAGCACCGATTTTATTAAAACAGTGTGTCATGCCGTCGGATAATTACAGCCAATTATCGAAGTTCGAACTCGAGCTGCATTCTGGAGCATCGTTTTGCGAATCCTATGAGTTTACGAAGCGTGACAGAGTGTACGAGAAAAAAGAGAACTCGCTAATCTTTTCCTTTTTCCCACTTTCGCGCGCAGGTCGCCGCGATGCGGGCTCGTTAATGGATCTTAATTGAGGGGACGTTTCAGTCGAGAATGAAACGAGAGCAGGCGAGTGCGTGTTTGAGTGTCTCGAGAGAATCGAAAATCAAATTGTTGCGTTATTTGCCGCGCTTCGATAATGCCAATTCGCTCCAACTCGCGAAAAATGTCAGCCCGCGTCTCGTAGACAAAATGACGATTACTAAAACATTGAAAGGATGCCTCACGAAGGCTCGACGTAAAACTCGCCGATTATCTATCAATTTCACTATTCTGTGATGCGTTTTTAGGAGTGTTTCGTTTCCAACGTGTGCGCCTATTAGCTTCCTTCTGTCCGTCCCTCCGTACGCATGTTCGTTCTCGGCTTCTACCCAACGGATTTTCATGAAATTAGGTATTTATGACTTCTGGCCAAAGACAATAATAAAAGGCATGGAATAAAACTGGTGGCAAAAAATAAATTGGCAATAGAAAAAAGGAGTATTTGGCAGTATAAAAAATTAATGGCAGTAAAAAAGATAAACTGGCAGTATTCAAGAGCAGTAAAGAAAGCGAAAACTAGCAGTATTTTAATGCAACATGGCAGTAAAAAATGTCTGTAAAAAAATAAAATGTACCTTTGAGGAGGAGCAAAAAACACTTCAACCAACTTTCCCAACCCGGTGAGGACGAGCAAAATGTTCCTCCATGCAATAATGTCTCAAAACAAATTGTTCCTTTGAGAAGTAACGAAAATCACTTCAACCAACTTACCCAGCCCGGTGTGGACGAGCAAAATGTTCCTCCATGCAATTATTTCCCAAAAAAATGTTCCCTTGAGGAGGAACAAAAAACACTGCAACCAACTTACCCAACCCGGCGAGGACGAGCAAACATTGCAAACATTTCCCAAAACAACAAAAGAAGAACGAAAATCGCCATGGGTGACTTATACTGAAGCTTAGTCATAATTTGGTGTCCCTAATTGCAATTTCTTTACTGCTGCTTGAATACCGCTAGTTGATCTTTTTTACTGCCATTTTATTTTTCCACTGGCAATTTATTTTTTTTGGTTGAGAAATTCTACTGGCAAAATATTTTTTTACTGCCCAAACAAATTGTAGCGATAATAAAATGACAAAAATGATTTAGATTACCCATTCAGGGGCGCCACTTTACTGGAAACGAAAAACGAATTTTTCCTCATATCTCGTATAATATGTCATACCAAAATAGTCTTCAATTAAAATTTGTAGAACTAGCCGAATAAAATATTTCTTTTCCCATATATTTTTATCGTAGGAGTAGCCGTTTTCAATAAAATCCAACAAGATAGTCGTCATTCGCTTGGAACTAGGAAAAATTCATGCATAAATTCTTAATTGTTGTCAACACAAATAATCTCCGCGGAATCTGAAGTAAATAAGATCTGCTATAATTGCGAAAATACGTTTAATGTCATTACGAGTACATACAGAATTTAGTAAGCGGAAAGAAATGGATTATCTACGGCAAAGAAAATAACGTAAACGTAAATATTACAACTACTCAATTAAATTTCGGTATGCTCTAATACATTTTTCACTGTTTGATTAATTAAAAGTGATTATAAAATAAATTGGTAAATAAAAATGTAATATTTCCCTGAAATCATTTGTAATATGTATATTGTTAGTCATACTAAAATTACGTAAATAAGTTCCTTAATGCACCAACTTAGGGAAAGGAAGAAATTTTTAGTAGACAGAGACAATCAGGTCATAGTGTTTTGCTGTTTTATGGTTGTGCTTGTTCAAAGTATATCTTTTAGTTTCAAATACTCCATCGCACGAAACGCACCTGTTTGTAATACACCGTACACTTTCCTAACTTGTTTCTCACTACATCTAAAACTTTTAAATATACTAATGCTTTCAACCATGTAGTCATACCCTTCTGGAGTCGCTCTTGGCGTATTTCAAGAAGACTTTCTTTTTTACTCTCGTTTGAGGTACCAATAAAACATTTTATACGGCGTAAAATAATTATCATCGAAAAGTACATCTCTTTTGTAAAAATAAGTTAATTTTACCGTAAATTAGATTCAATGATTTCAAGGAGGGTTCTCTTGTGCAGACTATAAAGAAATGTTTACTACTTAAGACAGAGCTAAAACGTTTTATTTAGAATAAAATTTTGATATTAAAACAAAATTAAACAATATTTTCCAAAGGAAAAATTCTGTCAAATTGCAAAAAAAAATGCAGTTTATATTTCGTAGTGAGTACAGACAAATTTTAACTTCATTTCCACATAGAGTTGCGAGCTACAATTTCATAAAATTACGACGAGGTCAATGGTTTTCGTGAGTTCTCAAATTTTATTCTAATGATACAAATTAATATTTCTTCTGCAAATTACAATTTGCGAATGTTTTAAGCTAATTGCAAAATAAACACCAAAAAGAAGATAATTAAGTCTAAAACCCGTTCCTTCCCCTAAGAAAACCTCAGTAAATTGCTTCTAAGAACCACAAGAGTGTGCTCATCCGCGTTCAGGCGCCATTACTGCTACGCAGAAATGGGGCATTAGCTGCTATGGTACATACTACTGAGAGAGAGGGAGAGTGGGAAAAGAGGAAAAGAGAGGGAATGGAAAGGTCGCCTGAGGACGTCGGAGTAAAGGTATAAGTATGTCGTATACGATTTGCATTATTTCGAACTCTTACGGAGATGCTAGAGGGAGGAGTTTGGAGAGAGAGGGAGAGTGGAGAGGAGCGGAGAAAGGGGGCGAGAGATGAGGAAAGGTGAGATTCCAGACGATGGTCGGGGGAACGCGGAAGAGAGAATTGCGGGTGCGAAAATTGTCACCTAAATACAGCCCGCCTCGCCCTCCACTCGGCGAAGAAACAGATGAAAGCGAGCGCGCGTTTTAAGTAGCTCAAACTAGGGAAAAAATATTTGCCCCTCGCGTTAGCGTTGGTGTTTTTAAATCGAAGCAAAATATTTACCGGCGAACTATTTTTGGAAAATCTAAATGGAATATAGAATATAAAATGATTGCGAGCGCACAGTATCGAAAGCGAATTAATACCAAGTTGAAAATTAAAATCTAGCGGCACAACTCGTTGTAAAGTAATTATTTGAAGATAATGATAAAAAACGTGCCATTTAAAATACTCGAGACCTTTCTCAGTGTGAAAAAATCTCGAAATTTTATTGATTATTTACCTTTTGTGCACATAACCTCAGCTTGATGTGGTTTCAAAAAAATATGCAACAATCTAATTCGTGTTAAGTATATTTATAATAAAAAAATTATCATCAATTGAAATGTAATCGAATGTATACTATTCCGGTTATTTAGCATCTTTTAACGATCAACGTAAAATTTAATTAATGCCCACCCGTAATTTCCTGATTTTGGACAGTTACGCCGGTATTTTTTCGACCTACAGATATACTATACTACACTTCTTAATACATTTTAATTATATGTAAATTGTTTTACCTCATTGGAATTTATGAAACGATTCATCCCGCAGCAGGAAAAGCTGAAATACATTGATAATCGAATCGAAAGTTATTTGCGC
Organism: Tanypteryx hageni; assembly: GCA_028673005.1. Lineage (NCBI taxonomy): Eukaryota > Metazoa > Arthropoda > Insecta > Odonata > Petaluridae > Tanypteryx > Tanypteryx hageni. The sequence continues at coordinate 149,388,440 of CM054113.1, read as the reverse complement.
ACAAATTTGCGAAGTAACAAAATTATCATAGAGTATTTGTTAGCTACCAAAGAAATAAACTTCGGGTTTATAGGCAAACCGCAGATCACATCGCTGGAAGCCTATTACACAGGGGATAAAATTCTGACGGTAATGATTAAAACATCATTTTGATCATTAACCCTTAATAAGTCGCGTGAAAAAAAGTTCCGTAATTAGTCGCGTGGAATCAATATGACCCCAAAATGATTTCTAAAGATAAGCAATAATATATTAATTTATTTATATTTTACTGGAAATAAAATCAATCTTACATTATAATACAATTATTTATTAATAATTTGTACAATAAACATTGATTAAAATAACTTAAAATATTTTTTTTGTATTTTCTAATCACTTTCTCTCTCCCCACATTCAATGCACTTCATTATCATATGGTCTTTGCAAGTAAAAGCTCCACAATTTCCACATCTAGTGGACACTTTATTGTCCTTATTTCTTGGGCAATGTTCGCATCTTCCTCTTGATAGTCCCGATCCCGGTGATGGACCTTCCTCCGCAAGTCCCTGTTGAGTGCATATGCGCTTTCAGAGATGCCTAGATATAAACTAACTCTGAGACCTCAAAATCTGTAGATCCTTTATTAATTCCTTCGATAATGATTTCAAGAAATGTTACCTAGTCATTTCCTTTTGAACGTTTTGTTTATAAACAATAAAGGCATTTATGGCAGAAACGTTCAGCAAATGAAAAAAAACAGCTAACGGCCATCTTTTTGTTCTCCTGCCAACATTATAAGCAGCGCAGAGCTGATCGCATGTATCTACACCACCTTTTGTTGCATTGTACATAGTAACTATTTCGGGCTTACGTAGATCTTGCGTGCTCTCGTCAATTATATTGTCGTGATGCATGGTTGAAAGAAGTATCACGGCTCTAGTTTTCACTGGAACATACGAAACTAGTGTGATGTCTTTAGTGAAACCAAAAATGCTGCTCCTAACCTCCCTGTCTCTCCTTGGAAGAAACTCAGCCGGAATTTCTTTTTTTATTTTTTCGCAAAGTGCCTATAAGCGTTAACTTATAGTCCGACAGTAGTGACTTTGCTAGGGAGACGCTTGTATACCAATTATCTGTAGTAACGTTTTGGTTCGTTCCTTTTATTGGCCCTACTAAACGTTTCACCACCTCATCAGGCTTATTTCCTAGTGCATATGGCCCTTTTGGTTTGAACACCCGCGTATATCTCGAACTTCAATAAATAAAATGTTTTCGCATCCACTAATGCAAAAACCTTTATTCCGTACCTTTTCGGTTTGTTCGGGATAAACTGGCGAAAAGAGCACCGACCTATGAAAGGAATCAGTTGCTCATCAATTGTCACGTATTCCGTCGGGATGTATGCCTTTTCAAAGTTATCTAACGATATTTGAATAAGCTCCCTTATTGGTGATAGCTTGTCAGTTATTTTACGCACTTCTCGGGTAGTAGCGTCATCAAACCGTATGCATCTCATCAAGAAAAGAAATCTTTTAGATGACATGGTCAAAGGAAACATTTCCATTCCAGTGCCATCATTCGCCCACAAATCTTTGAAATTGAGATGAGCAGACTTCAACACACCTGACATAAGTAATAACCCCAAAAAAGAACGCATTTCTTCCCTTGACACAACTTTTGCATCACGATCTCTTTCAAAATGTTTTTGAACTTTATCTACATAAATATTCGTATTTTTTACAAGGATATCTAGAACAAGATTATCAAAAAATAATGAGAAAACCTCAAGAGGAGTTTTAGCACTCTTCGCAAGAATTGTAACACCTGGACGTTGAGTCACTATATTGCGTCTTCTTGTTCTCACATTTTTTGGTGGAAGGGTTTTTTCCCATTTCATAGACTTATCTTTGCTAAGGTATTCACTAACTGATGATTCCTCTTCTTTGCGTTCATCATCGGAGTTAACATCTTGTTCTGTGTCTGAGTAATGATCACTATACTCCTCGAATTCCTCATCTTCATCGTGTGCGTGTGTGCGGCCGAAGTAAGAAAACACCCGGAGAATTCCGAAAAGAGTACATTGGAGGGGGAGGAGGGGGGGAGATGGGAGGAAGAGGGGTAACCAACCTATATTGAAAATTAGTGAAGTAGAAATGTATCATAAGAGAACTAGTGTTAAAACAATGAAATACTGCTTATCAGGAAAATTATTTGTATTTCTGATGTGATAATAATAATCTGTATTGCGTTTAACCCTTCTAGACCAATAGAGAAAAAACAACAGGTAGAGAGATGTCAAAATAAAAGCAACTTTTTTAACCTCGTATATACATAACAAATGGATACACACCAAAATAGCACACTAAAATAGTTTAATTTTCTCAATATTTACAATATTTATACTATATATATATATATATATATATAAAAATATCAAAAATAACAAATTTAAAAAAAAAAACAAAAATACTAATTTCTCTTCTAGAATGTCAGTGTCGAAGGTAGAACAAGTTGGGGTTAGATTAACAATACATTTCTTTAGATATTGACGAAAAAACATTGCTTGGGGTCATATTGACTCCACGCGACTAATTAAGGGTTAAGTTAGCCTTTGCAGATAAAATTACACATTATAGTATGTTATTACCTAATACAAGTCAAATAGTATTTATTGATAAGACAAACAAAATTATCGTGCAGTAAAAGCTCGCTAATACGAAATCGATTAACACAAAATCCTTGTTTACACCAAGTTTATTTCAACTCCCTGCTGAAGCATAGACACCTGAACTACATATATTATGCAATGCGTAAAAGAAATTTTAATTATAAAGTATTATTTATATTAATAGGAAACAATGCAATTGGGGAACTAGTTTTGACATGTCATTTGCAGTTTTTAATTATAACAAACCTCGTAACTAAAGGCCATGAATATTTCAGCTCCATGAAATTAGTATCAATGAAAATTTACCGCATTATGTGTGTTGTATTTTTAAATAACTGTACCATAGTTTTTATGGATTAAAATTTCTGTAGAATGGTCTTTTGGGTCTCAAAAAAAAAAATAAAATTAATTCAAGTGTCCTAAGGGACAGTTTATTTACATTTATGCAACATATTATTATAATTATCAATATTGTGCTTACTTCCCTAATAGAAGAGTATATTTAATTTATCAGAATATTGGAGTTAATTAAAATTTAAAAGGCCTATCTTCAGTGATTAGTAACTAGACGAGTAACAAATATTACAATATTTTAACATTTATAAATCAATTTATTCTCCAGTTAATTTCAAATTCTGAAAATTTCCCGCCATTGGAGAGAATTTCTGGATAGTTTACATTCTTAAATTTCAGAGAAATGACAAATTAATAACGTAGTAGAACAGGGACGGTAAATCTTTTTTTCTCGCGTTCCCAAATTACAGAAATTGCCTTTCCATTTCGAACTAACGTACCAATTATAAATACTTCCCAAAAGAAATAATTTTATGGCTTAACTACGATCATTCATTCTCAGACTTAGAGCTCATAAAACGAGATTGGTTATAAAAGTTCAAATCATCATTTAAAAAGACATATCTTCCCAAATTATTTAAGGTTGAACAACAATTTTGGAGCAACAAGCATCTCGATCTCTGACAAAAAGTCACTATTATCCAGTTATTTTATCAACATAATTGCAATCTTGTTGGCAATAGTTTTTTATGTTGAGTCAGAAATAGAAAAATATTAAGGACACAGTCAATAAACAATTTCTTTCTGTTGCGTGCCAACCAAAATCGTCTTGCTTGCCACAGATTTGCCATCCCTGTAGTAGAAGGTCCTACATCCATAAATTATGAGAATGGGACTGTTTCCGTTACCAGTGCTACGTGACCTGCCGTTGATTCTTATGTGAAAATCGAGAGTCATTAGGGTTAATCTTTTATTTCTCCTCATCTACATAAAATTAAATACAATGTTAAGTTATGCCATTATTATTACAAAAGAAAAGTACATTATATCTGAAGACGGTTCAGTTGAAATACTCTTAAGGTTTATCCTATCGTTGCATTGGTATAGGTGTTACCTACATATGTTACTTCCACGGAAAAGATCGTATAAGATGCAGATTTCCTCACTTTACATCTGGTTTTGAAACTTTCGTCGAAGAGATTTTTTGTCCAGGGCTATTTCAATTCTTATTATGCGAGGGGAATATCGAGTGGGATCGAGCAATCCATCCAACCGAAGGAGACTAAAACGAGGCGATCCTTTCAGAGCGTTTTGCAACCTTTGACGGGGTCATCCCGCTGCCCTCTTTCGGTTCACTCAAAAAAAGCCTGAATATATGCGAGAGACAATGAGTTTGCAATCTTTTCGAAGAGTGTGCCAGATGGAGAAGCTCAGAATTCACCGTGGGCCAAGGTGAAAGATCGGCGGTGATTGCGTAGGACCGCAACCCCTTTCGCCAAGTTGCGTCCGTAAGAGGATTCGGCAATGGCTATTTCTGAGAAGCTATCGGCCCACCTTCCACCTCTTTGCCCTCGCCTATCCCGGGGAAAAGAGATCGAGTCGACTCTGGAAATATTTGTGTGCGTCTTTCAGCGATTAACTTCCGCGTAAAGAAAAGCCCTACTTTAGCGCCTCGTAGGGTCGAATAGAGGCGGCACCTTTTCCTGTTCCGTTAGGTCTGATTGTTTCTGGGAAAGGATAAGGTCCAACCGGATTCTTATTAGAAAAGGAATAACACGCCATAACAAGACTAAATAAAAACGTTCACGCGCTTGGTGGCCGTCGAGTTCTATGCGCCTGCCAAAGGCACGAGAGGGAAAATACCGGGCAACGCAATCGCGAAAATTTGGAGCGTATAAGTTCCATTCGCCCAGTCCACAATGCCTCGAGGGATAATAATCTCCTTGTCCGAGGTGACAAAGCAGAGAAAGTGCAGAGAGTCATCCCACTGTTCGCTATTTTAGCCTTAATCGAGGTCGTTCTACTTTCCCGCACCCGGATGCTCTTCTCGAGCGCGATGAGTCACGCGGAAAAAGTGAATCGCGAAACCCCTGATCCATTTACAGAGGATTTGATTACGCTTTTATGACATCCTCAGGCCATAGAAGATGATTTTTTTCCGTTCCGCCTCTAGAAAAGCCTTCGTAGATGAGTGATTTACCCTAGAGAATAAGGCCGTGTGTGTATCTGAAATTGATTGACTGCGTAATTACTTTTTTAGTGCAAACGGTAAAAGGTGATGCACCGCTGCAGCAACGTATGAATAAATGACGAATCCCTAATTATGGACGAGAGTGAATGTATGCGCAACAGGAGTAAGCGTCTAATAGGATGTAACCGCAATTATTTACACGTCAAAACTGTGATACTTTATAGTTTTCCATCCCGCGGTAAACCGTCGTAAAACAAATAACGACCATAGAATAAAAATAAAGTATTACATGCACGGTCTTCTGATGAACAACTATTCGTCGCAGTTAACTAATAGCACGTTATAAATATTTAATGAAATCAAGACGTCCGTTGAAATGAAAATTCTTTCTCGATAACATAACTAATATCCATTGGAAGCATTTTTCATTTTTTGTAGTTTTCTCCCTTCTCTATCGGTAATGAATCGGCGTGTCACCACCTTCAGAATGATACATACATAAGTTAGTGCGTAATACTTATTCTCCATCTCGCTCCCTTCCATGCCATTCACTCTCTCCTTTTCATCATCCTCATCCCTTCCCTCTTACCATACCATACCCCCGAATAATCCTCCCCTCATTTCTTTCCTCTCTACCCTCCATCTCTGTCTCTTGCTCCAGCTCCTTCAGATTCACTGATAAATCTTAACCTAGATACGTACGCGATGAGGGTCTTTGCCTCCTCGAACAATATGATGGGGGAAAAGCGAGGATTATTTCCAGAGCTCTCCTATGAATGGATCGAAGTGATTTGTAAGCATCGATTCCGGCGAGATTTCAGAGATACCTAAGATAGAAGAGATAGACAGTAAAGCGCTCTTTATTTATTAATCCATTGTTTTGTATCCTCTAACATGTGTCAGATTAGATCAAGAAGGTGATAAAGACGCCACGGGAATTTATGGAAGACGTCACAAAGGTCTCCTTACATCGCTTCCTGATAGGATGAAGCTTGAGTGTGAAAATGATCTAAATCTAAATGATTTATAAGAAAAAAGAGGGAGGTAATCGCCCATTGCCCTGCATTTGATGGATTCTTAAACACAATATGCGCAAAATTCTCTGATTATGCGCTGCAGAGCAGGTCCATAGGGCACAGGAAAGAAAGATTCTGAGAGACTTACAACTTTTTGGGGATTTTCAGATTTTCCTTTGGGAGGTTTCTCGATCCACCCTTGATTAGAAGTGGTCTAGTCTCTTTTAAAAGCTCAATTTTTTGTTATCCTTAAAAAATTATTTGATACAAATACATGAGTAAGGCAGCGATTTCCAAGTTGGGGATCGCAGGTTTTCTGGAGGATCACGAAGATGGAATTATAAATTTAGCAGTTTCAATATTTGGTTATTTTTTATTTAATTGCATTATTTTATTTCATTACCATTATTAACAAAAATCTTTATTTTTAATAAATATTCCGTTCACATTATATATTTTGGTAGATGGACAGGATTAAGGGGATCGCGATAAGGACTGCTGCGTTAAGTGAAGGTCGCAGTTGCAGTAAGTTTACGAACACCTAGGTTACACCATATCAGGCATACCTCTTATACTTAAAGTGGCTCGTAAAATAACTGCTATAACACAAGTAACATCGTGAGTAATAAATGTATATATTTATAGCTCTATTTAATTATATTAAAATAATTTTAGAAAATTCCGTCAATTTTACTTTTGAGCTAAATCTCTAAATGATTTCTTTGCAAATTTAATTAACGAATATTATTCAATTTTGAAGATATGGCGTAAATATACCCAATACCTTAACTCTAAATATAAAAACATTCAGGCCTGGCGCAAATGGTTTTGGCGGGCTATGCAAAACAAAATGTCGCGCCCTTGTCAAAAGTAAACTTTTTTTAGATAAACATTTTTCTGGAAATTCTTTTTACTGTAGCTAATGGAGAAGGAGGCTTTTCCAAACTTATACTTATCAAAACTTATTTAAGATCCACAATGCTACAAACAAATTTTAATTCTTTAGCACAAATTTCTACGGAGTATATGATCTTTTGGAAAAGTAGTCAAGTTAAGCTAGAAGCAATCCAAACATACGCTGGTCAAAAAGCAAGAAAAAAATCTTCTTAATAATAATGTTACAATCATTTTTCTAACAAAAATTAAAATAAATGTTAAATTTAATTTAATTAGTTTCATTGAATGACATTATTTTAATTCTTTAGCACAAATTCCTATGGAGCATATAATCTTTTGAAAAAATGGTCAAGTTAATCTAGAAGCAATCCACACATTTGCTGGCCAATAAGCAAGAAGAAAAACTTTTTAATAATGAAGTTACAATTATTTCTCTAACATACACTAAAATAAGTGTTAAAATTAGTTTAATTAGTTTTATTTATGTTATTTTATAAAAAAACTTTTGGCGCCTTCGATTCAATGGCGTCCTGTGCCCAAACTCCCCTTCTGCCGACCCTGGACATATTTTTCATTTAGTGTGCCTCCCACTCATCAAAGACGCATAGACAGCGAGGGGAGAGCTGGGCTAAAATGTATTGAGCTCGTTTCCTGTTCACGAGGTGAGAGCTATAAAAAAATGACTAAACATAAGCGGAAAGTGAAGACGCCCCTTAAAGAGCGGAAGAGGTCCACAAAAATCCGAAAGCGAATTCAATCGCGTTTTTCACGGACAGGAAGCAAACTCTCCGGATAGGCTTCCTCGTTAGTCACCTGCCGCCGATTCCGCAGAGGCATCGGTAGGAACGTGCAGGAGCCAGCGGGTTGGAAGCGATGTAAGGGTCGAAGGAGGCGGGAATAGGATAAGGCGAGAAGAAGGAAAGAGGGAGAGGACCCGGAAGTCTTTCCCCGGCCAACGATGGTGGGGGCGATAAAAATCAGGAGGGTTAGGGTTCAGACAGATATTTTGTGTTTGCTAAGAGAGAGAGACGGAAGAGCGAGGGAGAAGGTGGAAAATTAACGGAATCACGTCCAAAGCGGATGCTTCGTAAGAAAACACAGCACAGAATAAATCCTGTGAAAGTAGCTCGTAGTAGTAAATGATTTTTTAAGTGCGTCGACGGCTATGGTCATTTTGCACTGTCATCAACTGGACATACGCACAGAAGGAAGGAGGGAAACACGGTGTCGGCATTAGCCTAGTCTTTACGAAAAGCACCAAGGGGCCAATTGCTTAACGTCTTTTCCGAAGGACGAAACGCTGAATTTGCGTGGTCTCCTCAAACCACACAAACAGGGGGCCGGGCGACCTTGGAAAAAATCCTACTTGCGCAGGATTCTAGGATTCGTGTCCGCTGCACCTTCGAGCAGCAGGCGAGTAGCAGCCAGCGTCCTAACCACTACACCACCGGCACCCCCTGTGAAAGTAGCCTTCCTATTTTTTCATTCGCTTGATCAATTTAAGAAATCATGTGGATTAATAACGTTTCATTAGTCGATCACTGGCGTACAGTGAAAATTAGAATTATTACAAATACGTTTTTAACTTAATTGGTGTAATAATGAAAATTACCCTTTGAATTCATCTTACGCTTCAAGATATGTAAGTTTGAAGAAGTTGTAATGAGAAATATATAATGAATTCGTTTAAATTTGACCGCATTTAGACTACTACTACTACATCAAAAAGTGGAATAAAATAATGTATAGCAAACAATTACAGTCGAACTGTTACGAAAGCAAATTAAAATATCAAAAATCGTCTCTTATTCTAACTAAATAAATAATGAAAATAATTTTTTGTCTGTGCAAATTCAGTCAAAATATATATCATTTTTAGTGCACTACTTGACTGGAGAATTAATTCCACTCGGTCGATCTTCAACCACAGTACTAAATGTGATCAGTCCCCTATAAAGGTCGCAGAATGATCCACTACACCTTAGTGAGATAGGAAAAGTGTCTCATTTCGTATCGAACGCAAGGAGTGAAAATAACAGTCCGAGTTTTCGTACAAAATAACACATTCTTTACTAGAATACTGATAATCCACAACCCGATCCGCGAGTGAAAGTCTAATTACATATTAAGAAAAGTCAAACGACAAAAAGTTAATTTTTCAACAAAAATTCTTATCTTTTTGAGCGTTTAGATCATGAGTTTGTATTCAATTCCAACCGATTTTGAGGACTTCAGATGGGAAAGGGTTAACCCTCTATTTTTTTATTATTAATTGAGATATGTCATTATCACATTCAATATTGAGAAAATAAAAGTAGAATACTTTTTATTATAAATTAAATCTTAGATTTTTAAACAAGTATTCCAGAAAGAAAAGTTAAATAGCTAAAAAATCGTAGATGTGCATTTAGCAAACGTGAATGATATAGAATGAGAAAAGGAAACCATGAGAAAATGAACAGGCTGAAGAAATAAAGCTTTTGGAAATTAACTGAATAAGATTAATATGTAAGGGCTGATAGAACGACAAAGACGTACATAAATTTATATAAATATACTTCAACTTCCAACTGAACGTAGAAAAAATTATTTAGCAGCATTAATGAACGAAAACGTTTAAGTGTATTGAAGAAACATTTACCTACAAGCAGAATCCTGGGCAATTTCCGCGAAATGATAGCTTGGAGCTTTTCATATTAATCCAGTCAATGAATAGGAATCATCCTGAATCCAATGCGCTGCTTAGATGGACTTGATTCTAGGACTCGAACCATTGGTGGGTTGCTATTTTTGAAAGAGTGAAAACAATTATGAAAATTAAAATTATATTAATATGACGATAAACGGTAAACGTTTTTACTGAAATGGACATTGAACAGTTTTGGGCTACTTTTCTTTGAAAAATATAATACGACTGCGCTACTCGACCAGTAATGCAATATAGCCTTAGGATATCGATGAATGTAAAATGATACGCGAGAGCAGCAAGCTGTAAACGGTACTCCCTCTCTGCGTTCCACACGCGAACTTTGCTTTCCCCTTCCACTTTCTGCCACTTCATCCACCCCGAAATATTCCGTGTCTAACAAACGCAAAGAATCATGGGAACATGGCTTCCGAGATATGTTATGTCTTTCTATTCTCATTTTTCTAAAAACTTATCTCCGGCGTAATTTCAGGGTAATATAGAGTACATATGTCTGAACATGAATACTGCAAATCACACACTGAATAAAATATAAGCAAAAAGTATACTTATATGACCTTATTCACGTAAAAATTTAAAACAGCCACTCGTTTTACCTGGTCCACAAAATAGTTCCACGGACCAAAGAACGAGAATTTTTATATTCAAACTCGTAAATATAATAATTTTGAGCGATTCATACCACCTGGCGTCATATATAATGATATCGTTCATAAAATCTTGCATTATTTTTTGTTTTAAAACATATTACTTGACAAACCTCGTAAAATAATATTTCGAACATAGGCAAAAGACCATCTTAAATATAATTTGAAACAGTTTATAACATAAATCCAAATTATTTTTATATAATATTAATGTGATTATAAATATTCATCCTCACCTAATTCAAAGGTTAATTCTTGCTCCAAAGCCAATTAATTTCGATATCGCACCATCGAAGCCACTTCCAAGGACACGAACGCCAAGCACGTTCATACGCTACTGCATATCACGTGACCGACCCCCCAAGCAGTGCTACCTCTATCGGGCCCAAGGGATATTACATTAAACGAATTCCAGGACCTACTTCATCCTTTGTTCCATTAAAACGGTCGTTAATGAGAGCATTAAGTTTCAAATGGCACAGACAATAGATATAAAATTGCAGTTTATAATGTGTAAAACATATCGGAAAAATAATAATTTTTACATCACAAAACGGGCCTTACACGCTTGAAGAACAGGGAGACAATGCAATGTTGCCATATTTCGCCGAAAGAAGATTGAACTCAATCTAACATTTAGACCGGAGAGGGGTAACCTTTTCTACAAGGCGGGCCTCATTGGAAGTTGAGCATACTTCGGTGGGCCGGATTAGACATTAAATAGGAAGTTACCTATAGGTACCATAAAAGTGAAAATCAAGTTTAAGTTAGGTTTTAGAGTTAACATTTCAGTATTAAATTTTTTATTATCATAATTTGAGCTTTTAAAATGTGTTACATTAATCGGATTTCTATTTCATCATAGCTTCGCGGGCCGCATAAAACGCTAGCGGGGGCCGTATCTGGCCCGTGGAATCGTTGGTTATCTATACCTGATTTAGACTGAAATCACATAAAGATAGCTTTCGTTTAATTATAAATTTAAATAAATAAATTCAGGAATATATATTAATTCTATTTACTCGTATATATATATATATATACACATATATATATAATATAATATATATATACATACATACATACATCAAAACCAATCAATAATAAACGAGAGGAAATAAAATTTGACCTATTGTAATAAAAAGACATTTTCTCTTTCAATTCTTAACTCTTTATTTATTGGGCTAACTTACGATTCTAAACATTATTTCACGTTAAAAAAGTAACTGTTTTAAATTAACTTTTTCAAAAATTCCACAGCATGATTTTGTTTTTGAATACTAGCAATGATAAAAGTGGCTTTTTAGTTAAACGAAGTAGATGTTTTCCATCAAAAAATTTGAGCAAAAAGAGTTAGTGTGATACATAATGATAAAATATTCCTTGTAATAAGCCATCTATTCCGTCTATATTTTTCAAATTTTATTCTGTTAGGTATATTGTTTTATATAAATTTTTAATTGAATTTGCAGCTTTTTATTGTTATGGTGGCTTGGGAATAATTAATACAACGAAAGGATCTTTTCAAAAAATTCGTTACAACGAAATGTCGTCTGCGTCAAAAATTTTCTTGGGGGATATTGGATGAAGAAGAGAATGAGTTCAAAAGAGGGTGAAGATGAAAAACTTTATCTTTTGAATTTTTCAAATTTCATGTAAAATTTCTAACACTTTGCTAAAACCAGTCGATTGAATCTTCGATTTTGATACAGATAATCTTAATGTCACACCTTTCCCATCGATTTGTTTGCTAAGTCATTCTGACTATTCATTCGTTAGCAGACCGAGATAAAAAATTCAGTCGATTTTTCTTGTAAAGTTGCATGACGCATTTTCCAGACGATCCTATCAAGCGTGGGTGTTTCGTTTGGATCGGGTTTTTTCCCAAGCTGCCCCAATAACATATTCATCCTACGCTCTTCCTACAAAAATCATTCCCTTTTGTCATTTCCTACTACTGCACGTAAAGAGCTAAATTTCTGAGAAAATTGAAAGCAATAAGAACTTACCATTTTCTTTAGAGCTGACGACACACAAACAACGAAATCTATTTATGCATGCAGAAACGATGACAAATAAGGAATCTTCAAAATTTATCGACACAAATCGAAGTGTGCACACACCAGATTCTTGCTTGCACCGGAAATTTATTGGATGGTTATTGCTGTAAGCCAATCACGTTACCTCGCCTTTCGACTCAATTAGGCTGAAATCGACTTGTAGGATTCAAAAGCGGATGCAGGGGTGGACCGGTAAACGAGCACGAAGACATCATTACATTTGCATATAGCTAGTTTCCAAATACGGAAACGATCCTAAAAAGCCGCGGCTATAAATAGGGATAGCTTGTGAATAAGAAATGAATTAAGAGGCTGTTGGTAATTGGAGAACGATTTGCGGAAGTACAAACCACGCGTATAAAGATCCAATGTAAGCAAATGCACGTCTTTCGCCTTATTAACATTTGCTTTAATGGAAACTTCTCTGTAGACGTGAAGTGAGGCAAATTTGCTATACATATGTTTAAAGCATGTTGTCTGTACATAACAATGACGGATGAGGTTGAACGCGATCTTTAATATTAATGTAATAGAAATATTTATTTTTCTTAAAATATAAACTAACAATAAGTTGAATTGTTGCTGGTCGATGAAAATTTTTTCACGATTTTACGAAATCTTCCACTACGTATGAAATAATACTCCTTAGTCACGAGATATTACCATCAGAAAAGTTGATAATCTTTAAAGAGAGCTTCGACCGGTTGTGATGCATACAATATTTTTATCGACATGAGGGCTTTTCTTAACATGACCGCAGTGATACAGTACGTGCACGTCGCGAGAAATCTCATCATCGAGTTCTTATGTTAAAGGTCATGTTCCAAAGCGCCATCCAATCGTGCCACTGTCCTTCTAAGGCAATAATCCTGCTTAAAGGGTATCTTGTCGACGAAGCCAAGCCAAGCGCGCGTCGTGCATATGGGGAAGACGCACCACGAACGCTCAAGTGGACTCGCAGGGATTGTAACCCGGGACCTCGACTCCGAGCAACCAGTCACGCTGCTTGCATCGCATCGCATCGAGAAACGAAATACTTTAATAAAGAAATCGCGTAGCAAAGCGGCATTCGAGAAAGGAATAAGAGAGAGGAAGTTGGAGTGGAATGGGAAAAATGCATGGAATTAAAAGTGTATGCGAGAGAGAGAGAGATGAGTCGGGGGGAGAAAGAAATGGAGTGGAGAGAGAGAGAGAAGGAAAGGGAGTGAGGAGAGAGAGAGAAGAAAAGGGAATGAGGAGAAGGGGAAGGAGACAAAACAGAAAGTTGTGGAAAGATAAGGGAGAAAGATGAATCGGAAAAGAGGAAGTGGTGAGTGTGTATGTGTATGGTGTATGCCGAGTGAGCGATGAATAAGGAAAAAGGTAAAAGGAAAAAAATACAAAAAGAGAAAAGGATGGAGGGAAACGTAGGGAAAGAGGATAAAAAGTGAAGAGAAGAAAGTAAGGATAAAGTAGAAACGCGTGATGAAGAAACGGAAAAGGTAAGACCAAAATAAAAATAAGCACATTACGAATGGAGAAAAACGAACAAAGGAGAGAAATGAAGGTAAAGGTAAAGTAAAGAGAGTAACGAATAGGGAAAAAGAGAAAAGGAGAAATGACGGATGAAGACTAAGGAGAAAGAACGAAAAAAATTGCGAGGAAGGGAGGGAGAGGAAGAAAAAGCGAGGTGGAGCAACAAAAAAAGGAGTCGGGGGAAGAGGGAGGATTGGTGAGGGAGGGAAGAAAGCTAAGGAAGGAAAGAGGGAGGGAGAGAAGGAAGAATCGGACAGGGAGAGAGAATCTTTTGTCTCTTTTTTGTCAAGAAGTGTGTGCATATTATACCCTCGCCCATCTGCGCTCGCCTTCCGTCTTCTTTCCTTAAAAAGGGAACGCTCTTTTACTCACAATCTCATTCTCCCCCCTCGCCCCCTCCCTCCCGCTCTTCCTCCCTCCCTCTACCTTCAAACACAATACCACCTGGACCCGATTTTTTTCGCTCGACCCACCGACCATCTCCGGATCATTTTTTAAGCGTCCTTTTTTTTCGGATCCCTTGTGGGACTGAGTGACCGGCGAGGCTATTTCCAAACGAAGGCAATGCCTCCTCGTCTCGCTGCACTGCATTCAGACAGACCAACTCACGGTTTGGGTCACGCACGCACGTGGTCTTCGGGAATATCATGGGATGAAATGGGTGTGTTTGGGCGATTCTGTTTGGGATTTATCCTTTTACCGGCAAGGAGACTGACCAAAACACGATAAACACTTAAATATAAGTCCGGTAGCCTTCGAATCCTTATAGTTGACGTTCAATCAACGAACATTCTTCGAAGGATAAATAATTGGGAATAGCATACCATACGGTTAATATACAGGATGCGCGTTTTAAACTTTAATAACTTTGTATATGCACATGACAGAAACAATATGCAAAAGGTACGTAAAAGCAAATTTAATAAATTTTTATCACTGTAAACATTTCTAGAGTTCAACATAACCGCCAACGACGTTCAATAAGATTTTCCAACCCATTGAAAACATTCCACAATTGGCGTTGAATAACTTCATGAATTGGTCCTTATGTAACCTGGTTTCGAAGTGTAAACTACACTTTTGGCATTTTTCCATAAAAACTGGTCTAATAGTGAAATGTCAGGTGAACGAGGTGGCCTATCAATGATCTACCGATCCACTTATCCGGGAAGATGTCATTAAGCAACTATCGCACACTCAATGCATAACGACACTGGGCACTATCTTACTGGAAGAAGGTGGAATTAGAGAGATTTAATTGTCGGAGTTTAGGGATGAAATAATTCTGCAGCATTGTAAGATAACTTACTGTTTTCTCTTCAAATAAGCAAGGACCAACTATGCATGACTTCCTTAAAGCACACCAAACGTTGATTTTTGATAGTATCTTTCATGTTGTCGTTTTTTTATATTTGTTACGAACCCTAGAAATGTATACAGCGAGAAAACTTTATTACATTTGCATTTATATGCCATTTACTGAATTCTTCTATCACGTGGGCATAAAAGGTTATTCAAGTTTAAAAGTGTACACGTTCTTTATAAACATCCTGTATATGTGGCCCTAGTTCAATAGGCATGCATTTTTTAATATTTAAAACCAAGAAATCATAATTAGTTTCTTACATGAGATCACCGTTAAAGGTATTTGAAAATTATCTTGGGTTGAAATGTTACTATTAAAATTAACTTATATTCCTAACACCCATAACTGGAACGCTTTGTGTAAAATATACATAATATTATTATTATTATTATATTATCTACCGCTTTAGATAGTTACAGTACTCTTCCCATAGAAATTTAGAAAACAAATCCAAATCAAAGGGGTTGCATTTATGGTTATGTCGGAAAGGGGAGGGACAGTTATTTGGAGCCTTGAAGGTGAATAAATTTATCATTTCCTCAATTTTAGTACTCATAAAAATTTAGTAAAAATATAATTCCTATCATGACTTTCCCTGACTATTGAAATAAATGGCGCAATATACACTGCACAAGCTTTCTCATATACGTATATACATTTGGTCGACTGAGTACGCTTATAAAAGAAAAACGCTTATAAATGAAAGATAACCGTAGTTTAGTGTATATATTAATGCCACTGGTCGATATTTAGTAATTTTTTGGGACATATGGCTTTGTAAGAATTATTTGTGACATCAGGCAGTACGATTGGATGGATTTTAATCAAACTCCTTATAGCCATTTTTGAGTAAATCGAATTTTGTTTAAAAATATACTAGAATAAAGTACCTTAATTGTTGGGCATTATCGTTCATCTCTTCAGAGTGCCTATTATGAATGATATTATCCAAAAATATGAGATATCATTCGATTCAGTTTAACCGTTTGGGCTGTAATAAGATTTTTAGTGGATCGCGGCGGAGGCGTGACGTCATAGGGCTTGGGTAAGGCAGCTTAGCGTACATTGTAATGCCACTGGACGCCGTATAGTGATGTCAAGAGATATATAGCTTACATGTTATTATTTGTGACGTCAGACTCTACAATTAGATTGGTTTTAATCAAATTCTCTGGAGCCATTTTTGAGTAAATAAAATTTTTCAAAAAATCGCCAAGAATAAACTACCCTTAATTTTTGCGCAATATCATTTTTATGAAAAAGGGTCTGCAAAATATGATACATTGCACAAATACGAAATGCCATTAGATTTCATTTACGCGTTTGGGGCCTAGAACAGCGAACAGACCGACAGACAGACGGCATGGCGAAAACCACTTTTATGGACTAGGGACACCTAAAACGTGTAATTTCCATCAAAATCTCGAAGTCAAATTTTTTCAATACTTTCTCAATATATGTACTATGTACATGAGAAAGTAAAAATCAATTTTTGCATGATGTTTTCGATGCATTTTTGTTCCAAAGCTAAATCTGTATTTCGCGATTTTTCTCCATACACGAAGAGGCGGGATGCAAGAGATGTCAAATGCGCTATTTGGCTTCAAAGCGATGCTACAACTGGAGGCACAATGACGGCATGGCAATGAGGGTACGTAAGGTTCGATCCCTTCCATAACAACGCTCCCCGTCCCTTGAACCTAAGATTGTCTTCCGGGTTCGCCAGAGAAGTGGGGGAGGCGGTTAAGGGCTGCTGAGCATAAAAAAGTCTTCACGAGGAATGGAGTTTAGGGATCGTCCAGGGTAACCATGAGGTCAATGGAGGTTATATGGTCCAGGGGTACACCTGAATTTCCGCTTCTGTTCGGGTTAAATCAAGTTCTTTTACCATGCGGTTGCATCACGCAATGTAGGTTTGAGGTGTCCGCAATACATTTAATGCTGGTTCTTATTTTTAAAAAAAGTAACCTTTTTATCTTCCTAACTTATATTTTGACAGTGTTGATAACGATTCAGCAAGAAGGAGAGTTATAATAAAATTGTACCAATATAATTTATTATCACCAACATTAATAAACTGTCTATAATTATAGGAAAAATAAATAGTACTTTCAATGAAAAAGAATTCAAAATTCTTGTTTGCTGAGCGGAAACCACATTTCAATTCCAAAAAAGGTAGATATTTTTGATAAAATCGATTCTGTTCCCCATAACTCAAAAATAATGAGGTTTCTTCAAAGGAACAATTCCGCAGAAACTGAACTGACATACGGCTTTCACGAAGTAATCACTAAAGACTCCTTTTAACCATATTTGACTATTTTTTAACTATAATCGGAAACTAGTTTTGAAGGTTATTGCAATCAGGTGGTAGCCATATGTAAATGACTTGCTTTCTTTCGAGTCAAGCGTTCCAAAAAATTCAAACCCAAAAGTTTTTTTGGCGCACGCTATGCAATATTTATCATAAATAAGCACCCGCGCATCATTGGAATAAAATTGCTTGATTTTCACCAAGTATTTTGTCCTCTTTGCTCCACAACCGTTTATCTGAAGTAATTTTATCGCGTATATTTATTTATCGTCCCTATGATCTCAATAGGCACTTTGCTCGAGGCAAAAACCTATAATTATCCTGCATAATTATACCGAACTTACCCCTGTAATTACCAACTTCGCGTAAATGCCGCGCCATCATTACACGGGGGGTTATTTTTCGACCGGACAATTTCCTCGTCCATGTTTCAAAAGTCCTTTATTTCCTAAAAATTAAAAGCTGCTATTTTCGTATCCACCTGGGAAGGTTAAACGGCGATCGGCGATGCACTCCCGAAAAATTATTCGATCCAAATACGCGGTTTTCGGTGATGAAAATCTCGAGTGAGATTTCCCTCGAGTAAGTGGCGGAATTTCTTTGTAAAATATCGAAATATTGCGACGAATCTATTAGGCGTATAGTATACCCACATTATATTAGAAGTTGGCAAATTTTTCTGCATGGAGGGCCGCATCGGTGGCTGCAAATCTTTCGGCGGAACGGATAGCAATTTGCCTATGCTTCAGCGAGCCGGACTGGTGTTTGAATCGGAAATTAGCTAGATATTCTGAGGCATTATATAAGTGAAAATCAAGTGTAAATTAAGTTTTTAGTTCTAACATTTCAAAATTAAAGGTTTTAATATTACAATTTTACCAAAAAATATGAATTTGCGTGTTAAATTTTACGGATCGCTTTTTCGTCTTAGCTTCGTGGGCCACATAAAATACTCTCTGGAGCCGCATACTGCCCGCGGGTATTAGTTTGCCCATCCCTGCAGTATATAGTCTGGGATCGATCTTGCATCGAACCCTGTCGTTGGCGAGAGATCGTCTTGTCCATCCCGCCGTCTGCTCCTTCTCTTCCCTCCCTCCCTCCCTCCCTCCATACCTCCTCTATCTCCTCTCCCTCTCTACCTCCTCTCCCCCTCTACCTCCTCTCCCTCACTACCTCCTCTTCCACTCAACCTCCTCTCCCCCTCCTCTCCCCCTCCACCACCTCTCCCCCTCCACCACCTCCCCCCCTCCACCACCTCTCCCCCTCCACCACCTCTCCCCCTCCACCACCTCTCCCCCTCCACCACCTCTCCCCCTCTACCTCTCTAACTCCTATCCCTCTCTAACTCCTCTCCCTCTCTACCTCCTCTCCCTATCTCCCTTTTCTCCCCTACCTCAGAAGGTGGCAACGCCGAAACAAGCCCCAAAACGATTTCCGTAAGCGGGAGATGAGGGCGGAGGGCGCGGATGGGAGAGACTGGTAGAGAAGAGATGGAGGGATTGAAGGAGGGGGAGGGAGTGGTGCGAGGGAAGGGAGGGGCGCACAAAAAAAGAGCGGAAAAAAATCGAGCGAGGCCCTCATCGTTTTTTTAAGGGTGGCGGGTTGAAGTGCGGGGTGTGGGTTTTCTTTTTTTCTCTCTCTCCTCTCCTCCCCCTTACTCGTCCACCGGGGAGGCGGTGGGCGGGGCGGGCGGGTGGAGCTAAAGGTATGCGGTGGAGACTGAGGCGAAGGAGGATGTGGACGAGAGGAAGAAGATGGTCGGTGAGCCGAAGAGGATATCCTTTTTAGGATGGCTAGTCCAACCCACTCCACGTGCCTCCGTCTTACCCCTCCGGAACGCCTCCCCCGCCTCCCACTCGCTGCCTCACTCCTTGCCCACTTCATCTATAGCGAAGCGCTCTTGCGAGCCTTCCATCCCATCCGTCCTTAAGAAGATCGGACGGAGGGCTTAGCCTCGAGATTACCTCTACAATTGGATATTCGGTCACTCTATAAGAGGCCGAAAATACACGCACGAGCAGGCTCGTAAATTTAACAAATCCGCAGAAGGATAAAACTTATTCCAGGCTTCAAAATACTAGATCACAGACTCCCAAGTATGAGGAGTGTTTGTGTATGTGTACACACACACACACACACACACACACACACACACACACATATATATATATATATATATATATATATATATATATATATATATATATATATATATATATATATATCTGTGACCCTCGCTTGGCATCTTCCCGCGGAGCTTCCCCTTTCCTTCCTCCCCACGATCTCCAATCTATCACCAACTCATAATCGGTCATCATTGCTATGTGTTCATGTACCACCTGTCATTGTCATTTATCTTTTACATGCTCTAACGTGAAGCCCTCTCCGCTAATTTGTAATGGATTACACGAACAAATATAAATATTACGATAAAACGATCCTCACTCGAGAGATGTAATAATAAATTTACCGAAGTCACTGTCTCATCTGTCCTTGGATCTTCCCTTCGACATTCGTGCATCTCTTGGCAACCATCCTATTCGTATTTCAGATGTCCAACCCTTTTCTAGTTTCCTCGCAGAACGTCCGGTCCGTTGTCATTTCGAAATACTCGCTCTTTTAATTGCTTTCTGGAATCCTGTCTCTCGCCGCATCCAATGCTTCCTCGGGTGACGTACATCTCCGTGAATATCTTCGTAGTTTTAAGGTGTTCGTTGATTCTGCGGACAAGATATAATATGGAGGACGTGGAACTTGCCAATGAAAACGTACATCTATATTAAAATGACTATTTCATTTTTGCCTGATGAAAATCCAACTTCTCAACTGAGAGATAATTAAAAGGAATAAAATAAATATTAGAACTGGAATAGAAAAATCTGATAAGTTAATTGTCAAGAGCACAAAACAAAACTTAAGGAAGAATACTAAGCGGTTGGAAAGACGGTATACTTAAGGATGGTACGATTGAATTTTGGATGGCAAAGGAAAGCGTATTTGTAGGTGCTTTCAAGATCCACAACATCAGTGCTGAACATCAAACTGAAACGAAGCAGGTTGCAATATAGAATACATGTATTTGGTGCTTGCATTCTGCAAGCATTTCATCTCACCATAAAATATCATTACATTTTTTTAAAAGATATATAATTATTATAAATATTTTTTAATTCAAAAGTTTTTCGCCTCTGCGCCAATTTTCGGTCTTTCCTTATAGAACAACAATGGAGTAAAACAAACCCTAAAATTTACAATTTTAATAATATCATACTTTTTCCATTGTGGGGCACTAAAGCCACACATTTCTGCCAAATTTTAAAGTTGTAGCACATCTAGAAGTGAAGTAATATGTATCTAATTATTTTTATTTTAAAACTTTTTAACGGCCGCAATAACAACTTCACGGAGATATTCAGATGTTCATTAGTGCTTTAGCACTAATATCTAAATAACTTTAAAATTTCAGCTCCCTAACTCGTCCCGTAATATCTCAACATTTACCTATTTCTTTAAACTTTAAGAATTTTTAACAACCAAACAGATTAAAATATCAAAATTTCTATAATACCTATTCCGTTTTTTACAAATTCTACCTTTAAAAAAAAATTAACTCCGTAGCACATTTGTAAATACATAAACCTTGAAAATTTGTTTAAACAATTGCGAATTTTTAGAGGCCGCATTGTTGAACTTTTTCAAGATTTTTGCTTTTTCTAGTTGATTTTGCACAATCCTACCTACGAAAAAAATTTCGAGTCTCCTGCTGATCTGGACATTAGTATCCTCCTATATAATATCATTATTTTATAATTTTTCCACAGTGGGGTACTAAAGCCACATATTTCGGCCAAATTTTAAAGTAATTGCACAACTAGAAGTGAAATAATATTTAATTGTTTAAATTTTAAAAATATTTATCGGCCGTAATAATAAATTCATGGAGATTTTCAAATGTTTGTGTATTTGCACTAAGCTCTAAATAATTTTCAAATCTCAGCTCCCAATCTCACCCTGTAGTACCTAAACATTTATCTATTTGTTTAAACCTTATCAATTTTTAACAGCCAAACAAATTAAATTATCAAAATTTCTATAATCCCTATTTCGTTTTTTTACAAATTCCACCTTGAAAAACAATTTCAGCTTCGTAACTCATTCGAAAATACATACACCTTGAAATTTTGTTTAAACAATTGCGGATTTTTAGCGGCCGCATTGTAGAACTTCATGATTTTTGTTTTTTCTAGTCGGTTTTGCACATAATACTACCTATATAAAAATTTCGAACCTCCAGCTCTTCTGTAAGTGCCTAAACATTAGTATCCTCCAGTGATGAGAAGAGTACCAAAAAAAGTAACGTCTCAGTTACAATTACTTCATCTCCATTGTACTCAATTACAAGTACCAATTACATTCTTTAAAAAGTAATTAATTACAAGTACGAGTAAATTACAATTAACTGCAATTAACTGCCCAACTAATTAAAATATCAAAATTTGTATAATCCCTATTTCGTTTTTTTTTACCAATTCTACCTATAAAAAATTTCAGTTCCGTAGCACATTCGGAAATACATAAACCTTCAAATTTTGTTTAAACAATTGCAAAATTTTAGCGGCCGCACTGTTGAACCTTTTAAAGATTTTCGTTTTTTCTAGACGGTTTTGCACAAAATTCTATTTATGTAAAACATTTCGAAACTCCAGAACTTCTGGAAATGGCTAAACATTACTATCCTTCTATCATTATATATCGACGACTCTTACAGAGGATATAACAGGAGGATACAAATGTCCAGCCCAAACTACAAGAGCTAGAGAGCTGAAAGTTTTGGTTTTTGTAGATATGATGGAGAAACCTTCAGATAAAATGAGACTTCTTACCTAAGTGACATGAGTTCGACTCCAGAAATTCCGAAAGTTGCGTTTTTCCCATAAGAAAAGCATTGCGCCATTTTTGTATATTAATTATGGGCACTTGCCGGTAAGCTAGAAAGATGAAATTTGCAGTGTTGCTAGATGGTCGCAATATCTATTAGGAATTATTGTCACTTTTGCTTACAGTGTCTTGGGTTCGACTCCAGAGACCCCGGAATATCTCCCATAAGTTAGCATGGGAAAACGCAATCCAGTGTGTAGACCAGTCTAATAAGTTTAGGAAGCTGAAATTTTCCAAGATTATAGAACTTTTCTCATAACCAACTATAAAAATCGAAAATTTTGAAATTGTAAATTTTAGGGGTTGTTTTAACCCCATTTGAACATTAAAGTTTAATAATATTTTAGGTACTACGGGATGAGCTAGGAAGCTGCAATTTTCAAATTATTTACAGAACAGTGCATTTCCACAAATAAACATTTCAATCTCTCCATTTATATATTGCGGCAACCGTTAAAAATGTATAAATTTTAAACAATTAGTAAAATATTATTTTACTTCTAGAAGTGCTACAACTTTAAAATTTTGCTGAAATGTGTAGCATTAGTACCCCATAATTGAGAAAGTGTAAAATGTATAATATTGCAACATTTGGGGATTGTTTTAAACTATTATTTTTACATGTGGGAAAAACGAAAATCGCTGCGGAGGTGAAATCTTTAGAATTAATAGAATATTTGTAATGATGAAATATCTGTCTGAAAAATTAATGTTTTTTCAAGGTGAGATGAAATGCTTGCAGTATGTATGCACCTTCTACTAGTATATTATATGTTAATCCTCCTCTGTAAGGAGCGTCTATATATAATGACTGGTAGTCGGTGCTTGTATTCTGCAAGCATTTCATGCAATATATAAAATATTATAGTTTTTCTATTGCGGGTTACTAATGCCGCACATTTAATTCAAATTTTAAAGTTATAGCAAATCTATAAGTGAAATAATGGGAAGATACACGGATATGGGAAGAATACATAAAGGAACTATATAGCAAGCAGGCAGGATCGGCAAAAATAGAACTGGGAGATGAGGAAAACATTGAAGAAGACAACTTAGGACCAAGTATTATGGAGAGCGAAGTATAAAAAGCGATAGAGGAACTAAAGAAAGGGAAAGCCACAGGCAGCGATGAAATACCGGCTGGGGTACTTAAAGTCATGGGATCCGAAGGACTAAAAGCGATCACGAAATTAATTAATAAGATTTACGACACGGGAGAGTGGCCTCGAGATTTCCTAGAAGTAACAATGATCCCTCTAAAGAAGAAGCCAAAGGGGCAATGCAGTGTAAAGACTACAGAACGATAAGCCTTCTGTAACACACTTCGAAGATCATCACGAGGATTCTTAATAAAAGGCTACAGAAAAAGGTAGAAGAAATGCTAGGGGAAGATCAATTCGGTTTCAGAAAAGGACAAGGAACTAGAGATGCTATAGCGGTAGTTAGAATCATATCAGAAAGGGCAATAGAGTACAGTCAAGATATCTGCCTGTTTCGTAGACTGGCAGAAGACCTTTGATAGAGTAAATTGGGTAATGTTGATGAAGATATTAAAGGATATAGGTGTAGACTGGAAAGACAGGAGACTGATCAGGAATCTATATGCGAATCAAGTTGTAAAGGTCAGGTTGGAGAATGCGGACACCTGGGGAGTAAATATCGGTAGAGGAGTAAGACAGGGCTGGTGCTTATCGCCAGCTCTATTCAATATATATGGAGAAGGTGAAATGCAAGGAGCGTTAGAAGGTACAGGATATTTAAAAATTGGAGGAAGGATTATAAGAACAGTAAAATACTCGGATGATCAAGTACTTCTAGCAAGAAAGGAAGAGGGACTCCAGAAAATGATAAATAGACTAGTAATAACAGGTACAAAATACGAAATGGAAATAAATACAGGAAAATCCAAGGTCATTTGAATATCAGGCAAAGAAGAGAATCTGAACATAAATATCGGAGGAAAGCCTTTAGAACACGTTTCAGACTATCAATATCTTGGAAGCATCATAACAAGAGAAGCAAAATGTACGGATGAGATCAGGACTAGAACAGGAAAAGCAAAAGCGGCTTTCAGAAGAAAGACATCTACTTACGGGGAATATAAGGGAAGATATCCGCAAGAAGTTCATAAAATGCTATGTATGGAGTATAGCTTTGTACGGGGCAGAAACATGGACGCTAAGGAAAAATGACATGAAATACTTGGAAAGCTTTAAAATGTGGACTTGGAGGAGAATGATGAAAATAAAATGGACAGAGTGCTACGAAGATTAGGAGATGCGAATGATTATACAGACTATTACAAAGAGGAAGGCAAACTGGGTTGGATATTACCTGAGGAGAGAGTATGATTAAAGACGTTTTAGAAGGAAAACTAGATGGAAAAAGGGAGAGAGGTAGGAAAAGGTTTCAGCTGATAGACGATTTGAAAGGGAAAGAGTTATCAAGATATGAAGAGGACAGCAGAAAATAGGTGTATATGGAGAACCAGGTTTAACCATGAATAATCACGGACCTGTCTACGGACAGACTACCTATGATGATGATTTATATTCTATTATGCATATATGTGTATACCTATAAAATGTTGTTCGAGTTTGACTCACTCGCCCACTTATTCACCGATCAATTGAATTTTTCGTATAGTTGTAGAAGATACAGAGCTGAAATTTGGCATGATGGCTGCACAAAGCGAAGGTAATGGGAAATTTCGAAACTTAGACTATATTCATTTTCAGAGGCGTTTACCGCTCCATCGTTCTCTAATGATCATTAAAACTATTTCTATAAATCAAATACACTGAAAAACTCAATGACCGCAGCATACCCTTTAAGCACTGCGCCAGAAAAAAGTATTTAGGCATGAGTGGTTGATTTTTTATCCTTGGCTGCACTACTCGAATCCCGTTGAAGGTGCTACGTGTAAAAATTGTTCTCTTTCGACCTTTCGATACACTTGGCAGAGTGGAAGGCTTTTTCTTTAAACTCACGGATTAGGTGCAAAAAATCCTACAAATCGGCCCAGAATCCAAGAGTCGCATCGCGTGGCCTTTTAACGGCCCATGACAAAAAATTAATAGCGCACACCAGCCTATTATTCCAAACAAGGCCACTGTGACTGGGAGTCAAAATTTTTCAAATATCTCATATGAAGTAAATTTAGGTGAACTCTTAAGTAGTGAGACATACAATAACACAGTGCGCTCGAGTTATTATGCAAAGCAGAAATTAACAATAAGTAATCTCTGAATGCCACTATATTTTCTCGAGAGGAGTATAAAAACCACAACTCATTGGTTACCATTTGGACGGATATCAAAGATGTGAAATAACATAAACACTGCATGCTAAGAGTACCTTGCAGTTTTAAACGAGAAAAATCGCAGGAAAAATATTGTAGGAAAAACATCTGCCAACCTGAAAAATCATATGGTGATCGTACTGATCTCATCACGTGGGCAATTAATTTCTGATGTAGAGAGGCCTAAAACTAATAGCGAATAGTTGATGGACTTGTGCTAACCATCGGAAGACGTGTGGGAACCCATAAAAACCCTCCAAATATCATGCATTTGCTGTTCCTCAAACGTGTAACAGCGAGACGAGGAAAAGAACAATTGGAGAAATTTGAACATTCCTGCGTATTTGTCAGTGAACCCACTCTTTTATTGATTATCAGAGAGTATAAACAAGTGATCCTAGGAATTAACCAATTTCTCTAAAATGTTGGCAGTTTTCAGCAACGACAATAAGCTCAGCACCCTCTTCCTCTATTTCATAGCCCTTGCGCCTCTTCTGATTCTCGTTTCTTTCAGTCTACATCACTTTTGAAAGAAAGAATCATCTCGAAATCTTACACTATTAAGTGAATAGCACAAATGAAAGAAAACGATCGAAAATGAGGTCGCCAAATTGCATTTCAATTAATTAAATCCGCATTAACAGCATAAAAACCTCTTTTCAAACTTAAGTGAACCCTACATTTTAACCTTGCAGTTCGTTGCATGGTACCACGAATAACAATAACTCTGATGAATCGCATGGAAAGAATCTAGCAGCGTGTTTTCTTTGCGCACCTCTCTAATTCTTCCTCCGCTGTCTTTCCGCCGGTCTCTTTCAATGAAGTGGTTTCTAGTGAAACCAGATTACTCTGCAAGTTACCTTGCCTCCTTCCTCTTCTACCTTATCCAACCTCTTCATTCCTTGTCTCCCCCTCAAACTCCCCTCTCCCTCCGACCCCCCCCCTCCAACCCCTCTCTTCATCTCCTTTAAGTTCCCTCACCACCTTCTCACCCCTTTCGGCCGGTCGTCGACTCTTTGGCCCACATTTACCTGAGGCCACCTCGCGGTTGTCGTCCACTTCCCGAGACCGGTGCTGCGCCCTTTAGGTCGTTGCAGGAAGTGACTTCAACGCGAGGCATACGTGCGCACATGAAACCATTTGATGGGTCACGACGAGTCAAGTAGGAAATGGGAGAGATGGGTGACCTTGAGCAATCACGAGATTCGTAACTAGAAAACTTTTTTCAAGCCATGCAGGAGGTAAGGAGAAAATGCACCTCGCATTCATATGAAATTCTGCTGGAATTCTCTAATGAAGCCGCAAAGCAATAAACTAATGCTACAATTACAGCGCTGATCTCATGGACGTTTATAAAAGGAGCGCAAGTGTTGGTCTTTCAACTCTCCATAAACACCGTCATTAAAAGCGAATGTCTCCTCGTTATTCAGAGCTATTGATTAGAACAAAATTATAGCGCCACTTTAATATTTCGATAATAAAAATTCAATTATTAGATAAACGTCTTTCAAACAGCCCTTTCTTATACGAAAAATTTAACCAATTTCTTGAAAGATATGACAAAAATTGTAACAACTTTATTTTTGAAAACTTTAAATTTATTTTTACCTTGAAGAATTCGAAAGTTTTCCGTTTTCTCCACTGAAGATGTATGAATATGAATGAGAAATGTTTAAAACTGCTCTGTATTTCTTGAACATCGAACTTCTGTAGTAAGAAGATCCGAGAGCGCAATATGTACTGCTTCTCGAGTAGGAAATGGAATATATATGAGATCACTTTTCAAGAAATAACACACACACGCTTTGCCTCCTCTTTCCCACAATCCACCTTGGCTTTGGTGGACGCTCTTTGCTTACAAGTTTGTCATTAAATCAGAATTTCCAATCGGTGCCAGATGCAGCGACTAGTTTAAAATTGACCTGTGCTGCGAGGTTTGAGCCTCGGTCAGTCACGTAACAAAATATTTTAATGTAAATCTAGTTTTTCACTTTAAAAATGGTGTTTGACACACTACCCAATCCATACAAAAACATACCAACCACACATTTTCTCATGATGCTCCATATAAAGAACACCCTTTATATTTTTCATTCAAGCCATTCCTCTAATTTCTTTCTCGATCACAAGTATACATTGCCTGCTGATAACTAATTTTGTCTTAAATGAATCACCTTCATTTGATAAAAAATTTTCAAATCATATATTTTCCTATACTTCAGACCTAAACGCTCAGTATCTTTTAAAAACATCGACATTAAATTTCACATTATAATGATATTATTATCGTACATGAAACTTTTACACCAAGAGACATATAACCTACATCTAGAATGTTTTGCCCACTAGATAGCGACTATTTTAATTAGTAATGACAAATCGATGTCATGGTACAAATAAATTGAAGTTTCATTAATTAGGTGCCTAATGCTCTTGTTTTGGTTTATTTCCTATTCAAGTTGTCAGGCAGGTCTGGAAAATTAATAGAAAATTGTCAGGTAGTCACTAAAATGTCAGAATAGAAGCCTTGGAAATTGATACTTCCATATAATAAAAATTTAAAGTCAAACGAGATTTGCCTTGATCAGAACCTGGCTTGCCAACCTGTGTCTATGCTTTACACTGGTCCATGTTCGCTTTATATGTTTAAAAGAATTGAGATTTTGAGTGCTTAACTTATTGCAAACAAGACATGTTTCCTCTCAAGCCAAAATTCAGTGTCTTGTTAAACTTCTGCAATCATCAAGAAGTAATGTTTTACTATAGCAGCCGAACTAGAACGAGGACTTCAAAATGGCCAACTTCGAATTTATAAAATCCAGACATTCTTACGCATAATCTAAATTTGGTAATTACTATTTGGTCCTATAATGCCCCAATCGTTTAAAACTGATAGTTGTCATGTGTAGTTTAAAGGCTGTTTTTCTCAAGTGAATAATTTCCACTAAGGGAACAAGTGCTCTATTAACCAAGATTAACACCTGGCAAGTTACCAAGAATAATTGAAAAATTAAATCTTTATTATTTTACCAAAATCCTCTAATTAAATTACCCTTTGTGGCATTTTTCTCTACCTACAATTCAAAAAATGTCCTGGAGTTAAAAATCTGTAATCATTCAGAAAGTCCCCAAAATGCTTAAGGTTAGAAAGGTTTTGATGGCCACCACAAGGCAATCTAATGAAAAGAGATTTAAAATTGCAAACATATTCAAGAAGATTGGAATATACCAGCAAGTGTTTAATTATCACTTCATGATTTTTTTTCATTCTTAACTCAAGATATCAGTGGAGGAGATCCAGAGTCATCATCATCATCTTATGAAGGCTTTGATTAGTTTGCAATTTTGCCTCAACAGCCGAGTAGAATATCACAGAATCATTGTGCTTTGAATTATGTATCACTATTTGCCAGGCCATAATTAACCTAAGAACTACAAATCTTCCGAAGCCATACTCATCCACAACTGTTAACTAGTTATCTTTTTTACAGTCAAGTTCAACTGATTACAACTCTAAAAACTAAATGCATAGATTTAGAATATGCTAATGAATAGTTCACCTTAAGATTGAGAAAACTCTCCTCTGAGAGAGAATTATTGTAGACCAATTTGAGGATATTCCATCATTTTTCCATGCATTTTCTCCATATTCCTTTTTCTCATTTGTTTGTAAAGGTTTTGGAATGAAGTGCATGACTGATATTAAAACTTTCATTTACCATCTTAGAAAGACTGGATCTACTGGAGAAACAGTAATGAAAAAATTGGTAGTACAAAGAAAGACCCAAATTGGTTTTTAGTGGTCTATCACTTTTTGGTATTACAAAATAGTGTTTCTGATATGCTCAGATAAAAATAATAATAGTATAATTACTTGAACACCATATGCTACTCTGAAAATGCAAAGCCATTATTTTATAAGTGGCACTATCAGTGGATGGGAGATCAAACCCTCAATCTTTTAGCGTAATTTTCTTCTTCATTTGTTTACTAATCTCCAAAATGTGTCAGTTGACTACGAGTATTTTCATTGGCAAGAATCTTCAAATTTTTCTCTAGTAATTCTACTAACCACGTCAACTTTTCCTCATTTTTATTTTTAAATTTGTTCCTTCTTATTTACACAAATTGCACTGAAGTGTAAAATGTGTAACTTAGAGAGGAGGGAAAATTTTGTTATCAATTCTGACTCTGATGCTTATGAGATGAAAAGTATTATTGCCAAGAAGCAACATGGGCTATGTTGTAAGGGGGAAAGGAAGGAGAATAACTATGAGGGTAGTCGCCTCACTTGGAGGTAGACAAAAGCTATTCTTTCACCTTTTCAATCTCAAGAGTCCTTAACAGCTGGGTCCTACTGACATGCGAAAACAAGGAATCAGCAGTTTCATCTCTCATCAGGCCACTCATCGAGGCAAGTCGAAAGTAAGCATGCCACTAGTGTCACATTCTGCAGCTTGCCCTACCCATTTGCCAGCACACAGGTGTGCTGTTCGGCAGATAAAGGAAACTGTGTAAACATGGAGAATTTTTATGTAAAAAATGTGGGAAATGCTTTTTTCCCCCAAAACTTCAGCTACGTAAGTGCGGGGTAACATATAACAGGGCAACATATAACAGGGCAACGTATAACGGGACAACGTATAACGGGGCAATGTATAACAGGGCAACGTATAACAGGGCAATGTATAACAGGGATCCCCTGTATTACCAAGTCTACCACTAACAGGAAATTTCCATACCTCAATCTGGGTATTGATTGCCAATACCACAAAATATACAGGGTGTTTACAAATGATCTTCCATTTATTATGAAAAACTTAACAAAGATATGTATTTGTAAATAAAAACTCAAGAAGTTTTGCTCAAGCTATTGATAGTTGCTGCTTCCTTCAAAAGAGGTTTCAACATTCCTCAATGAGCACTTGTCAAATCATTGGATCGGGCATGAACAGACCATTCCTTGACTAACTCATTTGCTCAATCTAACATCACTCAACTTTTTTCTCAGAGACTGTCAAAAATGAATTTTATGGTCCACCAATGCCAACAACTTCAGATAATTTGAAGGAAAGGAGACTGTTTGAAAAATTCAGCATGATATGCTACAAAATGTGTCAGGAAACAATATAGTTGTGATGTCTGCAAAGCCACAAACAGCACATATTGAACTTCAATAGTTTGAAAAAGAAACTAAGTTTTCCATTTTAAGTATAGCTTGCTTTTCACTATCTTTTGTTAGTTTTTAATAATAAATTTTTAAAACTGGGAAGATAATCACCCTATATATCCTATTTAAGATGTAATTGGTTTTTAAATGCAATATCATCAACAAAGTGCATACAACATTCAAACAAACTACCAAGATTTTATTCTTCAAGCAAATTTGAAATTTTATGCAAACTCATGTGTGTCTATGTAAAAACGTTTGAATAAATTGTTGGGTTTGGTCACTGTTATGCATATAATGATCATTTTCCAAATGGTAACATGTTCATTTCGTTTTGCCATTCTATACTCGCCTTACAAACAAAATTTGTTTGAAATCCATTAATCCAATCCTTCAAAATGAATAGCTACACACAAATTATAACTTTGATATTGTGGTAGGGCTGTTTAGTCGACCTGGTTGAAATATGATAATTTTGTTATTTATTTATATGAAGATTATGTACATCATATTTGGTTAAAATCCATGGTGTCAGTTCTTTAGAATTACATGTAAAGGAAATATTATTTTACTTTTTACTGTGGTAGCCCAGCTCTTTAGCTCCGCTATAAACATCTTGATTTCATTATGGTATGCTATACAAATCTTATATAGAAAATTTAGTTGAAAACTATTCAGCCAATTCCTTCCAAATCCATAATTACTGAGAGTTTAATTTGTAATTGTGGCACCCCTGTTTAGTTGATCTGGTCCAAATATGCTACTATGGTTTTGTATGTGTGTACATTTAAATATTAAATTTAGTTAAAATTGATGTGGACAGTCCAAGACAAATACTCGTAAAAAGAAATTTTTTTATTACTTGCATTGTGGGAGCCCTGATTCCTATATCTATACTAAACATCTTTTTTTTTCTTTTTGTTTCTTTAAGTTACACACATCCTTCATACAAAATTTCATTGAAATCGGTTGAGCAAATTCCTTCCAAATTCATCGTTAACGAAAAGTTTGACTTTGCAATTGTGGTACCCCTGCTGAGTCGATCTCGTCCAAATGTCATTTTGGCCATTACTTTATGTGAATATTCAATGTACCAAATTTGGATAAAATCAGTTCTGCCAATTCTTCCCTGATATGTGTGTGCGGATGGACGGAAATCATGAAGATAATAGTGGTGCTTTTCAGCAATGACGAAAAGCACTAATAAAATGAAGGTATGAGGCACATGAAATATATTCCCAAAATTAAGTACACAATGAAATGAATAAGTTTGCTACAGCACTCTTACTACCTCACATAAACAGTAGCTGCAGCAGAACCACCTTAACTGCAGTATTCCCTTACGTATACATAAAACATATTGCTTAAAAAGCCACCAACATATCCTTGAACACAAAAATTTATCACAGTTTAAGTGTACAACTGTCAATTATTATGTTTAAACTTTGTTACACAGATGATTCCAAGGAAAATGTCAAGACTACATGACAAAGATCATATTAGGATTCACTGCAAGTTACCATCACAGAAGTTAAATATAATTGCCAATAATACAGGTAATACAACACATAGCATAAGCGTAAAAAAGCCATACCCATACCCCTTATTATAAACTGGATTAACCCTTAATTAGTCGCATTAGAAAAAGTTCCTTAATTAGTCGCGTGAGGTCAATATGACCCCAAACTTTTTTTGTAAAAGTAACACTAAAATTTTATTTTATTATTACTATAGAAAATTAAATTTTAAAGTACAATACCATAGTTTATAGGGATATTTTGTAGGAATATTTATTAAAAATGACTTACAAATCAAAATTTTATTTTAACTTTTATTCACTAACACTTTGCACATTTCAATGCCTTTTGGTTTATTGCTATAACGATAATATTTAGAGGTCTGAGAAGAAAGTCATTGCTAACGAAACAGCAAGAAACATGTACCATATATTTAAAAATTTTCATACTTTCTTTGAATGCAAGTCCTATGTACCCAATAAGATCTGCCCAATATTATATGGGATTTAGAAAAAAATTTTGTTTTTGTAGTACTGGCACCAGTTTGGGTTATGAGAAGCGTTTATAGGATCATTTTACTTTCTCTGGCAATATGTCCAGTGTACCAAATTTCATGGAAATCCACTCAATATTTTACGAGATATGGAAAACATTATTTTTGTAATTGTGGCACCCCTGCTTTGCTTACGTGAACCATTAATTCCAAAATTAATAAAAATGCTAAATTATAATCAGGAGGCTAAATAATGAAGATACTAGACGTACCGCCTGAATATACCTTATAGTTTTTATTATATTGATAAAAATAGTTTGCTTGGGGTCATATTGACCCCACGCGACTAATTAAGGGTCAATACAAGAAAAACAATATCCTTTACAGGAGATTGATTTTGATCACAGGAAAAATTTAAGTAACCAACCTGGTAAAATAAACTCGGAAAGCTTATAATATAACTAGATATAAAAAACAAACACCAAGCATGTGCTCACCACTGGCAGGTTTTTTAATTCAGAAAAAACTATTTGCTTGGATATGAATTAAAGTGATAAAAAGAATACAATGGCAATTCAAAACAGGAACAAAATATTTAATTAAAAGATATTCTGCTAACCAATTGGCTCTAATAACATTATCACAGGTATTTTGGCTAGTTTCAATCAACATTTTTGATTGGTTATTGAGAAAGATCTCATTAGAAAACACTATGGCATTGAGTCATCTGCAGTAAAATGTATTTCATTAGTGAAGAACAAATAAATTTTTAGTTCACACCATAATGAAATCAGATTTGCCAACTTTTTTACTGGAATTAAATTTGTAATTCCAAAATGGAGCACAAAAACTATTTATCTTATTACTGTCAGGGGAAGAGCACATGGTGAACTATTGCTTTAAGACTTGAAATTCAGTAGTTATGATATATATTATTAGTACCTACATTCCACAAGGACAGAAATTTAACAGCTAACCTATAAATCACAATATGATTATTTGTATGATAATATTACCCTTAGCTGATTAAAAAGGAGACTGGGGTTTAATAATCACATGCATCACACCAAAATGTCATCGCTTCTCAATTTTATAAATGAAATTTAACAGCAAAGCTAAGTAACGTCAAAAGCTAAATGCAGTCATTATCACCATTATTATACTGCTCGACTTCAATGCTATCCTATCCACTTACAGTTTTGGATGAAAAATTGAAAATTTCTAAAAAATTATATATAAAATACAAAAGTTTACCATTTGGCTGTTGAAACATCTGGACATTCACATTACTGCATACTTATAGGTAGAGTTAATTATTGCAATGTTACTAATACAAACCAAAATGACACGAATAATGGCCAATTTTACTCTATAGTACAGAATAAAATCTTTAACAAATAACACTATTTCAAAATATTGCACTTCTTTGCATCCTGAGCTACTAAATGATCCAAAATGTATACATTTTTGGCTGTAACTATAATCAATACTATTACATTTCAGGCGCTTATAAAAGCATTTAAAAAAGTTATGTTCCTCAACATTTGTATATATCTTTATCCATTATAGTTGCAACTGTTCATTGGATAACAGTATTAATGAGAAAAATGCAGAGATTGAATGCATGGCCATATGAAATTAGTACCCCACAAAAGGGTGAAGCAAATCTTTAATTAAGCCACCAATGTGGCATACATTATTAAAACATTAAGTACCATAAATAGAGATAATATTCAATGAAATAATTTAAAAATCAATGAAAAACAATAAGTACATGGGCAGGGTAAACTGAAAAAATTATATACCTGAGAGAAGAAGTTTTGGCTGATAATTACCACAATTTGGCTTAACAGACAAACAACACTGTCATTCTTCATACCTACAAAATGAAACCAAAGAATTTTCCATCTGAAATGCCAGTGTTTTTTAAGTACTTTGCCCTTGACTTGAAAATGAATGTACTTCATGCATAATGCCAACTCTATCTTTAACAATGTCTCTCTCCATGAATTATTGAAGGTACTTCATCTTTTACTATTTAGGAACTTATATCCACATAGGATAATTCTGATTAATATACTGTTAAATGAACTTAAACTTTTACTGAAAAAATTAATTATTTACGACCAGATAAGGTGAAGAGAATCTCAAACAATAAAAAGTTGTTTTAAAGCAATGCTGATATACTTCGGTATTGGTAAATTTTCTCTTAGAAATTTGGCCATAAGCTCATTATAGCTTTATGCATTTGAACCTTTTGGTTGGCATTCACAGACCAAGCCCTTAAGTGCACTTAAATTATGCCTAATAGCCATTACCTGATTTTATTTTAAATGAATGTATAACACTAATGTTTTTACATATTTTTATAACTCCAATTATGCTACTTCTTAATTTTAATCAAGCCTTTGTGGATATAAACTACTTTCTAATCATAGGCAGTGCCGATTGGATGAATATTAAGGACAATCGATTACTCGCTAGATAAAAGCTTCCTGTTGGTAGGAATAAGTTACCAATTGTCTTGGTCCTCTCGCATTTTAATATAACTCCAAGAGTTATTCATACCCTTAAATTTGGCCAAGGCATAAATTTGCTTGATGGTAGCCCTTACTGAGAAACTGGACTAGGAAATAAAAATTAACATAAGACTAGTTAAGTAGACCACACACTGTTTCTCATATGAACCAACTGAAATGGACATAGGCAAAATTTTGGTCATTAGGAAAAGTTCTGTCCGAGCTCCTTCTAGTTACTCAAATGTTTAAATAAGGAAATTTTGATGACCTGCATTAGAGATGTCCGAGGGAAACAATACTATAATTTAATTAAACATCAACCATAGAATTTTGAGTTTTAAGAAGATTAATTTTCTAATAAAATCAGTCTTGAAATTTTTAACTTTGGATATGATGAATGAGATCCAGTCAAAATGAGCATGTCAACACTACCCAATCATTTAATGCCTCCCCTCCAAATAAGCTGCATAAAGAGCCAATATGGGAGATGCTGTGGGTTCCTGTGGGTATGTCCCAGCAGATGCAGCAATGTCTAAATGTGAATACTTGATTGGAAGTGATGAATCCAAACCATGCTAAAAAAGAAAAATTGTTAAATCAAACATTGTAACCTTCCTTTAAGTTATTTGCCAAAAGGAACTAAAATGCCTACACGTATCAGTTTTATGCAATTTGGATAATTTTATCAATATGTATAGGATGATGTAAAACCTAGGGTACATCTAGAAATGCTACTGATCTGAAATTTGGCATGATGAAGGTCATTGGTTATATGGTGTGAAAATTTCAAAAATTTTAATTTTTAGGGAAGTACCGTATTGTCCCAAATATAAGGTGACGTCAAACAATGTGACCCTAAGATTTTTGGCAAGTTTTTCAAGAAAAAACTAAACCTTGAATATAAAACGACCCCAAACAACCTTCAGCCAATTTAACACAAGTTCCTCGTTCATCCATCCCTTCTACGCACGAAAGATTATACCAGATGATAACTTAAAATTATGTAGAGAATCAGTTTTCACCCGTTGGCTGACTGCAAGCATAACAGTTATCCTTGACTTCCCATTGCAATTTAACAACATCGATTTAGCACCTTTTTCATTGACATTTGATGGCATATCAAAACATACCGGGCTTAATCTGCATTCCCCATCTGGCCTAGCATATAGTTATGTTTTTCCCATAAGCTTATGACATACTTCTGATAAGCGATCAACTTCTCACTGTAATCACTAGGCTGAAGTTGAGCTAGGGAAGTACGGTGATGTATAGAAAGGCTTTTTCTATGCATCATCCGTCTACACCAGCCGATGCTTGCTTTGAAATCAGTGTGTGGAATTTTACATTTCCTCACCACTTCCAATGCCTTCGTCCTTATCACTTCTAAAACAAAGTCGAAAATACGATTCTCAAGGTTTTCAAATCTCCCAGTTGAAGGTCCCCTAAATGCCTTCCTGGTTGAAATTGAACATTAAAATTTTTCTAATTGCTTCCACCATAGACATATATTTACTTCAGGAACACCATACTTTTTTGAAGCTTGAATATTGTTCGTTTTTTCCGCATCTTGAGCTACAACTATTTTTAAATTCATGTGATAACTTAGTCGGATTCCTTTGTTAACCTGAGATTTGGAAGAACCTTTTTTCTCAACATGATCAACACCCTTTTTGGCACCCAATGTTAAAATAATGGATGGGTAAAAACTCACTAAGCTAGGTACAAAGAATACACCAACGAACTGATAGCTTCAATGCAATGACTATTGCGAGGTTCAGCCACTGAATGCCTCGGATGCTTTTCAAGTACAACATAACATGTATGCCTAATGTAGCTACAATAAAACAAGTATCTTGTATCTCTTAAACAGACACGAAACACGATTTTACGATCTTTTAAAATCACTAGTACTCGAATATAATGCGGAGGCTACTTATAAAATTCCATTTTTTGGAAAAAACATTGCATTATATTTGGGATAATACGGTATTTCTGACCCTATTGTTTCATTCTATCTCCCAAAGAAAAATCATAGAAATCAGTGCAAGGTTATGATAAAATTTCACATTAAAGCTAGTTGACGTGGATACAAACTTGGGACAGGAAGAGTTAGCTGAAAGAATGAAGTTTATTTTTTTCAAACAAAATTCAAATTAGCATACAAACAGAAAATATGGGAATTTTTCCAATTATTAATAATGAAAACATTAACTACCAAGGCAATGAGTCCAATGTTTTTCTAAACTGGAGGTTAATGAGAATGATTATGCAGACTAGGAAAGAGACAGGTGAACTGAATTTGACATTACCTGAAGAGAGAGAGAGAGTGATTAAGGTTGTGTTGGAAGGAAAACTAGAAGAAAAGTGAAAGAGGAAGAAAGAGGTTTCATCTGATAGATGACTCAAAAGGTAAAGAGCTATCAAGAAATAAAGACTGCAGAAAGCATGAGTTTGTGGAGAGCCAGGTTTAATCATGGACCTGTCTACAGATGGAGTATTATGGTAATTATCATAACATTGATTTAATGCTTTTAATGGGAATTAATAGATTATACTAAGGGGTGTACCATTTAAAATGCAACCCACAGAAAGAAAGTATCATTTATTATGTTTCATTAAATATACACTACATATTGTTAGTTATTTGTTATAAATAGTGTTAACCACTTTACAGAAGGTGCTGAAAATATTCGCCTCCTTCTTGAAGACATGCTTCAACCCTT
Organism: Tanypteryx hageni; assembly: GCA_028673005.1. Taxonomy (NCBI): domain Eukaryota; kingdom Metazoa; phylum Arthropoda; class Insecta; order Odonata; family Petaluridae; genus Tanypteryx; species Tanypteryx hageni. The sequence goes on along the minus strand of CM054113.1, from coordinate 149,350,122 downwards.
TTCACTGGGTTCTGTGCAATGTGTTGTTTGCTCAATACTTAAAACAGTATGTTCAATGTTCCATTTGAGTTCTTCTAAGGTATGCAGGTTGTTTCTGTCGACTTTTTCTTTCAGATATCCCCATAAAAAGTCTTGAGGTGTTAGGTCTGGAGATTGCGCTGGCCAAAAGCCACATGCAACAATGCGCTCACCAAAGAAATCTTCCATCAGGGCTGTTGTTGTGTTGGCAGTATGGGCAGTCGCTCTGTCATACTGAAACCAGCAGCCCCTCCCATCTTCTTCTAACAAAGCAACATACTGCATAAAAATGTCCTGATATCGTTCTACAGTAATGGTCTCTTCGAGGAACAGTGGTCATACTATTCGTTGTCATGACAATGCACACCAAACACCAATTTTCATGGAAAGAAAAGGTATTTCACCAACAGGGTGAGGATATACGTCACTCCAAATTCAGCTGTTTTGACTGTTTATATGTCCACTCAGATGAAACCATGCCTCATCTGAGAAAAAGAACTTGTGTAACACATTTATCTGTCATGAATGAAATTGAGAAACCAATGGCAATAACAAACCCTTGGAATTGTGTCTCACTGTTGAAGTTGATGTACAGGATGAAATTGGAATGGACGCAACTTCAGTTATTTTGTCACTCAATGTGTGCTTCCCAATGACAATTCAGTTTGTTAGGAAAGTATTCTCAACGATTTCCATGGTGATTGCCAGTCTTTCCTCAATGTTGTGCATGTTATCATCTGTTAAAACTGTTTGACGACGACGAATATGTTTTCTGTCGCAAACACTTCCTGTTTCACATAATTTTTTTAAAGGAAGCTATATTGATGTCTTGTACGGTACTTTCTTTGCTGGATATGCATTCCTGAATGCCTCACAAACTGCAGTAAAAGATTTCAAAGAAAAATAATGCTCAACAATAAATACGTTCTCCTTGGGTAAAACCATTTTTGCACCTCCAATGCTATTCAGCAACCGAGGATGCCAGCTGAGATTGCCAAGGTCATCTTGACGTGTGTGCAGTAATGTGAGAGGGAATCACCAAATAGGGGCAAGAGCCCCTTTTGACGCAATATTGAAGTTTAGGTTGCATTTTAAATGATACACCCTGTATAATACCATTGAGTTCAACCAAGAACATAAACATATGATGGCATCATATTCCTAACACATGAAATAGCATTTTTTTAAATGCACTACTACTTTTATTTAATGCTAAAAATCAGGTAATTTATATTTTTTAATAATCATTTTTTTAATGTCCGATTTTCAAAGTTATTCTGTACTAAGATTTGAAATATGAGTGTGGTGGCTTTTTTATGCATGAATTCTTGTCATAAGACAAACTATACATACTTTATCCAATCCTGAAGCGAGAACTAGAAATGCCGCAGGTCCTTGGTGGCCACGTGGGGTTCGGGATGATGGCAAATTATTGCATTGTAACACATCAACACCTTCACATTTATCTGAAAAATAAAAATTTCTCTATTAAACTGAAATGATACAGATGGATCTTCAGTTTCGTGATAAAGCATATTGCTTACAATAACATGGCATAAAAATGCACAAACATTTTCTAATTCTCTTTGTTACAATCTGTAACATTACACAGCAAATCTTTATTAATTAATCAAAAAACCGAGTAAAAGGTGTTTCAATGAAAGAGACTAAAAAGATTATGCTACACATATGCCAAAAGCTGACATGCATGGTATGTTGACTGTTGTTTTATTTAAGAATTTTCCTATCAAACATAATACACCCAATCCCCGACTAACACAAATTCTACCAACATGATTTCGGTTTAACATGTTTTTTAAAGTAGGGCTGGTTTTCGACTAACACGACTAGTCATTCGGTTTAACACAATTTCAAAATGACTTCATTACGTTAGTGGAAAGGTACAGAAAGCAGAAACAAGTTTAGACATGTTTGGCCCGCTCTTGCGGGATGCTTAGTTGAGAGAGAGACAGATCAATTGGGAAGCAAGAGCTAGATGCAGTAAATGGAAGGATAATTACCTATTGACATATATTATATAATGTGAGATACGTTCCTATTGCATCAAGTCTTCCCTCAAATATACTGCACATGTTCTTTAGATCATTCATCATGCAAAACAGTGCTCGAATTAGAAAATTTTAACAACCAGAACACTAGTTACCAGAACATTCTGATCTGATTTTTTAACAACACGAACACTATGGGTTTCATTTTGTATCAAGTGGAATGGAGTTTCCACAGGTTTCCACCAAAATCGATTACTGTTTACCACTATAACAAGTTTTGACTTGCTCCACCAAGTTGGCAAATATATTTGCTCATATGCAAGGCCTAAGAGTGAGAGAGATCAGATTGCTGTCACACCCACTTTAACCTTGGTACCAATGTAGATTATTTAGTAATTAGTGAAGTTGATGTTGTTCAAAAATGATGTTCCTTTCAATTTATTTTTATAACATTTTAACAACTGTAACACTTCTAGCCTAATAACAAGAATGGTATTCTAGTCCATTCGGTCCAATTTGAGCACTGATGGCAAGTAATTATTCTAAACACCCATATATTAGCATTGTTCTTCACTCAACTTGATGTTGTGGTCATGTGGCCCACTATTTTATCATAGGTTGTAAAAATAAATTAAAATATCATAAATGATAACAATAATATTCAATACCATAATTATTAAAATAGTGTGTGGCAAATGAAATAACACAATTTTGGTATGAGTTAATATTAAATAATTTTTATTTGTTTACATAGCATCGAAAGTTTTGATTCCTTGTGAGAAAGAACAAAGATTTTTAATGTTTTAAGTGTTCTAAGATTTCTTCGATTCAAAACAATCCAGAGGAATTATTCATACTGAATTATTATTTTTAATATTAATAATATTATCATTATTTCTTTTTCTGTTGCTTGTTTTCTTTACCAGCATTGTTATGAAAAAATACCCAATTTTTTATGTAACTTTGAGATTTTCGTTCGTATAACAAAGCACTGGAAAACAATTTTTTCATAACTTCGAAATTTCATAGAACAGGGCAAAGTAAATCGAAGTTGACCTGTTTAATCATAATAAAGGAATAAAATTAAAAATATGTCAATCAGGTTAGGTAGCTGGAACGAATCTCCGCTACTACATTATTTCTTATGAGAAATTCGTGTCCGACTAACATGATTTCACCTTACACAAAATTTTTTAAGCATCTATCGTATTAGTCGGGGATTGGGTGTACTTAAACTTGCACTATCCAACTTTTTTAAATATTACCATAAAACCAACAAAGCTCTTAATAAATAACCCAATATTAATCATCTACCACATGATTTCTATGTCGCTAATTTTTTATTGAAAATTAAAACAAAAAACAAGCTCAAATTACCCTTATGGAATGCAAAGTCTTCTCTTCTAATAGTACTTATTTCAAATGGGTCACCCAAAATTGAACCAGCTTCCTGCAGCAATTTAGAATGGCCATTTTCCCTTGCAGGACCATTATCCATAACAATCTGTAAAATAAGTTAAGGTCATTATCAAATCTAATTTCTAAAATTTGGAATTGTATATTAACCAAAAAAATGTATCAGGTATCTTGCTTCTTAATTAAAGGGTGATATGATTCAAAAATATTTTTAAATATAAAAAATTTATTAATTGGTCATCAAAACTTATCATTCAATGATAACACACATTATGACCATGTTATAATATCTTACAATAGCAAGAGGGCAAATATAAAGTTCACAGACAGTAAAAATAGAGTAATTACCACTGACATCACAAGATATATGAAAGCATATTGATATTCACTCTATTTACAGTTTTTCAAGTGTTACAGTATGAAAAGCATAAAGCTCACCGAATATCCTTGCCCAACAGCCAAACAGGCATGGCCAGTTAGAGTAGCCATGGTCATTATGTGCGGATTGACCACACCAGCAACTACTTTCTCTTTCATCTGTAACAACAATTAAGATACTTTTTTCAAATATACTAGAAAACCAGAGATTACTGTATTTCACGACATAATATGCACCGGGGTATAAGATGCACCCAGGTTTTTTAGAAGATATTTCAGGAAAAAGTATTTTGGTTCACCAAGGCATTTAGGAAGGGCCCCATCATGTATCATTTCCAGCTGTGATTAAGTCTGTATCCGGCAACATTTAAAGAAAATATTATGGCATGATAACAGTTAAATATAATGTTTTAGATAAACTTCATTTGTAAAATAAATAGGGATGATCTAAAACAAATAACTGCTTTGTATAGTTAAATGTGCACTGCATGAACTCGACAGTAATATTAATTAAGCTGTCAGAGTGCACCACACACGTTGCACATGTAGATACCCTTTACCGATAATACATACTTAAACTTAAGTGCAAGATGACATTTTAATTTAATTGGATAAATAATAAATAGAATGCATATGTAATAATAATATATATGCTCAACTAGTCCTTTTTCTTCTGCAACTCTTTTTGCCACGTACATAACGATTTTGATCGGTAAAGCAATACCAAACTTCCTTTGCTCTAATATCTATCACTTCCTCCTCTCGAGTTGTGGCCATTTAAGAACAATCTTATGAAGAATATGTTTCTCTTATCCCATCAGCTTCAGTTTTTCCTCATTTTCTCCATTGCCAAATCATTTTTTCTGTGGGAGGTGTACCGAAATGGCATGCAGCTACTCAGTTTTGGTGCACTTTTTGCATACTGAATCGCCTGAAGCTTATAACTAATAGCATAGGCATATCTTTTCAATTTTGTAGCCATTGCAATCTCAATACACGTAACATTATTTATCCTAGATACATATAAAATATTTATGGCATCTACACAAATTCTACCATTCCGTGGCATTAATCACGCTATTCAATATGCTCATTATGAACTAAAAACATCGCAAATGCACCAAAATTGTAATCACTGTGAGTGGACATGTATTAAAGCATAATAATGAAAATACATCCTCTGAATTCACATTGCGTAAGGTATTATTGCATATATCAACAAATTTTTCAATATTAATTATTAATAATGTATATTTTGTTTTGCAACAAATGACTGCAAATTATTCCATTTTGGGGACGAGTGTGCTTGTTAACCCCTCAAGCCCGAAAGATTTATTAAATCCCACCTGTACAGTCAGATGAGGTTTCTACATTTTCACAATCGCATTGCAAAAACGTTTGAAAAAATTTTTTAAATCATAACTTGAGAAGATTTCTCTCAATTTCTCTGAGTTTTTTTGTGGATTTACGTACAACATGAAATTTGTAAATAGCCATTTTGCATATCATATTTTATACACAAACATTGCTGCAGTAGAAGAGAATGTACACCAATCACTAATTTTCCGGCGCACATTTGCTCTTTACATATAACATTCAGCACTGGGAAATCTGTGAAAGATATTGATGTACAATCTTAATAAAAAATAATTTAAATTAGTAATTATTTCATTCTACAACTGTATCCATTTAATCCAATTAAGTGAAAAGTTTTACGTATCTGAACTTTTTCTTGTCTTGACTGAAATTTTTTTAAGTAAAATTTATTAGAAGATGATTTATTTATAATATAAACATTTTAGTTATAGAGTCATCATTCTTAGTCATTATAGAAGTCATATAGATGAAATGGTTACATTTCATTCATTGGAAAGGGAGATATGACATTGTATACATCAGGAATGAATTTAGATGCAAAACATGGAAAACTTTCAAAAGTTAAACTTTAGCTTATAAGTCCTTTCCTAATACTTTTTGGAAAATGTACACATGTATCATTGGATTGAGCAAGAAATTTGCCTTATAGCTTAGTAAACTTCTAATAATCTCATGTGTAATGATATGGAAGAGCTTCTCTGTTTGTGATTTATGAGGACGTGTCCTCTTCTTGCCCACTCAATTCATCGCTGCCTGTGGCCCCACTAGATAATGCAACAGAGAAAGCCCTTATGTGAAGAGGAAAACAGACCCTACATCTTCTTTCAAATGATGAAGAAAAGGAACCCATTTTTTATGGGTTCCCTTTCCTCGGGTATTTATGGGTCAACTTTAGAAACTGAAAGTCCATAGGTCTGCGGTAAAAACTAAAATTCTATCACAAAACTAAACGTATATTATGCGTAAACAAATGCATACAAATAGATATACACAATTCCTCGCAATTCCCCTCCGAAAAGACCAAAGGCACCTTCTCAACTAACTTGCTTTGGTGATGCAATAAACCGTAGTAATCCCAACCACCTCAAAGAGGGTGAAATGACAATGTTGGTTGGCGTTGATGCTCTCCAATGCAGCGAGGAATCGAGGGTCGTGAAATCGTGGAAGTGAATGTTTACCAAAATGCTTTTACTCAACCTAATTACATTCTTCATGAACTGCATCATAAACATTTCTAATAAACTGTGAGTTGACAGATATAAGACGTTTTCCTTTCTTTTTATACATGCCGACGAAGACCTTGGTCGCATGATGTCATATGGCTTCACCAGGAAAAAAGGAGAAAAATCATGCTCTCCTTTGAAAAGATACAGTTCCTACATTGCATTTCAAACACCAAGGAAAGGTTCCTTGCCACATTGAAAAGCGATTTTTAGATGGAGAGAAACAGTCATATCACAGAAAAATTGAAAATTCCATCGCAAAATTCAACATAGATTATATATTTTAAAAAAAGTACAAAAATACAGGACAAGAATAGAAAGGAAGTCCACAGCTTCCTCTTTCAAAATATATAAACATTTTATAGATTTAAAGAACTCTCTCACACCAAAAGATAAGGAAATTAGGGTTGATGCAGGATGTAATAGTACGTCTGATGGCCGATTGGACAGTTTTTGCAGGACATAATAGTACAACTAATGGCATTTACGAGTTAATGTCAGTGGTGAGGACAATAATAATCTTACCTTCAGCATATAAGACAGGGTGATTTTGAGGGTAATATTTCTGGAAAAAAGTACCTCGTATATGCCGAGAAATAAGGTAAGTAAAATCCAACAATTACAACAATTGACTTTTTACAAACTATAGAATGAAATACCGTATCTGCCCAAATACAAGCTGATGTTTTTCATCAAAATCTATCATGAAAAAATCACTCCTCTGCTTAAATGAGTCTGAGAAAAAATTTGGGGTTAGGATTGCCTCATAGTCACCCATAGATGGCAGCACCTCTCTCAATGCCATCACATTCAAATGATAGTACTATCTTTTTCGTAAAGTAAATATTTGACCTACGATGAATATTAATAAATAAATAATGAATCTATAGTAAAAAGGTTAAAAAAATGCTGCACTTCAAATGATATTGATGGAAGCAAGGATGACGTTCTTTGGGACGATGATTCCAGTGACCTATCTTCTCGTGGAGAAGAAGAAAGTGATGTAGAACATAATCATAGTACCTGATTCAGTAAATCAATTTTAAATTTTCATTTATGTTTAAGAATATGTTTTTCATGTCTAAATGCTATTGGATATTTTCTTTTGTTTCTCAGGACTACTATGTATTATTAAGAATAGTTGTATTCGTATTACCTTTCATTAGCCAATAAAGTAAGTTCCTTTTAGTCTTACTTGGCTGTTGTAGTTATTGCTATAGCCATTGTAACATCTGTATGCATGTTATTCATAGATTCTATTAAAGTTGTGTACATTAACTATGCAGACAATTATGCAATATATGATGATGGCTTTGGATGTTCAACTGTTTGAATTTCAGTAAATAAAGAGAGCTGCTCCGAAGATATCAGCAATTGTGTGGACTGCAAAACTCGGCTGATAATGAACAGCAAAGCTTTACATGGAACGGGTATAATTATAAAAAATGCAATTTCTTAAGGCAATGTAAATGCTAATTTCATTGGTAATAGACTTGGATGAAAAATTATCTTGTAAATGTCGCTATTGCTTTATTTGACATTCTGTGAAAATTAAGATGAATGAAATTATCATCACTGAATATGGTTATTCAACAACACAAAATTATTAATTGGTGTAATATTTCAAAATGTCAACAACTAAACCATTTCCCACTTGTTTCTTCAATTTTGAATAATGTATTCTAGGCCATGCATGCATGCCTGGCACACATCAGCATAAAATCGACAAAATTTTCATTTTTGCCAAAAAAAAACTCAATTTTTGGGAGGTCAGCTTCTATTCGGAAAGATATGGTAGTTAAGCAGCTACGTATTTTTTCCGGCATAGAAATGGAACAATATTGAAAAGTAATCACCTGACAAAGGAGATCTGCCATTGCCATTCTCCCTTCAGCATCTGTATTACCAACACGGACACGTGTTTTGGAGCGTGCCACAATGATTTCATCAGATACATAACATTCTTCCCCCACGCTATTTCTTACCATTGCCATTGCTCCAATAACTTTTATTCTTTTTGGCTTCAGTTCAGAAACAACCTGAAATAAAATGGAAGAATTCATGCATCAAGCACAGTAACTTTAACAATAAATAATGACATTAGCTGAATTGGTGTGAATATTTAATTTGAAATGGATTAAGCTTATATTTAATGCTTGCTCTATAAAAATACATGCACTACAAAACTGTTATCAATCCCAAAACAAAAATGTAGCAACCTTTAAAAATCCAGCAACTGCAGCCGCCCCGCACTTGTCCCTTGACATCCCAGCCATCACTCCTCCAGCCTTAATGTCAGCACCACCAGTATCATAAGTCACACCCTTACCAACAAGCATGAGTGTACAATCAATTGGACCTTCTCCTTCATACTCCAGTAAAAGAATTCTTCCATTGTGACGAGGAACCACTGAAGGAAGACAATGCAAAAAAAAACAAAAAATTCATATTTTAGCAGCCAAGCCATATTACTTTAATTAAATTGTGGACTTGAACACGAAATATCAGTTTAGTTCAGTTTAAAGAAAATCATGATACTTTGAATTTGTTCTGGTTCCATTCCTTTAGAAAATATATGGGTTCGATTACTGGTTCAAACCAATTCACTATGGAATGGTTATTTAAATAAACAATATACATACACAGCCAGGCACTAATATCCATTTGCAAGATTTAATAAATCATAATGGATGTCAAGTGTCATTTAACACTTTTGGGACCACCTCTAAAACACATGACAATCTCGTCTCCCTGCATAGAAATTTTTTGTTATATGGCAGATATAAACATGAATAATATGTAAAATGTCATTTTTATGTATTACAAGTGAAATCAGTACAGAATTTCAAAAAATAAAATTGGACGCATATGCTCCGTCGGCGGGCCGTGGCAACTGCTTCCCCGATCCATGACATCATCTAGTTCCTTTTAATCCACTCAAGGGATTTATTTGCTTATGCCGCTTCTTATACTTATTCTGGGTCTGACAAGGAGAGGCTACAGACTGTAACTCACAGATTCGATTCATCTTCTACCAGCGGAGAGTTTAGGTCAATATAAGAATACCTTTTGGGAATTTGCAGCCAATGGCTTTTAGTGTAAGAGAAGTAATTAATCAAAAAGTACAAAAATGAATCCATGTTTGTAGCTTCGTTCTCATTCTCAATATAGCCTGTAGCCTAGGGGTAACGTGTAGGGCTCGTGTCCCATTCTTTTGGCGTTCAAGACTCCTAATTGTAGATTTTTGGATTCCAAGTTACACCATGCAGCCATTTATATGTTGCTCCTTTATATTTTCCGTTTTTTTACGATTACCATCCAAAGGAATGCGCTGGAAATGCAGACTAGATTTTAAATATTAAACTCCAATTATGGGAGAATATGCCAATGTCTACTGGAAGTGTCAATGCAGCCACGGACAGATGCAGTAAATGCCTACATGGAGTTGTTGAAGGAGTCAGTAAAATACGCATCGGAAGTATAGTTGTGTACTGATTAAAAATAATTCTCCTACGTAAAAAAAATTAGCTGCGAATAATTATTTCCTGAAGATTGGGATATAAAAACCAGCAAGAAGGACATTTTGCAGGAGAAAAAATATTCAACAAGTGGGAGTCTCGAACTCCAAAAGTATGGGACACGAGCCCTACACGTTACCCCTAGGCTAGATCATCTATTGTGAAGAAAAGCGAAGCTACAAGCATTTAAGGAAATGGGTCCATTTTTGTACTTTTTGATTAATTATTTAAGCCATTGGCTGCAAATTCCGAAAAGGTATTCTTATATTGACCTAAACTCTCTGCCGGTAGAAGATGAACCGAGTCTGTGAGTTACAGTCCGCAGCCTCTCCTTGTGAGATGGATAAATAAATTACAAAAACATGATCGAGTAATATTTTTATTTAACCTCTAAATGCCAAAAGGCATACCGGTGTGCCGGCAAATTTCTGGGTAAGCCTGCCGAATGGCACACCCATGGCCCGCTTAGCTCCGAGATGTCGTTTTTGTCATAGAATCAAAATTTTTAGAGGAGAAGAAAGACGAAGCATCCTTTTCTTTTTGCTCTCCCAAGGCTTAAGGTCTTGCATATTGGGAGAGGGGAGAGGAAAACAAACTATCGAGAATGCCTCGCTCAAGGGATACACTCCCACCGAGGTGAGACCCTCTCTCCCACCCAAACAGATGCTATAAACAGAAGTCCAGGACAAAATAACTCCTACCCCAAAGGTCCCTTCCCTTTTTTATTTTCTTCTACCTTTTTCACATGTGTTTTATTGCGTTTACGTTCAGTCATTTGCAGAGCACGAAGTAGAGCAGGTGTAGACTTGTATGTGCAAAGCATCTGTAGCTGTTTGTCTTTATTTTGTAGTTATTCCTTTATTTTTATACAAGGTTTGTAGATTGTTTTATTTTTTGCAAATATTTTTTAAAATGGGCCCTAAGCGTAAAACTCGGCATGAAGAAATACAAGTCTTCATTAACTCGGATTCGGACACTTACGAAGAGAAAAGTGAGAGTGAATTTTTGAAAGAACAGCCCGAGAGAGATATCTCCTCAAGAAGTGAATCGGAATGGATATCTCCACATCAGGGCTGTAGAATAATTAGAGAGCAACCCTTTACCGGTAGCCCGAGTGGACTGAAGGATGGTGCGGCTCCAAACATCTCGAGCAATTAGACTCCACTCAGCGTTTTCCTCCTTTATTTTGCACAAGTCTTCCAACTCCTGGTGGATGAGACAAATAGGTACTCTCACCAATACATTGACAAATTAGACGAAGGACCTTCACCACAGCCTGACGTGACAATATACAAAATGTACTTGTTTTTTTCAATAGCTATACAAATGGGACACGATGTAAGCGATACATTGAGGGACTACTGGTCGACATTGCAACAATTTTACACTGCTTTCTTTAGTGCTACTATGAGGCATGACTGATATCTTCACATTCTCCACTTTCTTCTTTTCTCTGATAAAACTAACGAACCCAATAAAACTGACGAAAATTGACCGATTATGGAAAATTAGAACTCTCTTTGAAATGCTCAATGACAGCTACACTAAGTATTATAAACCTACTGAGCACTTGGCAGTAGATGAAGTCATTGTGCTTTTCAAAGGGAGAGTCATTTTCAAACAATACATTCCTAAAAAAAACAAATGTTTCGGCATAAAATTTATAAACTCTGTGACAAGACCAGTTATTCTTATGACATGAGTGTATTTGGGAAAAGACAGACAAAATGCAATGCAAGACATGACAGCGAAACATGCGACTGTCAGAGAACTTACTAGGAGAATGGAAGGGGTTGGACATAAGTTACATATAGACAATTTCTTCTCCTCTCCTACTCTCTTCGACGATATTCAGTCAAAGAAAATTTATTGTTGCGGAACTGTTAGACAAAACCGGAAAGACATGCCCCAAGACTTTTCCAGTAAAAAACTGAAACTAAGATGGGGAGACATACGCACTTGGACCAGGGATGACTTGACCACCATTATATGGAAGGACAAAAGAGACGTGTGCATGCTATGAAACATTTACAATCCAGCAGGAGAAGGAAACTTCCGAGATGAAGAGGGAAGAGCTGTGAGGCCTGTTATAGTCGAAGATTATAACCGCCACATGGGGTACGTGGACAAAGGAAATAGGATGGCTAACAGCTACACCATCGGTCCCCGCACTTGGAAATGGACAAAGAAATTATTTTTTCATTTAGTCGACCTAACTATACTAAATAGTTGGATCCTCCTTTCCTCGTGCGGCAGCGCATTTTCATATCAGCAATTCAGACTTTCCCTTGTGCGGCAACTGGTTGAAGAGGGTGCTAGGGCTCTTCCTTCCCAGAATCTCTCAAGGGGGCGACCTAGTGCTAGTGGAACACAAACTGCTTAGAGGTCAAGGACAATAAGCATTGGCCCATTTCGGGGACCCGTATCTGTTGCCGTGCGTGTTCCTCAAAGGGCAAATACACAAGAACAAAATATAGGTGCAAGGCATGTGACGTGGGACCATGTGTTGAGCCCTGCCTTGAGGAATACCACACTAGCTCAACCCTTGAAGGAAAGGTAAATACTGGGGTTGTGTCAGCTGCAGACCGAGCAAGAACCAGGTTGCCAAAAAGTGAGTAAATGCAGTGTTTTTGAACTTTATTTCGATTGATATCAACAATAATTTATTTTAGCGGTGAAATTTAGTCTATTAGGGTTATTTCATGCTGTTTATTTCTACAAATAGGCAGAAACGTAATTTTTTGGTAGTTTGACTACAAAATGCTTTTTATTTGAGCATTTTATCACTGATAGTTCACGAGATATGCAATTTTTTGCAAAAGAGATACAGGAAAATTTAAATGTCCAAAATTAAATGCGGCAGCTGGACCCCACCAGCGGGTATTTAAACCTGGTGGATAAAGGTTAAGGAAAGAAAATTAACGATATAATTATCACAATATTTTAGACATCAAAAAATAACTATCTAATACTTTGTATCATTTGATATATTTCATCACTGCACTCCATATTCTCTTTATTTAACAAAATATATATGGAGAAAAATTAGACTATTATTGAGCGCTCGCTCAAGGGTCTTACCTCAAATCCTGATTTAAATGTTTTTTCCAATGGCAAAGTATTTTACAACAAACAGCAAATAAATATTAATATTTAATCCCTCTTCAATTTTTAGTAACTTTCAATAATGCCATTGACATTTTCAAATGAAGAGTATGCGGATATGTACTTTGTGTATGGGTTTTGCGATGGAAACTCCGTTGCTGCCATTTACGAATATCGACGAAGATTTCCACAAAGAAGAACATCAGATCGACATACTTTTATTCAAGTTCACTGACATTTATGAGAAAATGGCTCATTTCCGTGTGTCTTTGAGAGCTGAACGTCCAGTACAAGTTAATGTGGATGAGGAAGAAAACGTTATTCAAATGGTTCAGCAAAGTTCACGTCTCAGTACACGAAGAATGTCAGCCCGCCTCAACGTTCCATGAATGAGAGTCTGGCAAACATTACACGATGAGGGACTTATCCATACCATATCCAGCAAGTTCAGCATCTTCAACCCGGGGATATGGCTAGGCGGTTGGAATTCTGCCGTTGGTTAAATGCACACCCCTGCCTGAACCATTATATCTTGTTCACAGACAAGGCACAATTGACTCGTGATGGAGTAAACAACACGAGAAACTACACACACACCCCGCTCCTCTCCTTCCACCAGCCCCCCATTTGGAAAATATCTTGTGGATGAAGGAACTGCACACTTCTACCATGCCTCTTGCCTTAGGGTCTCACCCCTGCAGCAAACCTTGCTGCCTTACCTACCATATCCACCTACCCTCATCATCTTTCTCGAGTCCCTCCACCAACATCACCTACCCCATCACCTCTAGAAGTAACTGCACCACCCATAACGTCATTTACCTCCTCACCTGCACCCCATGTCCCGTGTTTTACGTAGGCCTCACCAGCAATCTGTTAAACATCCGTATGAACGGTCACCGGAATAGCGTTTTTCTCAGACACAGTTGCATTACTCGCCAATGCTCACAATGTCCCTTTCAATAGTTGCTACAATGTAAGGGTTATTCGCGCCTTACCCTATGACACTCCTGCCCCCCTTCTCCGACATTGGGAACTATCCCATACACATCTTCTTGACTCTTTCTCCCCACCTGGCCTCAACCTCCGCTAACCCTATTAGCACCCTTACTATGTCTCCTTAGTTACATTGTAGCAATTTGCGCTTTACCTTACAAACTCCCTTCTTATTGGCTATCCACCCTTCCCACTCCCCGCCTCCTCCAATCGCCAACCTACTCACATCACCCTCTCATTCCCCGCCCAGTGTGTCACTTTCAGTTAATCTATCTCCATCGCTGAAGGGCATATGCCCGAAAAGCTTGAGTGTTTTTCTTGTGTGTGGGTTTTTATCTCTTCGACGCCCCCAGCAGCCTGCCAACTTGGTCCTCAACATCTCACCTTGAAAAAAACTAATTTTTCAGGGAGATATTTCATCATGGGAAAAAAATTTTAATTCGTAAGATTTCCCCTCTGGACTAATTCTCGTTTTTTCCTTATGGAGCAATAATGGAGTAAAACAATCACTAATTTTTACAATTTTAGGAATATTATAAATTTTGCACATTGGGTTAATAATGCCACACATTTCTGCCAAATTTTAAATTTGTAGCACATTTAGAAGTAAAATAACATTTATCTAATTGTGTAAAATTAATTAATTTTTAACAGCTGCAATAAAAATTTCATGGATACATGTATAGACTAATCTCTAAATAACTTAAAAGTTTCAGTTCCCTATCTCGCTCCATAGTATCTAAACATTTACCTATTTGTTTAAACTTTAAGAATTCTTAACTGCCAAACAAATTAAAATATCAAAATTTGTATAATCCCTATTTCGTTTTTTTACAAATTCTACCTATAAAAAATTTCAGCTCCGTAGCACAGGCGGAAATACATAAACCTTGAAAATTTGTTTAAACAATTGCAAATTTTTAGCGGCCGCATTGTTGCACTTTTTCAAGATTTTTGTTTTTTCTAGTCGGTTTTGCACAAAATCCTAAAATTGACTTGCATTTGTGTTAAGTTCTTGACTCTCTAGGATTAGGTGCAATGACTTAAGGTCTTCCTAAATGCTAGTAAAGCAACAGAAGAAAAAATACTAACCACTGGCAGCTCGGTTGACAGCTGCAAACAATGGATATTCTTTCTTGAAAGTATCAGCATCTTTCAGTACCTGTAGTTTAATATGAGAGTTATTCTTGAATATATTAGTAACATACTCTTCTACTCGAGGTGGACTCATTCTCTCAGGATCTCCTCCTCCAATATCTCGCGCTACAGACCTGGAAAAAATTGATAACAATTTTCTAGTGAAAATACTGCCCTCTCCAACAAATCTAAAAAATATTTTTCTTTGGCAAACTAAAACTTACAAAAACTTAATAAAATTACCAAATATTAAATTCAGTAAAACCTCGCACTTCAGCTATAAGAAGCTCAAGTTACATTCCTAACTCCATGCCTTTATCATAATATAATTGATATAAAGATACCTCAGAAGGTAAAATAAGAAAACTTATATAAAAATTCATTAATTTAGACCAAAATTTATACATTTGTACATTTTGCTTTCCTTTCAACTGAACATTTGTATGCATTAATTAAGCCAATTATATATATTAGATTATAATAACACTTTCCATGTCATACCAACACTTTTTATGCCAAAATCGATTTCAAGTACGGGAACTCATTTTGTTTCGTAGGTTTGGCTTTAAAATATTCATGTGACAAATTATATTCACAAAATTAGCCTTGGCATGGGATAACGTATGGTTAAGTTAAATTTATCTTCAAACATGTTTCCACCAGTTGCATCCCTAGAGCTTGCAATTCCTGCCGAAGTTTTTAATGTTTTTGAGATTCATGACCACATAATATGATCCAGTTTCTTCCACCGGAACATAATTCAAGTGAAATAACTATATTTTAAAAGTGATTCGATCGATTGTTTATTATGATTATTTGATAAAAAATACAGTTGCCAAATTTATCGATAAAGGATGCAGGAAAAATATATTTATTAGGACAAAAGATGGGAAGACAAGAAATACTGCATACCATTAAGCACTACAATGAAAATTAACCTGGTTTCATTACTTGGTTTTATTCTCAAATCTTCAATATTTTTTGTTTCGACTTAACAACCCGAGCGACGCTGGGTAAATTCAGCTAGTCTACACAATATTCCAAACAAGCATTTTCCCAATCTTTTTAGCATGCATTTTCATAATATTTTGGCTGACAAGGGAAGCCCCCAAGGTGTGACACTCGCATCGGATTGAGACTTTGCAGAATGGAAGTATATGTAAAATAACGGACTCCTATTTCTACCTAGGTGCCAACTCGACGTCGTTTACGAGAAAATGCCCTTTGAAAATCGCGATCCGAGAGTCTACGTAATAAGTACATTAAAAGTCCTTTCTTTATTATCTAGAAGCGTTGGTCTAGGGGAAACAAGTTGGATTTCAAACATTTTTGCCGGGTTCGATTCCCGAAGGGACCAAAATCTTTTTCCGATCTTTTTAAATTTTTTTTCCGCAATTTCCAGCATAACGTCAAAACTTGCACGGTGTTACGGTGTTGTTGTTAAAGGGATTCGTTATCAGTTGCAGGTGTCAATTATTGTCATTATAATTATAATTGAAACTATGTCACAATACTGTTGGGTTATTTCGATGCATTGTTCTTTATTCCTCCTTTCAAATTTCGTCATGCATTGTTCATTATAATAAATCGGTTGCCGGTGTCAATTATTGCCATTATAATTGGCATTATGTCACAATATTGTTGGGTTATTTCGGTGCATTGTTCTGCATTCCTCCTTTCATTTCACGTCATGTATTGATCATGATGGTAAAGCGAATGGGTGGTGATCCGTAAAATTATGTTCGTGAAGAATTACGGTGAAGAATTACAGTGAAGAATTACAGTGAAGAATTACAATGAAGAAAACTAGTTATAATGCATGGAATAAATTTTTAAAAAATGTTGTGCAAGTTTTGACGATATGCTGGAAATTGCGAAAAAAAAATTTAAAAAGATCGGAAAAAGATTTTGGTCCCTTCGGGAATCGAACCCGGCAAAAATGTTTGAAATCCAACTTGTTTCCCCTAGACCAACGCTTCTAGATAATAAAGAAAGGACTTTTAATGTACTTATTACGTAGACTCTCGGATCGCGATTTTCAAAGGGCATTTTCTCGTAAACGACGTCGAGTTGGCACCTAGGTAGAAATAGGAGTCCGTTATTTTACATATACTTCCATTCTGCAAAGTCTCAATCCGATGCGAGTGTCACACCTTGGGGGCTTCCCTTGTCAGCCAAAATATTATGAAAATGCATGCTAAAAAGATTGGGAAAATGCTTGTTTGGAATATTGTGTAGACTAGCTGAATTTACCCAGCGTCGCTCGGGTTGTTAAGTCGAAACAAAAAATATTGAAGATTTGAGAATAAAACCAAGTAATGAAACCAGGTTAATTTTCATTGTAGTGCTTAATGGTATGCAGTATTTCTTGTCTTCCCATCTTTTGTCCTAATAAATATATTTTTCCTGCATCCTTTATCGATAAATTTGGCAACTGTATTTTTTATCAAATAATCATAATAAACAATCGATCGAATCACTTTTAAAATATAGTTTAAAAAGATAGTTTAAAAAGATCGGAAAAAGATTTTGGTCCCTTCGGGAATCGAACCCGGCAAAAATGTTTGAAATCCAACTCGTTTCCCCTAGACCAACGCTTCTAGATAATAAAGAAAGGACTTTTAATGTACTTATTACGTAGACTCTCGGATCGCGATTTTCAAAGGGCATTTTCTCGTAAACGACGTCGAGTTGGCACCTAGGTAGAAATAGGAGTCCGTTATTTTACATATACTTCCATTCTGCAAAGTCTCAATCCGATGCGAGTGTCACACCTTGGGGGCTTCCCTTGTGAGTATGCATGGTTGAAAGTTTTTTCTTCCGAAACGTGGTGTAAAAGAGTATAACTTAAAATACAACTTATAACTTGAAATACGCACTGGGAAAATTGGGATGTTCACTCGATCCTATTTTTCACACGTGGTGGTGTTCGTGAATCATGAATTAAGTGGTCACTTCAGCTCTGTTCACGAATTTGCCGTGCGTATGAACTTGTAATGTCAATAAGTTTTGTACCAGAACGAATAGATAAGACTATATTGTGATTTTACTGTCCAAGTAGCGGATCGTAAGAAATTGATTTTTTTTAAAGTTCGTTTATATCGAACCCGGATAACAAAGTCATATTTTTGTGGTCCCTTGAACTTTGAAATAACGAGGTTTTACTGTATGTGGATCAATACATTGTTTCTTTTTCCTAATTTATAATTATGGAATTGACCCAAAAAGTATTGCTAAATACCATTAATTTCATTTATTTAATGATTTCTTGAATAAAGACACAATCATGACCAGGCTAAAGCTGTGTCTACACAATCAAAAATTTCGTCAAATTCTGTCCATGACAACATGAACAAGAAATTTGAAGGTTCATGATGTCATGGATATACATCACGGATATACGTCACAATCTGTCATGAATGCTCTTGAACAAGCCCATCCGAGTCCTGAACGTTGTATAGAACATGTTCAATTTATCTTCAAGAATTTGATGCTTTCCACCAATCACGACGGTCCCAAACTACATTCAGCGCCATGAATGCCATGCGTTCAAAATGTCAATTATAAATCGAGTGGACCTAGCGGGAATTAACTGGAACTAGCGTCCTATCCGTGTAGCCATCCTAGAATTGATTGTGTTGTCTCGTGTATGGAAGCGATTCTCTCCTTAAACGCATTTATTTTGTTTGTTTTCCTCTTGTAAGTATATTTATTATTTTATTTATGCATTTATCAAAGGGAATTTCTATAATTATTTGGATATATTCTAATTACCTAACTGCAATATTTGTGAAAGCCTTGTGGCCTTCCTTCTGTATTATACGACATTATTAAAATGATTCTATTATCTAGTAAATGTTTGAATTATTGAAATGGCATTATTATTAAAATGAGTTTATTATCTAGTGAACGTGTGAATAATTAAAATGGTGTGTTGGAGCAGAGAAGTTGTGATCCGGCTAATAGAACTTTATGAACAACACTCGTCCAACATTTCCTTTGCCTTCTATTTCTCTTTCTAATTCTTAAAATAGCAGCAATAATTCCTGTTGAGGCAGCTAATACAAGTATTCTTAAATATGACATAACTCAAAACAATTATGTTCACCGTGTTTACATTTACTGTCAAAACCAGCACCTCCGGGGGGAAAGATTGGAACTACCTTGTTCATGATTTCATTGACAATGTAAATATTGTTCACCATCAATGCACAAGTTTCCATGAATGGTAAAACCTATCCAATCTTTCTTGTTCAAGAATAAAGTGATCGTGTAGATTCAGCTTAAGAGATCTACCTGCTTTGGCCGGAACAGTAAAGAGATAATATGCAAAATTTCAGAAAATGTTAACAAACAGCTGACAACTTTATTAAATGAACCAGTAATGCTTAGCATTGCATTTGATGAAAGCATGGATGTAAATGACGTTCCATGTTTATCAATTATTGCAAGATACTGTACTTACAGTAAACTTCAAGAGGAACTTTGCTCCATAAAGCCACTGTAGGGCACAACTAAAGGGGAAGATATTGTGGAAGCTTTTAGAAAACATTTCAAAGAACGGTTTCAACCAAAGAAAAATATTTTGCATTACAACAGTTAGTGCTCCTGCCATGGTTGGAAAACAAAAGGAATTTACAAAGGTACTTGAAGATGAAATTGGTCACCAAACAGTCAAATTTAACTGCATCATCAATCAAGAGAACCACCACACAAAATCAGCTTTGAATCACAGTATTGAGCTTGTTAACAGAAATGGTCTGTCGACACAACAACATTACACTTCCCAGCAATGTCTGGGAAAATGGGAAGGTTATGGGGTGGCTCCTGAACTGTTTACATACAATCAAGTCCTTTGTTTGATAATGATCAAAATTACTTCGCACTGGTTGATAAAAAATTGTTGTTGAAGCCCATGAGAGATTTGGATTTGTCTTTATTCCATTGGATGGGTGTTGGATATTTTGAAATGCTGTTAGTGGAATCAAGTAGTTTGGATTTGTAGGTATCAAAGTTTGAAGATCTCCAGATTGCTATTGAAGCTACCAAGGGTGTCTATTTTGAACTGCTGGACATCCCTGCCAGTAAATTTTAACTGTTTGAAGAAAGTAGCATTTGCTATGCTTTGGATCCACATTATTGTGTGAACAGGTATTTTCACAAATGAAATCAGTCTTATGCCCCTCACAGAAGCCTGTGTACAGCTCAAAAGTATGAATTATATCCAATCACATACCCGAAATCAGAAAACTCAGGAAATAGTGTTGAATAGATAGAAGTCCATGAAAAATCCAGTAGATGATGCTAGTGTTACGTCTGCTCAAAAAACAAGAATTATCCTGAGCGGCTGGCACACAAAACTAGGGATGAGTATCGACCATCAATGTTCCTCATATATCGATGTTTTACTTTCAATGGTCGGTTTTCCATCGATACTCATGCTTTCGATACTATCGAAAGACCGAGGTTTTTCTACCGATATGACCTTCCTTCATTGTAAGCTTAGAAGTGTTTTAACACATTTACATTATAAAGTCACTTCAGAGTCTGTGTTTTCGTTGTATTATGCCTTCAAAAAGCATCTATGGGTGCCATTTTATAAAAAACAGTAAACTAAACTTTTCAAACCATAAGTTTTTTGGGCCTACTGTTCATTTCATGGAAAATGGCTCTCTACATTCAATAACATTCTGAGTAGATGACTTGAAAGAGAGGCACACTGCAGAGTACATTTCAGAAATTCTGTCAAATGTATGCGACGAATGGAAAATTTCAAAAGAAAAAGTAATGGCTGTGATCACCAACAGAGGAGCCGATATGGTGAAGGCCTCATAGATGGCATTTGAAAAAAGCATGACCATGCCTTGAATCTCATTGCAGAAAAGTCTATAGACAATGTAAAAGAGCAATGCAAGGTGCTAGCAAAAGTTAGAAATATAGTTACCTGGTTTAAGCAAAGTATAGTCATGTCAGATGAGCTTACAGAAACTCAACAATAATAATATCTTTATTAGCTCATGAAACCGATTTTTCGATGTCCGATGTTTGTCAACATCAATGTATTAGTTGGATATTCACATCGATGGCAAACATCGGTGTTTTCTTGCCAATGCTCATCCCTACACAAAACACGAGAATTCTCATGTTAATCAGGATTTAAGCCAGTTTTTTGTTTTTCTGATATGACACTCCTATAATTAGGGCAATAAGTTTTCCTCTAATAAATTTATTATTGTGTAGTACCAACAAATGTATGTATCCAAAGGGTGTAATACCCATATATAAAAACCTTGTATCAAGAGTAGGGAACTACAAAATTCTGTTTATCCTTGAAAGGGTGCCATGCCTAGAAAATATTTGGGAACCATTGAAATAGATGTACAACTAATAATAGGTTATTTAATTCACTCAAAGTATCATTTTCAGAAATTCAAATGTCAAGTTAAATTTTAACTACATATTTTCATGTGCAAGGTCATCAGAGAAAAACAACCAATAAAAAGCTACCATAGATTACAGCTTTGAACCAATGGCTCGGAATATATAACCTATGAAAAACAAGTATGGGACAGATACTAGAGAAAAAATTACTCTTAATAATGAAATATTACATTTCTTTCCTTAATATCATAAATGAAAACAAGCCAAGTTCACCTTCCAATCTCAAGAGCAAGTGCCAAACTAATTATAGTATTCACAGCAGAAGGGTCTGGTCCCCATACTCCCAACTGTTTGATTTTGCTGTTCTTCTCTGGGACATCTTCCCTAAACTGAATAGGCTGCAATGAAAATGAAAACAATTTTGAAAATGGTTAATCACAAAAAATTTCATAACACAATGCACATACATCAATATCCAAGTAGTACATATTTCATTCTAAAAACTAATTTCCAGTAAAATGGATCATTGTGAAAAGTTAAAGACAAGGTCAAAAAATCTTCAAATCATAGTCAAGTACTTCATTTATTAAAATTAGTTGAAAACTAAGGTACTACCCCTCTCTGGACCCACAATTTCCGAGTGGTGAAATCAGCAACAACAGCAACTTGAGTGACAAGAAATGGAACTAAGTGGAGTTTGCTTTGCTTCGAGCTCCGTATCTCTGCTGGCATGGAGAGGGTGATATGGTTCCAGGCCCAACACGACTGTTATCTCCATCTAACCCAACAACAATACCTATCCATGGCATCTTCTTCAGGTTCTAATCCAACTGTATTTCCGTATACCGCAATCCTGCCGACACTTTGATTTGTTACAGCGCCAACGCATTCTCTTACCTCCACCAAAAAATATTTGCATTTCATGACTGTTCGAACATCTGCATTGCTTCTGAATAATATTGTGCTCTTAGAGTAAGGAAATGCACCTTTCCTCACAGTGCAATTCCTGCACTAGCTTTTTGAAATTCATATCACATACTACTGTTTCTGTCAGCTGTTTCCATAACAAACTCCATGTAGTTCCATTTTTCATCACTCACAGTGCCATTGTTGCAGATTTCGCCATTCAGAAATTGCGGAGCCAGAGAGGGATATTACCAAAACTAATAACCATCATAACTGGGTGAACAAAGAACATTTTAGGACACAACATTTCAACCATGCATATTTCCAGCACAATTTGCTCACCAGTGTCCTCAATAAGACAATTATTGCAACTTCTAATAGTCATAAAAAACTGCACTTTGGAAAATGACCCCAACCAAAACTTCCCATGCTTCCTTTTTGAATTACATGCTTCAATCTGACTCAGAATATTAAATAAGTTTTAAATATGGTTTTCCTTAATTAATAATATACATAGAAATAAATGAAGAATTATATTCCTTAATCAATTTGAAAAATGCCCACATATGCCAGTTACCATTTTAATTTTTCTTTAACATATTAGAAAAAGCAAATTTTCTTTCATAATTGGAAATGAATCAATATTTGAGTGACATCATCAAGATGAAATGAAAATAAAAAACCAAAAACCAGCTTATAAAATACATAGATTTGTTTCTCACTTACCACATACAAAGCTTCTAATGCTCCAAGTAAAGTTACAAGGTCTGCATGTACAAACTTTCTCTCAAATGGAAGAATGAGCAATGGAGATGTTACTCCAGCTTTCAGTGCTCTACAAAATGAAGGAAATAAAAATTTCCCATAACTGTATAGCTCCATAAAATATTCAACACACAAGATCAGTACAATCATTCTTCAAGTTTTAACATATTTCGGAATTTTACCATGCAAGTGTAACATATTTTGTTTCCAGTTTCTTAAAATTGCTTAAATCATCAACACAATTTTTTTAGTTAAAGAAAGTAAAAAGAAAATTGAGCCAATGTTTCATAGTTGTAATTGTACCTAAGGATGCACAACTTTAAAAAAGAAATGGTAAATAACAATCTTGTTAACAAATATAAGTGACTCCCATGTTCAGAGCCGTCTCTAAGACTGTGCGAAATGAAATTTTCGAATAACGTTCCAAAAGGACGTCAGCTAACTCAATCATTACATACTCTATATTTACTTACAAGGTGATATTAGGATATACACAATAAATCGAATTATATTAATTTCATAGTATGGCATGACATTCTTTGAGCTAATAAAATGAAGGAATGACGATAATCCTATGTTTTTTACGTACGTTTTTGTCATGCCTGAGGTGGACGGGTTCGCCCAACCTTCAGTTTTACCCATATTAGAACACTCTGGATCACATAAACATGATAGCAAATACCATAACTACAGACTCTAAGAATCAAGAATAAATCACGTATGAATGCTGAGAGAAAGGTAGGGAACGATAACTTTATTTAGTTCTACAAGAAGCATCAACTCCCAGCGAACTCAAAGGCATCAGCTGCCATTGTTTCTAATTGTTAGTAGTACCAGTACCTCACTACCAGGCCGGGCGCAGGTGCAGGGTGACGTCATGCATAAGATGACGATTCCGATAACAACATCGAAGAAGAATGGTCCAGTGACGCAGAATTTCTTGGCTTTTAAAATGAATAAATACTGAATTTATTCTTTTCATATCTAATTAATGTATGTTTATAGAATTAGTTAATAAATTATTACTATTATCTTTCTTACTTTTCGTAAAAATCACCAATAAAAATATGAGGGTACCCGGGCAGTAATTACTGAGCCGAAATTGTGGAAATATAGGGTCAAATAAAAATAGGAAGATTATGTACCCTCGTATAACACGCATCCTAATTTTTAACTCAAATATTTCGAAAAAAAGTGCGCATTATACGCGGGTATTTACGGTAATTGTTAAGGTTTGCACAGATTAAAGAAACAATAATCAGTACTTTACAATTTTAAATGCTTATTTTTCTAGCGTTAATATGTGCAAATCTGTCGATAATTATTGATTTTTCAATCTTATCAAGTTCCTCATGTTCAATTGACAAAATAGATACTCCTTTTGGTCTCTCCTGTGACATTGTTGACCGTAAGTAATTTTTATTAATTTTAATTTTGAAAACGATCTTTCAGCAGATGCGACTGTCACTGGCATTGTAAGAATTATCCTACAAAGTATTTGTGTTTGGGTATACTTCCATCAATCTATTTTTATGTAATAACTTCAAAATGTCAAGGACACCATGATCTTCTGGTACGATCCTTGATAGCATTTCATCTCTTTACGCTCTTTACACGGATATCCAATGAGAATTCACTTGGCGATAGATGTGCCATCTGAAGATAAACATGTGTACTTGAATTTGGAGATTTGAGGAAAATGTTGTTTTGGCAGTTTTGGTGAAAGTTCCGACTTTAAAAGATAAGTATATCTAGGAAATGGAAATTATATATTACATATTTATTTTTCTATATTTAGTAATGGGAAATTAATGAGAAAAGTATATGAGTATATATAAACAGTATACAAGTAAACACGCACCTATCTCCTCTTCTCGAGACAATTTCTACTATAGCTCCTCATAGATGCAGGGCCCTGGGTGACTGCCCACCCAGTCCCCCCCCTTCAGACGGCTCTGCCCATGTTATTCTAAAGTTATCCAATGTAGTTCCCAACAACAGAGATGTTAATATTCAAATAAACTTCCAAAGAAAATTGTTATACATTTGAGACCAAAGAATCGTTCACTTAGTTTACAGAAACAAAAATGTTAACTATGACATGTAATCAATGCTGTATCAAATGTCTCTTTAAATCAGGGGTGCCCACTATTTTTGGGTATAAGATCTACTTTTCTTATGGTTACCTAGCCGAGATATATTTTTTCCACAAATTTAAAAAATAAATGATACAAGAACTTTTAATAAACATCAATTAAACAAAAAATCAAATTGACATTTTCAATGGCATACCATAGTAATTTGCATAAAATATTCATTTTTTGAACTTCCAGCGAGTCTGGTCTGGGGCTGGGTGAATACCCCTTGATGCTGCAATCCTGCTCTAAGAGCACAGGGATAACTGCGGTCAAATCATATTTGGCCCATTTTTTTTGTTTGGCACTTGCCTCAAGCTTGCCTTGGAGGTTAAGAATCTATATTATTAGTTTTTGTAATGGCAGGCTTTAAATTTTAACTTTTATATATTTTTTAAATATTTCTTATCAGAAATTTCATACTTTTTTATTTTTAGATTGTAAACAAATTATTTATTACTTTGCTTGAGAATGACCAAAAACGGATCTGCAATCAATATTATGGGCACCCCTGCTTTCAAGGACTTCAATCAGAAAATCAATCTTGGCAGCAACACTATAGGTATCATGACATGATTTGAAAAATTTAAATAAGACTTTTTACAATACAGTAATACCTCGATTAATGAAGTTTATGCATTCCATGTCACTATTTTTTTGATTTTTTTTTGCAAAAATATCGACGACTTTGTTATAAGGAAGCTTTGCCCTCGGAGGATTCATAAACTGAGGTATTACCATACTGATGCCTTTTAGGCCTTCAATGACTTTTACATACAATGTCCTTAAATGAGATGGTTGGGCTTGAAAACATAGAATGTAAAATTTATCAATTCAGTAAGTAGTTAATTTTACAATTAAAAATACACAAAAATGGATTTTTGCAGTTTAGCAAAAATGCAGTCAATTTGCTCAAATGGTCAACATCACTGTCATTGTTAAGAGCCTTATCAGAGCACAGGACAAATTTAGATGAATTATCTCGTGTTCTTCCAGGCATACAATGTGCTTTGATAAGAGAATGAGGACACGAGCATAGCTCTAAAATCAGTGAGGCAATGGGGATAAGAGGATGTAAGTAGTGAAACTAGGGAGCAGAAAATGATACCTCCAGGTCATACCACCCACTGATATGGTTGCTAATATAGTTATTACGCATATTGACGAATATTCAATTGATGTTAGATGGTTAGTAGCACATCATGCTCAAGTGAATATAAGAAAACCTTTACCGAAATCTCAATAACTCATAATGCCAATCAAGTTGGATCAAAATTTGCGGAAATAACAAAATATAGCTACGAATTCAAAATTTGTTTTAGGATGGTATTTCGATAATAAGTTTTAATGTTAAATTACCTTGTGATGCCTTTCGATGCTGCTTCACTGTAACTTCGAGCATCGTCGTAGTCTCTATTAATCGGCCCGGTCGGCGAATAAACCAAACGTTGTGCAGGAAAGTTTACTTCAAGCACGCAACCATCAGTTTCAACAGATTTATCAATCTACAGGGAAAAACCGGTTTAAAAGTCCGTCGAAGGTAATGAATTTTGGACAAATCAACTTTTAAAAATGAGATAGAACTTGATACAATTTTATCGAATAATACTTCACCAAACATGATGGAATAAAATATTTAATAAACCTTTTCTGTTTTTTATTCCATCCCGAAATATTTCATAGTCAACGCCCACTACAAATACATCAACATGAAAATTTGCATACCTTAATTGCTTTTTCAACTACCGACTTCAATGAACCTAACTCTAAATGAGTCGGCAGAGTATGAGTGACTAAAACCATTCCATCATAATCAGAGTCATTTAATGACTTGACGGTTTTCATAGGAACAATGTGCCTAAAAAGAAATAAAACAAAAATTAACTCTTATGAAATAATACAAGTCCTTAGAATAGCAATTAAAGCCGATGCAAAGAAAATTCAAATCCTCCATACGGTAGCTGAGACATGGTTTTCCAAATCTTTCCGCAGCCAAGTTACATGAGCCAGCTTATCTTACAAAAGAATCGGCGTGTCACTTGAGCTCAAGACAGTCAAACCACAATCGTGAAACCGGCTGTCACGCGCCGTGTACCCGTGTACGCATGCGTATTCGTAACAGCATACAAAAGTAAAAAAAAGCTTAACGCATTGCGTTAATTCGCAGTTTGAAAGTTACCTCGCTACAACCTGAGGCAACATATTTTTGCAGCTTATCAATTCAAAACTTTATAAAATATTTCCTCAGTCTCATATTGATTTTACTATCTATTAACCATTTCAATTTTTTCATATCAATCAGTCGATACGATGTTTGTAATAAATTCTTCAAAATTAATTCACCCCTTAATCATGAAAACTTTGTTTTATGATGACCCAATTATCGATTTGTTTCATAATATAAATCAATAATATATTATATTTTGATAAATAATTAAAAATGGACGATGGACCCGAAAGCGCAAGGTCCAATGACCTCAATGGATCACGAGATGATCGTTTAGCTGCTAGAATTATCTTCTTGACTTTAAAGTCCAAGATACCGTAACCTTTCATTTCGCAGCAAAGTCGAAGCTGTCTCTGAATTCTGTTGCAAGTCGTCTATTACTCATCTCATCATGAGATTTTTCCAGTACATAACTAAAGTAAATGGAATATTAAGATTAGGAATCCAGGAAGGACAAAATGTGATAGACTTAGCATCATGTGATCCTTCAATTCCTAATAACCTCCTAGATTTTCTCCGAGGAGGAGATAGTGTGATGAGTGCTGCGAAACGGTAAAACATTATCAATCATTGTCGATTAATTGATTTATTTATCTGATAAAACTGAGATTGAATGAATTTCAGAGTTATGGCCATGGAGAAAAAAGATGTGCACAAACTCAACGATATAATTATTAAGGCCCCAATTATAGGACCGGATAAAGTTGCATGTGTGGGTATGAATTATAGCGATCACTGTGAAGAACTCAATGCCCCAATACCTGAAGAACCGGTGTTCTTCAACAAGTTTCCTAGCAGCATTGTAGGACCAAATGATCCAATTCCTTTCCCATCTCCCACAGAGGTGAGTTTTCCAAAATGAAACAAAATAGAAAATTTATAGAGTTAAAATTTTAGCGTTAAATTACCATTCCCAATTTATGCAGATTAATGAAAAATATTACTACATTATAATAAAAAATATATGAAAAAATTAATTTACTGAAATCAAAGGATCTCTCTAGGAAATGTGATTAACATAAAAATATTCCCATAAAAATAACAGCAAAATTGTAATTTTCAGCGATATGTTAACTTAATGTGGATACGACCATTTTTTTCATTTTTTGCTAGCTTAGGAAAAATAATCATTTGTATATTTTATAAAACTGTAATATGGAGTAGCTGCATAGAAGATTTAAAGAACATTATTTAGATTCCTTATGAAAGGACACGAAATAAGATGTTAAAAATGTGCCAAAAATCATCAAAATTTCTTTTTATAAATGAAAAGAAAAATCCTAGCCCCAGAAGTTAAGTATTCATATGAAAATATAATATTATATATAAAAATTGTCAAAGCTATGAAGAATGACATTTTTAGTAGATAGATCACCCTTAATTTTTTGTTGTTAAATAGTAAAGACTATTACCACAATTGGATAAATAACTAGCATTAATCATCACCTTGAATCTTCAAGTTCCCAATGTGAAACAACAATTTTATTGGGATAACAGAAAATTTTATTTCAAATATAATTTTATGAGATGTGATAGATAAATAAAGATTGAATGAAGTAAATAATTTCACATTCACACTTTGTTTCCTATAAATTTATATGATATTTCTAAGGCATAACTGAAATCTACAACTCATAGCCCAATTATGTTTTAACATTATTATTCAAATTCAACGTTATATTTGATCATTTTTAGCAGTAAACAGAATAACGCTATCACTTTGGCAGCATTCATTGAATGCTGTTTGCTTAAGAATTAAAAATTATCTTTGGCGACTACTTTAATACTGAAGTTATTTATTTATTTTGCCCTACAGCAAGAGAAATAAATATTTCATGTATTTAACAACTGGCAAATTTCTAAATCATATCCCTCTTCTCCATTAAAAATTAATAGTGAATTAATTTATGTTACATACTAAGTTTTGTGGTGGTATGGAGAAGTAGTCACATTAGCACAAAATAGTCGAACAAAATCAACAAAATTTTTTAATTAAGTGGGCTGATTAAGATTTGAGGATTATATCCTTTAATAAATCACCAAGAATTTACATGAAGCTAATTGCTCCATGTATTTTTCTTTGTGATGTAAAATGAAAATAATATTATTTCCTTTTCTAGGCCCTAGACTGGGAAGTAGAATTGGCATTGGTGATTGGTAAAAAAGGGAAAAACATACCAATTGAATCAGCAATGGATTACATATTTGGATACTCAGTAGCACATGATGTAACTGCTCGAGATTGGCAACTCAAGAAAAATGGAGGCCAATGGCTACTGGGAAAAACAATGGATGCATTTTGTCCTCTTGGGCCTTGTGTTGTTACGCGGGATGAAATTCCTGATCCTCACTCTTTACCTATACGCTGCACAGTAAATGGAGTAATTAAACAAAATGGCAACACCAGTAAAATGGTTCACCAGGCAGATGCTGTTGTATCTTTCTTATCCAGGTTTGTTTTCAGTTTATATGCTAAAAATAGATGATAGAAAATAATGTATCCTAGTAGGTCATGCTAAAATAAATAAGAAATTACCTCAGATATTTTTATTGGTAGTAACCAGGGGCAGACTGACCATAAAGGCTACCGGGATTCACCAATTGGGATGGTTCCCTGTTAGGGTCAGTTAGCTGGTTAACTAACCACAACAGGCGCAGCAGGGTATAGTTGGGCTGATGGCATGGGGATAGTTGCGTCAAGGCTCTGTAGAATTTTTTCCCCAGTCTACCCCTGCTTGTAACCCATTTATTCTTTTATTTTAAAAACTTTTTATGGGAATATAGAATGGTGTTTAAATAAATATGAAGAATTATCACTTGTTTAGTCATCCTTTACAAATTAATAAATTTGAGGACAATACATACCAGTTTTTAATTAAAATTTTTGCCCCTTACGAGTAAGTGTTATTACCATATTTTTGCATATAAGATGCACTTTTTTCCCAGAAAATGGTCCCCAAAATCAGTCTGTCTTATACCCAAAGATAAGATTTTTACTGTTCTCAGTACTGACACTAACAAACACACACCTCTCCAAAATGGAATAATTGGCAGTTATTCGTCGCAAAAACATTAAAATATACATTATTAATAGTGAAAAATGTGTTTACATATACAGTAAAACCTTATGCAAAGTGAATTCCAAGGACATTTTCATTATTGCATGTTAATACATGTACACTCACAGTGATTACAATTTTGGTGTGATTGCAATGTTTTAGTTCCTAATGCCACGGAACAGTAGAATTCTTGTAAATGTCATCAATATATTATACATATCTAGGATAAATAACATATATATATATATATATATATATATATATATATATATATATATATATATATTGAGATCGCAATGGCTATAAGAATGAAAAGATATGCCTGCACTATTACCTATAAGCTTCAGGTGGTTCAGTGTGCAAAAATGCATGGAAACCAAGTAGCAGCACATCATTACGGTCCACCTCTCACAGAAAAAAGTGATCTGTAAATGAAGAAAACGAGAAAAACAAGCTGATGGGATAAGAGAAACATAGTCTTCGTAAGGTTGGTCTTAAATGGCCATAACTAGAGGAGGAAGTGATGGATAGTAGAACAGAGGAAGTTTGGTAATGCTGTACCTATCAAAATTGTTATGTACAAGGCAAAAAGAGTTGCAGAAGAAAAAGGACTAGTTGAGCATATGTATCATTATTACATATGCATCCATTTATTATTTATCCCATTAAATTATAATAACATCTTGCACTTAAGTTTAAGTACTATCGGTAAAGGGTATCTATATGTGCGATGTGTGCGACTCACTGAGACAGCTTAATTAATGTGACTGCTGAGTTCACATTTAGCTATACAAGTCTCGAAGCAATTATATGTTTTAAAACATCCCTATTTAGTTTACGAATTAAGTTTATCTAAATTGTTGTTTAACTGTTATCACACCGTAATATTTTCTGTAAATGTTACCAGATACAGACTTAATCGCAGCTGGAAATGATACTTGGCGTGGCCCTTCCTAAATGCCTTGGTGAACCAAAATACTTTTTCCTGAAAAATCTTCTAAAAAACTGAGGTGTGTCTTATACCCCGGTGCATCTTATATGCCAGAAAATATGGCAGTTCTTACATTACAGCAGCTGTAGCTTATTAAGGTGGCAATGTAGAAATCATATTTATCAAAAGAAAATTATTTCTATGCTAAATGAACTTTTATCTAAACTTTTGTAAATCAACAGATATTTATGAAAATTTAAGCAAAATATACATGTTGGTACATCAGAAAAAAATAACAGGGATAAGAAAGGAGACAGTATATTTGTTGTTTAAAACTGTTAATCTATGGTTTAGTGATAAATTTGGCAGCTTCAATAGCATTGAAAAGTTGGGAAAGTCTGATGCACATTTCATGTGCAAAGTAGCTGTCATTCATGATGATTCAGTGTTGGTAAATTCTAAACAAGAAGGGATGTACACAGGTTTTCTGTGATACAGAAGTGCTTTTCATCAAGTCGCCATAGTATAATCATATACTAATGTATTTGCTTTGAAATCAAACTATTTTTCCTTATATGGTGGTAGCCCTGCTTTTTAGATCTGCTCTAAACATGTTCATTTCATTTTGCCATTCTATACTTGCCCTACAAACGAAATTTCTTTTTGAAATCGGTTCAGTCAATACCTTCAAAATTCATAGTTACAGAAAAATTCCAACCTTGATATTTTGCTTGCCGTTTAATCAACCTGGTTGAAATATGTCTTTAAATTTTCTCGAAGTTTCTTAAAATATTTATTATTATGTAACCTATTTGGAATTTTTAGAAACTACAGGTATGGACAAAGTCATGTGGTGGCCACATCAGATTTTTTAAATATTTGATGAATGTAAAAAAGTACTGGAATAAAAGCTGTAGGAAATTTCTTTTTCTACAATCTTTGTTTGAAACATTTTCCCATTGTTTAAGAGATATTTTAAAAACTATTTTTTATCTGCCATCACCACACCACCTATCGGTGTATTGTAAATATTTTACGCTTACGTCTTATTAACGCTCCTTTACATTTTCTTAATTGTTGGAACTTCGTAGCTATATCCAATATCAGAAGGGTATGGTTTGAGTTTATTTCTGTTCTTTGTAAAGTCTTGAAGTATTTCTCGCAGTTCCTTAAAATATTTATTACCATTTAACCTATTTGGAATTTTTAGAAATATTACAGCTATGGAGAAAGTCATGTAGTGGCCACATCACATTTTTAAAGGATAAAATTTAGGTATGAAGTCTGTATGTCCAAAATAATCAAGCTTTTTTCCCAGACTTCATTAAAATAATACCTATGGTGGTTAGGTTAAAAATCCATATAACAGTATAGAGGTGGCCAAACTTACTTGCCCTCAGAGCCGCATACGATAACCTTCAGAGGTTTAAGAGTCAAATGACATGCATTCTGTTCTCATAAATTTATGGACAGAATACATAACTTGTATCTGAAGCAATTCAGTTATAATGCATGACCCTTAGGAATCTCCAACATGTCTCAAGTCACCCTTTGTCATTGTGTTCTGTAGTGAAAAATGTTGACATGTCAATAAATGGAAATTTAAAAAGAACGCATACTAAGCTAAAAGAGCCGTGGTTTGGCCACCCCTGTAACAGTACAATAACAAAGGAATTCATTTTCACAATAAGTACACGACACATTATGGCTGTAGGCAGCAATCACATTCCCCACTTCGCTGCAGTGTTGACTACGAGTGAATAGATGGCTGTAGATTAGCATGACTCACCAGAAAAGAGCTCACAAATTATTTCGTTTTACGTACAAATATAATGCAAAAATTACTAAATTATCTTACAATATAATTGTTTAATATTGCCAGTAAACATAAACAATAATAATTCTCAACACACACTACATTGTCAAAACTTAATGTGAATTCAGTTGCTCGAAAACTGGCAATGTTGTGAGGTTGAACAATCTGTATTACGCATAGAAACTGCGTTTGCACCTTTCCCCTCCAGCAGCCCTCCCACCCC
This sequence comes from Tanypteryx hageni, assembly GCA_028673005.1. Lineage (NCBI taxonomy): Eukaryota > Metazoa > Arthropoda > Insecta > Odonata > Petaluridae > Tanypteryx > Tanypteryx hageni. The sequence goes on along the minus strand of CM054113.1, from coordinate 149,316,502 downwards.
CTTGGACATCTAGAAACTCATCTGAACCCAGGTTGACTAAAAAAATGACAATAATACAGAGCAAACAGCTATGATTTTTTTTCATATAAAAGAAAACCATTGCTGACATTTTCTTGTGAAAAACATTGAAGTGATCCTAATTGTGAACATATTATTATTTTGATTTCTGATTGCATTGATTTTGGAGACTTTCAAAACTCGTAATCTGTCAAAATGACTGGGGATAGCACACATCTGCAACCCCATAGAGGAGCCATCTCTGGTGTATATATCGTATTTTTCGGCATATAAGACACACCCCAGTTTTTTAGAAGATTTTTCAGGAAAAAAGTATTTTGGTTCACCAAGGCATTTAGGAAAGGCCACATCGTGTGTCATTTCCAGCCATGATTAAGTCCATATCTGGCAACATTTAAATAAAATATTATGGTGTGATAACAGTTAAATGTAACTGTTTTAGATAAACTTAATTCATAAAATAAATAGGGATGATCTAAAACATAAATAATTGCTTTGAGACTTTTATAGCTAAACGTGCCCTGCATGAACTTGGCAGTCATATTAATTAAATCTGTCAGATATAGATATCCTTTACCTATAGTACTTACTTAAACTTAAGTGGAAGATGATATTTTAATTTAATGGAATACATAATAAATGGAATGCATATGTAATAACAATACGTACCCTCGACTATTCCTTTTTCTTCTGCAATGTTTTTGCCTCGTACATAATGATTTTGATTGATACAGCAATACCATACTTACTCTATTCTACTACCATCACTTCCTCCTCTGGTTGTGGCCATTTAAGACAAACCTTATGAAGACTATTTTCTCTTATCCCATCAGCTTCAGTTTTTCCTCATTTTCTCCATTCACAGATCATTTCTTTCTGTGAGAGGTGGACCGAAATGATGTGCTGCTACTCGGTTTCCATATGTTTTTGCATATTGAATCACTTGAAGCTTATAGGTAATAGTGCAGGCATATCTTTTCATTCTTGTAGCCATTGTGATCTCAATGCACGTAATGTTCTTTATCCTAGGTATTTAAAAAATTTTATCACATCTACCACAATTATAATGTTCTCTGGCATTAATCACGCTATTCAATGCACCCATTAGGAACTAAAACATAGCAACTAAATTTGCAAATGCATTGAAATTGTAATTACTGCGAGCAGACATAATTACGAGCTATAATGAAAATGCGTCATTGAAATTCATGTATTACAGTATATATAAATAAAATTTTCACTATTAATAATGTGTATTTTAATGTTTTTGCGACGAATGACTGCCAATTATTCTATTTGGGATATGAATGTTTTTGTTAGTGTCAGTATTGAGAACATTATTAATCTTACTTTTGGTATATAAGATGCAGGCTGATTTTGGGGATCATTTTTCTGGAAAAAAGTGCGTCTTATATGCTGAAAAATACAGTAATTAGAACTCAGTTACAGTATCTTGGGGATTTTTACTACAGCTAAGTCTGATGCTTGAGACATGTCATTAGATATAGGTGCAGATCAGCAGCAACGCTGCCATAATGCCACCCTTAGAAAAGTGCCATCTTACACCATCACCTCTTAAGCTCACCTCACTTGGCAGCCCTGCCTATGTTGTAGAAAATTGAGAATTCGTTCAGAAAATCTCTTGCAAAACTGCAAGCATTTTATGCAAGTGGAGTTGTCTTAGAGAAAGTGTAGCCTCTTTAGATGCTTCTTATATTACTCTCCCCTCATCAACAAGTTCATTTGTGAATTGTGAGGTAGAATTTCTTTATTGCCATTAATCAATTTCCCCTCCTATTTTCACTCCTGAATTACATCAGCTGTCATTTTATATAGGCACAAGAAAAGGAGATAGGAAGGCAGATTATTTAATTGGTATTTTGCACATTTAGAGACTTGAATTTATTGCAAAATGATGGCAGGGAGTCAGGGAAAATGGTAACCATACAAACATATTCAATAATACTGATATTTAATGGCTCATGAAGGAGATGAAAGATGTTTTGGTTTTTTACCATGTATAATATGTACCCTACCTTTTTGTTCCATTTTTTTTAAAGGATGCAATATATGGAAAATTAAGTTATTTAAGCAAGTTCATATTTTAGATTTACGATAAAAAACTTTCTTAATAAATGTCAACTTATACTATTAAACCTACATTTTCCATCTAGATTTTGTACTTTGTTCCCTGGAGATGTGATTCTCACAGGAACTCCACCAGGTGTAGGATGTTTCCGAAAACCTCCAGAATATTTAAAGGTAAGATAATAATAAAAATATTCAAATGAAAAATATATATGCACTCCATTAACTTTTAATGTAATTATGTTCTTCATTACAGGTTGGAGATGAAGTAGTGTGTGAAATTGAAGGAATAGGTAAAATACAAAATAAAATCATTAAGTAAAGCAAAATGACTTCCATTCCAAGAGGGATTAGTACCTGGGTCCAAGAAATATATTTGAAATTTTATATTAAATGAATAATAAACAAATGAGATAATGTTTTGAAAAAATTTCCATATTATTCTTCACAAATTATTTTTATTCTCTATTAGGTTTTTAGATTTAAAAATTACATCTTTTGTTAAATAACAGCCATAAATACTTTCACATGTGGGGTGTCTAGCAGAAAATTGGGCATAAAAATAGGGCTAATGAATTGGCAAAAATTTCATCCTATTAATATTAATAAAATTATACTGTTTTTAAGTCATTAATAATACGGTGAAACCTTTGAGCGCCTGAACCTGTATTAGATGGAAAACTGTCAAAGTTAGGAATTAAAAATAACATAATGCTCTTGATAGTATTTTTCATATGAATGTCTCTCTGTAACATGGAAACTGCGAGACATGAACAGAAAGGATTTTTTATTGAAAACTAGCAAAAGTACCTAGCATTGCTCAGGTAAATTCAATATACTTCATGTATGACAAACTCTTACATGATCTGTGAAGCACTGATTATAAAATTTATCTGGAGGCAGTACAAAATTTTACACAAAAAGTCTGTGATATCCCATAAAATTAAAACGGTTTTGGAGATAAAATATCAAGAATGTGCCAAAGATGCCATCATGTATTTTCCTATATCAGTTAACATGGATATTTTTTAGTGAGCACAATAAAAAAACGTTTTCCTCTCCCTGGGTCTTATATGATCTGTGAGGTAGCAATTACAGAGTTTATTCAGAGATGAAAATTTGAGAATTTCCCAAGACTGCTTCACATGCAAATCCAATAAATGAAGGAAAAATTGCACTTGACATCAGAGAGAAAGGAATGCCTTGTTGCCCTTGAGCTCAGAAAGATTGACAAAATGGCATCAAATTTTGGCAAGTTTGGTGGCAGCCATGAGTGCTTGAGATTTACAGCTCAAAAAAACATTAAATTTTCTTGTTCAAAACATATTTGCATAACTATTTGATATCTCTTTGAAAATTGACTGTATCAAAATGAAAATGTATTCTTTCAGGGGCTTTTTGGTTCAAGTTCAGAGTTTCTTTGATGATAAGAAATTTTAAGATGCAAATGAAAAATACACTACTCATTCACATGCTATTTTAATGGAAAAAATAAAAGCTCCTGGAATTGAACTAGAAGTTTGGAATTTGAGGCAAATTCCCTTGACCAGGATGAAATTCGACTCCATGCAAAATTTTGGTGCACTGGCTCTCATGTCCGAGAAAATGTAGTACACTCATTCCCATGCTATTCTAATGGTAAAATAAACTGCGCAATATACATTGCACAAACTTTCTCATATACGTATATACATTTGATCTCAGTACACTTTTTGCCCAGAAATTAACTCTCCCCTCTAACACGTGCGCTGAGCATCTTGTACAGAAATAATGCCATTGGACAATATATAGTAACTTTTTTGGGACAACGGCTTAGTTAGTATTATTTGTGACATCAGACTGTACATTTGGATGCATTTTAAACGAAATCCTTAGAGCCATTTTTGAGTAAATTGAATTTTTCAAAATATCCAAGAATGAAGTACCCTTAATTGTTGGGCAATATCATTTATCTCATCAGAATGCCTTTTATGAATGATATTATCCATAAATATGAGATATCATTCGATTTAGTTTAACTGTAAGGCTGTGGTAAGAGTTTGAATGGATCACGGTGGAGGCATGACATCATAAGGCTTAGGTAAGGTAGCTTAGCGTACATTGTAATGTCACTGGACGGCATATAGAGTACTCAAGGGATATATGACTTACGTAGTATTATTTGTGACATCAGGCTCTACAATTGGTATGATTTTAATCAAATTCTCTGGAGCCATTTTTGAGTAAATAAAATTTTTCAAAAAATCGCCAAGAATAAACTACCCTTAATTTTTGCGCAATATCATTTTTATGAAAAAAGGGTCAGCAAAGATGATATATTGAACAAATATGAAATATCATTCGATTTCATGTATGCATTTGGGCCCTAGATCAGCAAACAGACAGACGGCATGGCGAAAACCACTTTTATGGACTCAGGGACACCTAAAACCTGTATTTCCATCAAAATCTAATTTTTCACGATAACAATACTTCCTCAATATACTATGTATATGAGAAAGTAAAATTAAAGTTCCTGAAATTGAACTTGAGACCTTAGAATTGGATGCAAACATAGCCATCGACCATCCCCTGGATGAAAGTGCTGGTGAGCTGATTCTCACAGTGTTGGAATGCATAGAGGACAGACAGACACTTCTTTATACATTAGATTTTATATTATCGTGTACATTGTAACTATAAAAGACAGAATGAAAAGCTGTTTCCTCACTGAAATCTTTTCTTGACGACTTTAGAAATTTTCGATTTGCCATGATAAACTAAAAGGAATTACACAAGGTTATGATGCCAAAATCACTGTGAATTCAGATTTGACTGCAATATTTTTTTAAGTTTTCCAATGAAACTTTGCAGATAAATAAGAGAAAGTTGTTCTAGAAATAGTCATTCGAAGAAATGTTTGGCTGTACTTTTGGTTGTATTTGCTGATGAAAAATTAGAAAAGCATTTATAGTAGTACCGCGTAGATAACGACCTTCTTGGCGACCAGTGGGTGGAGCTAAGGCTTCTTACCCCTCCTCCACACCTTCCCCTTCCCGTTTCACGTTGTCCGTGTTCCCTATGCTGCTAATTCTCGGTGTTGCCAATTCGTGCAAAATCCAGATTTTTGTCGTTTTTGGCATAATTTCTCACTTAAACACTTAACGAAAGATGGAAAATTAATTAAATAATCCTTTGGGAAAGTAATGACGGAATCGTTTCCTTTTATATCGGTCTTATGTGCAGAGCATATTAACGTAATATTTTATAACTAACCACTTTACTCAGAATTATCAGAAATACAAAGTATTAAACTCTATAGAGTAGCTTTGGAAATAGAAGTTGGACATGAAATAAATGAAACCAGTTCAATAGAGATTGATCACAACATTTAATAATAAACGGAACAGTATTTAAAAAAGATCTTTTAATCAGTCTCGTCCGATGACGTCAACATGTCCATGTCACTCTCGCTTCCAGAATCTCCCTCACTTCCACTGAGTTCAATAATTACTTTGTCTATTTCCTCATCCATTATGGCATCCCGTCTCCAGTACTCTTCTTCTGTCTTCTTAACGTGCTCACACACTTTAATCCACTTCTCTGTGGTGAATTCTTCACAACATTTTAGAAAGATTTCTTTCTTCTTCTCCAGCGTGCAAGCCCCCAAGTCGTGAGATACCTAAATAAACAGCCCACAAAGTTACACAAATTGGCAACATTTTACAATAAAGTAGCAGTCTATATAATTTTATTACCTGTCTTTTAAGGTCACCCCACACCATCTCAATCGGATTAATATCGGGATGGTAAGGAGGCAAACGAATTACTTCGTGTCCAGCCTCCCGCAAAATTTTGTCCACGACATAATTTATTTCCACATTGGAAGATTTAACCAGCAGCAACAGTTCCGCCTTGCTCATGCCGGGAGAAAAACTAATCCCATTAGTTTCCAGCCATTTCTGCACTACAGCCTTTAATGAAGCTGAATTCGGGCGCTTGTTCTCTTGCACACAATGGTATGCAGCATTATCCATGACCACAACACTCTGTGGCGGAAGGTTTGGAATTATTTTCTCCTCCAACCACTTCAAAAAATTCTTTGAGTTCATATCATCGTGGTAATCTCCGGTCTTTTGCTGAGACTTGAAGATAAGCAGACCGTTAGGAACAAATCCCGCCTCACCTCCTGCATGTGCAATGATCAGCCGTCGTCCCTTCCCGAGGGGTCCAAGAACACCTATTTCTGAGTACGACTGCCAACACTTAGCACTCACATGGCTCTCGTGCAAGTAAGTCTCGTCCAAATAAACGATATTTTTTTTATTTCCTCTGCATCTCCTTATTTGTCTTAGGTAACTTTCTCTCCATGCCACGATCTCTGGACGTTCAATCAAAACCTTTCGTTTTGATTGACAGGTTTTCCAGTTGAAACCCAGTTGATGAATTACCTTTAGTAAATATGTTCGCTTGCAACTAAGTATACCATCTTCTTCCAGCGATGCGAGTAAATTTTTCACCGTCGGTAGCATTTTACGCACCGCATAGAATTCGTGGATTATTCTTCGCACGCAACATTTTCCAAAATCATCAAGATCGATTCTCTTCTTGCGTTCAGATTTTTTGCCCTTAGGGGTGGCGAAAGATAACTCCCCTTTTTCTGCCGACATTTTCCCCTCTCTTACAATTTTCTTCACAGTAGTCACACCAACTCCTGTAGCCTCGGCTGTCGATAACGCCACATTCATATCCAAATTGTTCTCTATTTTCAAATCTTTTAAATAACAGTTTACTTTATAAACCATTTCACGAGCTTGGCTCCTGAGAGGCCTGCCTCGGACTGATGACGATTTTGATGTACTGGCCATTCCACGCAAGCAATCCCACCAAAGCAAAAATCAAAATCGAAGTCCAAAAAGAATGTCCAAGAGATAAGCAAAAGTCAAACACGTAAAAAAAAACGAGAGAGCACAGGAAAATATAACAAGTAGCAAGAGCTGGCAACCGCGAGGAAGTGAAGCGTTCACGAGGGAGAGAGTAAGCGGGAGTGGGGGGTGCGCGGAAATTTCCGCGCAGGTCGTTATCTACGCGGTACTACTATAGACAGGTTAAAGTCAAAATCCAAAATATTTTTAAATTTGGAAGAATAATTTCCTCTAATATGAAAAACAAATGTAAGAGCTTGGATGACAAGTATCATTTTCTAAGAATTTTTGAACAATTTAAATGACAAAACGATGAAGATGGGAATAACTTACTACTCCTGGATGCAACATTATCCAGAGGTCAGTGAACAAATATATAACTATAGTTCGTTTCATTTTGTCTGTGCACTACGTGTTCTTATGGGAGAATCGTTATCCCAGGTTATTTTCCTAAACTGCTAATTCTGCCACCTCGTCGGAACTTTTTCGCATGCCACCAAACGTTGGCCAAAGACACTTAAATTTCTCTTTTCCAATCTTCTGTTTGGAGACTTATACTTTGCACATGAGCTTCAATACATACACTGGAAAACGAACATTTGCTAGATGGAAAGTCATTCGCATATGGCTCAGTTATTCACTACCATCGCTGAGGGGGAGGGTTTCAGCCAAACCACTGCTAGGTAAATGAGAAGGACCTGGTTGATCACACGCAGAGTTCTCGACCTGAGAATCCGATGAAATATTTTGAGACGAAGAAGAGAGGATCCCTCTACAAAGCCATTCTCGTTTCCAGCATGAACTAATGCAAAACGGGGTCCACAGCCCGTCGGCTCCTTAAATCCTCTGCTTAAACACTTCGAAAACGCCTCTCTAGAACTCCGAATCCTCATTTCTTTCCAAGCTTTGCTTACTGAAACCCCAACATTCATCCACGATTCATCAGTGTAGACAAATCCCCAAACAGAAAATTGGAAAAGAGAAGTCTCTTTGGCCAATGTTTTATGTCATGCTAAAAAGTTCTGACATGGCGGCAGAAGTTTCTCGCGCTCAAATGTAAAATCCCATATCTTGAAAAGCAATGAAGATATTGAATTCATTCCGCTGTCAAAAATAACTTTAATCTTTTCTCACCATTTCATACACATACAATGCCCACCTCTTTCTAATAGTACGTAAGTTAGCAAGAGGGTGAAAATTTCGTGCACTGATGCAGAATGTGAAAGCCTCGTTCGGTTTTATTAAATGTTTAACAACAACAAATTGCATTACATGTTCCTTTTAATGGTACATGTAGCTTATGGAACACTTTTGAAAGCTACAGAAAAATGTTCGAGTGATTTCAGCGAATAGACTGCGAGATTTGGCCGTTCAAGTATGAATGCGACAGAAGGAACTCAGAAATTTTGATGAAAACGTGGGAACTATTGTTTAACCATGCAAAAATGGCGATTTTTCGGTTTAAAAAGTATTTAGTTTATTTTCTTACTCATTTTGTTAATTTCTCATCCTTCGTTAGGTGATTAAGTGAATAATTATGCCAAAAATGACGAAAATCCGGATTTTGCACGAATTGGCAATGCCGAGAATTTCAGTATAGGGAAATAATGTGGGATAGCGATTCTCCCATAAGAACACACAGTGCACGGACGACGTGAAACACACAATAGTTTTTTCCACCAAGCATAGCATCTATGTCACAACCAATAGATAATCATGTAATCATTACTCTATGTTTACTACCTTTTGGTAGGTTTTCTCTTCATCTTCTCATACCCATCACCCTTCTTTTAAAACATGTAGTTTTCTTTTTCTACATCTTTGAATAGTATGATACATGTTATAATGAATTATAGAAAAATAGATGCTTGACAATTAAAATTAATATTTTGGATCAATAACTCTTTCATCACAGTGTGATCAAGAAACATGTTTCTTAATATGTTTTTAAAATGGTTGTTTTGATTTAGTAATTGATCAGTAATTTTAAAGAAGTGTGTAATGAGCTTATCAAAATAGGTACAAATTTTGATCAAACATTTGTATGGAAATGAGGGGATAAACATAAACACTAAAGGCTTCATAATAATTTATGAAGTGCATTTACAAGGCAGATGACATTGGCTTGAAAAATTAAGTAGAAGTGCAGAACAACAATCACTTTAAATAATGCGCTAAGAAATCTGATCACACTCGACTAATATGAACTATTTATGACTGAATGTAATGCTATTTTTTAACAAATTTTCGAAGTAGGTAGAAGATTTAAATTTGGTTGAAATGTTTGAGTCTTATAGTAAAAGCCATTTACGAAAAACAATCCCCAAAAAAGGTCCGGGTTCAACTCCAGTAGATAATTTCTATTTCCCATAAAATAACACAAAACTCGATTTTTCGACTTACAGGCTTTTATTCTTTTGAAAATTAAAATTAGAAAGAATTGACCTACAATCTTCAGACCTGAACCATTTTACAGAAAAATAAATAAAGTTCCTTTTTCTTATCATCACATTTCACCTACAATTCAAAATTGCTCAAGTTATACCTTTAATCACATATATTGGAAAAATTTAAGCTTTTTAACGATATGTTGCCTTGCTGACCATCATTGCTAAACATCAAGATTTTATTGTCGTCTCAATCCTTATACTATATACATAAGGAAAGCGTCCTTTTAATGCTTTAATATGAGAGAGAGAAAGAAAAAAGGAGAGAGGCAAAAAAAAGGAGATGGAGAAAAAAGAAGAAAGGGAGAAAAAAGAAGAGAGAGAGAGTGGGAGGGAGAGATAGATAGATAATGGTTTTTATTAGGAAGAGATTGAGATTAGGTAGTCTATTTTTCCAGAGAAGGAAAGAGAGGGAGGGAGACAGAGAAAGAGAGTGAGGGAGAGATAGATAATGGTCTTTATTAGGGCAAGATTGAAACTAGAAAGTCTATTTATCCAGGGAGGGAGGAGGATGGGAGAGAGAGAAAAGGAGGAAGAATTGATAGTGCCTTAAATTTAATACTTAATCCATGGATACCCATCATATTTGACAGGCAATTACACCAGTATAATACATTTATTCCATTGAGGTCAACACAATCGGCATGGAATGTCAAAATACAAACAATAAAAGCAGCACAAACTTATAATATTGTTCTCAATTCAGATATTGAAGAGTGTGAAGAATATTGAGACATTCTAGAAATCCCAACATTGTCACAATCTATATATGTAATGTCTAAAATATTGGGAAAATGTTCTAAAATATATGGCAAAAATGAGTTTTTTTGATAAATTGGTGGAATAAAGGTTTTAATTTGATAATAATATCCTGTTAGATGCTCAGAATGCATTCCTGGAGAAGAAAGCTTTCAGTGAATGTTTTAAAGGGGGTCATTATAACATGGTTGATATGGAGATACCATGCTCCTACCAGTGTTAATTCTTACCTATGGGTGATACATGATGGCTTAATTTGGATACTGGTACACATAGACAGTTGATTAAAGAAAACACCAGGATATATGCAAACATACATATAATATACATAAAGTGACCAGATTTCACATAAGCAAAACCGGAACAAACTCTATTTGCCCCTGGAGTTTAAGCATTTAAGTAGGTAATTAAATATGTTATTTAAATTCATTCTATGGTGTTTGGCATTCTTAGAATGCCGGGGTGGTAAATGCATTGCAATCATTTTGCTGCATGCTTGAAAGTTATTGAAAACGTTGATTCGCTAATCAAATGGAGAGAGGAAAAAGTTATGGAATCTAAATTTTCATAGTCATAGGCTCTGCAACTGAAAATTTGATCGAAATCGGATGGGAAATTGAGGTGTAAATAATGCACGATTTATGATCAGAAAGCATGAAAAATCATGTGCCGCCTGATATGGTCACCTCTCAAACTCACCTCATGAATCCTCCTTCAACGGAAGCACAAAGAACCCTGATGGAACCATGGAACAACTATGGGGACCCCTCGAAATCATGAAATTTGGATCAACCCTACATTACGATCCTTGACCCCGTAGACCGATTTTATCCATTTTAGGCTCAAAGATGTATCTCATGAAAACATTGATATTATTGGAGAATTCACCAAAATCGGTCAATTGGTTGCTGAGATATCTTTAAAAAAAACGGCATTTGGACCAACAATCGGGACCCTCTGGCCCCCATGGGCTGATTTGAATTATTTTTGGCACTGCAACTCTCAGGATCTACCTGAAGCTGCTGCCAAATTTTGAAGCTCCTACATTTATTTTCTGAAGACAAGACAAACATTCTCTTTTATTTATAGAATGACTAAAAGCTCAAAAAACTTTCCACAAGACATTCGGAAATACTTGAAGGATATTTGTTCATCTCTTAACAGATCAGGAAAAAGATGACGAAATTCTCCATATTGGTTCCTTTAGGAACAAATCTCGTGCACCCAAAATTTAGGGAAATCTTTTTCTAATTCATGTTTTTGGAAGCCAGAAACTGCCTAATAACGAGTGATGTGTGGGTGGGCGCATTGTCATGGTGGAGCACCCAGTCATTGTTGCGCCACTTTTCTGGGCGTTTGCGTTGGACATTCTCCCTTAGCCACTTCAAAACATTGCAATAAAAATTTCCATTGACAGTTTGACCGGGTGGGAGGAATTCTTTGTGGACGAACCCGTCGATGCCAAAAAAAATGATTGCTGCGAACTTGACGCACTTTTTTCGGCCGCTGTGAATTTGGCGACTTCCACTGTGACGACTGCTGCTTTGTCTCAGGGTCATAATCATAAACCCAAGTTTCATCACCAGTTATGACCTTGGAAATGAAGTTGGGATCATCTTGAACTTCATTTTGAAGCTCCCTGCAGACAGCAATGTGATGGTCTTTCTGGTCGTTGCTCAGCAGTCTCGGTACAAATTTTGCAGCAATGCATCTCATGTTCAAATCCTCTGACAAAATGCATTGACACGTCCCGTATGACAGTCCGACGATGTCACAAATGTCATGGATTGTTCATCTTCGGTCTGCCAGGATAGCCTCATGCACTTTTGTGACGCTTTCCAAGTTGTGCTTGTCGACGGTCAACCAGAACGCTCATCGTCGTCAACAGACGTCTATCCGTCCTTGAAACGTTTTCCTTTGGCTTAAAGCATCGTCACCAAATGCTTGTTTAAGCATTGTGTGTTTCTGCTGCCGTTTTGCCGAGTTTGAAGCAGAATTTGATGCAAATTCTTTGCTCCTTAACATCAGCCATTTCAGTTCAAAATGAATTCGCAGAACCACTCAAACACGACGTTACAAAAATGCACAGAACTTGCGAACACGTGCACTCAGCTAGCCGCCACGTTGCACACTTATTCACAAAGGATAATGCCAGCACTACCTAGCGGCGAGTGGCCGTACTACAAGCGGTTCACGTGCGCTATTCAAATTCCCGGAACTTTTGGGTAGCACCTTGTATGTCCATATCATATCATATGATGACGATGAATGCTCTATTATTTTTTTTTCAATTTTTCTCTATCAATGATAAACTATGAATCACAAGGGGTATTTATGGTATGAGAATTCCTTGGAATGACTAACACATACTGAAACATTTCCTATCAACCACCATCATAGGTAGACAGGCCCCTGATTAGTCATGGTTAAACCTGGTTCTCCATATACTCCTATTTTCCGGTGTCCTCTTCATATCTTGATAACTCTCTTTCCCTTTCAAATCGTCTATCAGCTGAAACCTTTTCCTACCTCTTTCCCTTTTTCAATCTAGTTTTCCTTCTAACAAGTCTTTAATCATACTCTCTCTCCTCAGGTAATGTCCAACCCAGTTTGCTTTCCTCTTTCTAATAGTCTGTATAATCATTCACTTCTCTCCTACTCTTCGTAGCACTTCATCGTTTTTCATCCTTTCTGCCCATTTTATCTTCAGCATTCTCCTCCAAGTCCACATTTCAAAGCTTTCCAAGTATTTGATGTCATTTTTTCTTAGCATCCATGTTTCTGCCCCGTACAAAGCATTTGATAAACTTCTTGCGGATATCTTCCTTTATATTCTCTGTATGTAGTTGTTTCTTTCTTCTGAAAGCCGCTTTTGCTTTTCCTATTCTAGTCCTGATCTCATCCGTACATTTTGCTTCTATTGTTATGATGCTTCCAAGGTATTTATAGTCTGATACTTGTTCTAAAGGCTTTCCTTCAATACTTATGTTCAGATTCTCTTCTTTGCCCGATATTCGAATGACCTTGGATTTTTCTGTATTTATTTCCATACCGTATTTTCTACCTGTTATTACTAGTCTATTTATCATATTCTGAAGTTCCTCTTCCTTACATGCTAGAAGTACTTGATCATCCGTGTATTTTACTGTTCTTATAATCCTTCCTCCAATTTTTATATCTCCTGTGCCTTCTAATGCTTCTTGCATTACACTTTCTCCATATATATTGGATAGGGTCAGCGATAGGCAGCAGCCCTGTCTTTCTCTTCTAGTGATATTTACTCCGCAGGTGTCCACATTCTCCAACCTGACCTTTACCTTCCTATCAATATAAGTACATAATAAATTCAGGACGTCAACTTTGGGAAACCAGCCTGCAGTAGTCCTGATTTGGACCTCTTATTACTTTTAGCGCTAAATTTGACGCCTTTTTTCTCATGTAATTTATTAAGCGTTTTGACCTACCTTCAATGAGAAGAAAAATGAATTCCATATCAAACAGATTGCATTGATCTACAGTCTGAGAATGCCAAGGGTGGCCATCCATCCTAACCAAGGTGTATTTTCAAAAATGGAAAGGGGGTACTTGGGAAAACCAGGACAACAGAAAAATTCCCTTGGTTTCCCATGCTGTTATACACTCAACATGGAAAGTGTCCTGAAGGTTACAGACTAAATAAGAAAAGCGACATAGCAATATCGCAAACGTACACTGAAATTCAGTGGCCCCAATGGTATTTTAAAATTCTATGTGATGCTACCCTTTAATGGTACCCTGCCCTAAAATGCAGGTCCAGTTGCTCAGCCGCAGAAAGAATTTTGTGACAAGCCGAGATGCCTTCTTCAGTGGTGACTGTTCTCGACATGATTAAGTGAATGTAATGCAGATGCAATATGCTTAGCTTTAAAAAATCCCTAAGAAATTATGGATTCGATTTGCAGACACTTGTTGCTCTTGGGACTGATAATTCATCTGTAATGACTGGTATTAATAATGGATTGTATGCAAAGATAAAGACTGAGATTCCCCATTTGCTTTTGATTAAGTATATGTGCCACTCACTACAGCTTGCAATTTCACATGCCATCCGTGAATGCCTACCATGAAATCAAGGTTTTCTTATAAAAGAAACACAATTGGTTTTCTCATTCACCTATTCAACAGGCAACTTTATTCTAAAATTAACAATGGAATGACTCCTTTGAAATTAGTTCAGTTAAGTCAGACAAGATGGATATCAATCAAGGTTGCAGTTGTGAGATTTCTGCAGCAATGGATTGAACTTAAGAGTCATTTTGAAATTGTTAGTGTAACTGAGTACTGTTACACAGTTAACTATTGTGTTCAATGTTTAGCTAAGAAAAAAGTATTTCTTTTATTTTTGAAGCCTCTTGTTGGAGAAGTTAAAATGGTGAATAAGAAGTTTGAAGTTGAATTGCATGACCCTACAAAGTTTCTGAATGACCTGGTGCATTTAATTGATTCTATGTTTTCATAAATAATTACTTCAGGAAGAGAAATCATTAAAAATACTGCAGTTTAAAATAATTTGAACCCAAACCCTTACTTGGGCTATGAGTTCGAAAAGAAAATATCCAAGTGTAAACTTTGAGATGAAGAAAAGAAACAGATTCATGCTAGCTGTATTAAGTTTCTTGTTGAACTCATAAAGCAACTTCATCAACATTTACCCAATTGTGTCTACCTTACAGTTCATGTCATCTTAAGTGTGCACGAGTGTCTGAATCCAGTAAAGCAAGATATCCTGGCTCTGGCAGAATTGTTTTTTGACGATGCAGAAAAGTTCACACGTATTAATTTCCAATGGAAAAAATTGCATCTCGTTAAATGGGCTGAAACCTCCATAACAGTGAGACTTTGGGGTGAAATTACAAATTACAGATGCCACGGGTGAAAACCCCTTTGGAAATATCTCTCAATTAGCATTAACAGTGCTTTCATTACCTCATTCCAATGCTGATGTAGAACGCTTGTTCAGTCACATGAATATATTAAAATCAAAGTTACTTAACAGAATGAAACTCAGCACCTTGAATTCAATTTTGGCTATGGTTTGCGGCATCATAGAAAATGCTGTCATAACTATGAACTGCCAAAAAGCATTTTAAGTAAAATTGGCACAAGTGATGTTTATGAAGGATTGGCAGAAATAGTAACTTCAAGAAACATGCAGTTACAGCAGTGATGAAGATGACTGGGTTTCAGATTTTTCATAATTACCCATATATTAATTCTTACGTATGATAATTTTTTTAAATTCTTGTTTACTAGTAGTATAAAATTGTGTTTTCTGCTATAAATATAAGAAATGAAATCTTTTTAAAGTTCTTGGTCAATGTATTTCAGTAAACGGTGTTGCCTGTATATTCACAATTAACTGCTAGACACCTACCTTTATTATAATTTTTATTGCCTTTAGGTTTCTTATACACCTTTATTAAACAACTTATACAAATAAAATTTTGGGTTTTTTTAGTAGTTTTTGTTTTGTGATCCTTGGTCTTTGGTGCCAGATGGTCACCTTGCTCGCCGTTTCTCGCATCAATGTTTTTGTATTATATATATTCAGAGAAATGTAAAAAATACAAATCTGATTTTTGGATTAAATAAATGAGTATACCCGATAATATTCTGTAGAAATATTTAGAATCATTCTCTTAAACTTATTTTGTTTCAAATTCTGACTTCCTCCTGTACTTGATACTGTAGCATTTTAGTCCCCTACAGTTTTCCATCTCCTCCATCAGTTTTTTGTGACCGCCAGAAGTTTTTGTGTTCAAACTCTAGCAAAGCACAAACTCCAGCAAACACGTGTCTGCATTCGTGCGTAATTTCTGCTAATTAACCAATAAACTTCCGCATGAGGTATGCCCTCATCTTGAGAAGAGATAAAACCAAGGCAGTTTGAATGTGGAAATGTTGGAGAGCAGAACCTCCGGGCTGAGAGCAGTAAGAAAATGGAGACAATCACGAGTGAAAGCAGAGGCTTGATCACAGACCACATGGGAGAAATACGACCAGCAGCGAGGAAGCCAAGAGACACAACCAGCAAGATACTTCCCGGCATGGGCGTCGGCAGAAAATCTTGCAGGGGGGGGGGGGCAAAACACAAAAAATGCCTAACACACAGGGGCAGGCATGATTTTTCAAACCCGTGAAAATTTTACTTAACCAGCCTCCAGGTGACGACAAATCTACACCAAAGAACCAAATTCTATTGAATATTCTATTGAAATTAGCTTAGGGTACGTTTGTCTTGAGTTTTTCACTTTGTGTATGATGATTGCTTTTCCCTTGAAGCACAGTAAAATGTACTCCGATAGACTTTGCTTTGATGCAAATAAAAAATATGTATAAATCTTTGATTGCCTGATTTTCACGGAACGATTAACGTCAAATATAAATATTGCATGTTTATAATATATTTAAAATACCCACCTTTAACGAACAACCATGAATGTGTACATTTGCATTGGCAGAACATTTTTCAGGTTAAAATACATAATGAGAAAACAACTAATAAATTTCATACAAATTCATTTATTTAAAAAAAACTATTAACAAAAACAGAATAGTTGTTCTCAAAATCAAAGAATTAATTTTTAAACAAAAATTGCAAACCCTGTGGCAGCACCAAACTTTTCTACTTCTTGGTCTATAAATATTTTTTTGTTTTCATTTACATATTTCCTATGTATGCTTAACATGCATAGCCCAGACAAACGATCATAACCCATAGTTGACCTTAACCAAGTCTTTACTCTCTTCATTGTACTAAAACTTCGTTCTATCGTACAAGTAGAAACAGGCAAAGTTAATACAATTTAAACTGCTTTCCTAATAGCCGGGTAAAGGTCTGTGTGATCAATCAAATTAGTTATGCCATTCTCCAACTCAGAATCCACCTTACTTGATCACATACCATGTCATCGCTTCATTTTCCAAATTATCGATTTCATAAATTATGTTTAGATTCAAAATTCTGTTTTTATACTCCTGTCGTCCCAATTGACTCATTTGTTTTGGACAGAGTATAAAAAGATTGAAGTGCTTCTCATTTTTTGGAGAAAATTGGCATTCAAGTGATGAGATAATCAAGTCTAAATATGGAATAAAAACAGAACAACGATAATAATCCTCCACAGGCAAATCTTTGAAATTGGATCGATAGGTCTGGCGTGCACATGTTCTTGGTAGCATTAGATTAATGTTCAGTTTTTCGGCTAGATCCTTAACTTCCAAAAAAATGTCGTTAAAATGACTATCAACATTTTGTCTGTGATTTCGGAGCACTATTAAAAGCTTTGTATATGCTCATGAACTTTCAAAATATCCAACTGAATGGCCTGAAGAGCTTGCGTTACTGGTTCTAGCATTGATGAATAGGTCGAAATAATAATGAGACTGGGCAAAAGACTTGTTGTGTTTGTGACATTGACTAGTTGATGCGCCTCTTGGGATGCTTTACCAAACTCTGTTTCAGCTATTTGGTTTAATTTTTCGTGAATTTTCAAAAAGCTAGACGTGAAAATCCTAATACTTTTGTACTTAGCACTTCGATGAGTTTCGCATAGCATTGGTATAGATGGAATCAAAGATCTTCTTTTAGGATTGCCACGAAAATAGTTTATAATGGCTTTGACTTTTGTCTGTGTGCAGAACAATGCACGAAAATGGCTTTAGGACATATTTCTTTAATAATGCTCTGCACTCCTCGCTCCTTCCCAGCCATTGTTGCACACCCATCATACCCTTGTCCAATTAAGTTTTCAAGGCGCAGCCCGAATTGTGTACATTTATTCATTA
Source organism: Tanypteryx hageni (assembly GCA_028673005.1). Taxonomy (NCBI): domain Eukaryota; kingdom Metazoa; phylum Arthropoda; class Insecta; order Odonata; family Petaluridae; genus Tanypteryx; species Tanypteryx hageni. The sequence continues at coordinate 149,298,459 of CM054113.1, read as the reverse complement.
TAGTTTCAGCAATAGACTTAGCATCAAAACTAATAAGGGTTGCAAACCTCAAAAATTCTTCTCGTATCATGTCCTTACTGTCTACAAATCGCACACCAAGAGACAATTGTTCTTTACCTGATATGTCAGTGCTTTCATCTGCCAATATAGAAAATCCGACTGATTTATGACTTCTGCAACGATTTTCTGCCTTATGTTCTCTTCTCAGAGTCCAATCAGCTGATGTTCTATTTGCACCGATGTGTATCGAGCATTAGTTGGAGAATTTTCTAAATGTTTACGGAGTGTGTCATCCCCTGCTTCGATCCGAAATTCGTAAAGGCTTTGCACATTCCCAATATTGCTGGGTTTTCCACAAAGTGCAATGTCGTGTGTGCCACAAAATATGAGAATGGATAATATGGGAAACAGCATCTTTCTATTTTCTTCAACTTTTAGCCCTGATGAACTGTCAATTTGACAAACAATATTCTGTTCTGGGTTTTTCTTTATTTTTAAAAAATTACTGTCATATATTTGGGCATATTTGTGCCAGGAACTCCAAAGATGATTTTTAGCACTCGGATGAAAATCTTTGTATTTTGTGAATGGCTTATTGATGAAAGCTCCTTGCGCCTGTGGAAATAATATGCAAAATTTGCTAACTGCACCTTTGAGTTTTATTGAGTAATTAAGGAATACATATGTCATTATTATACTTTGTTGTGCTTAGAAAATCTTCAATTAGTAGAATGATAAAAGTGAATGAAAAATTGATAATTTTAGCTTATTAACCAATATTTCTTGGTCTATATCTTGAACATAGATTTTTCTCGATCAATTTTATTAGACTGGAAATCCTATGCTAAAATGCATGTATTTTAAAAGAAAAATGTACTTGCACCGTCGGTCCTGAACATCCACTCATCCTCTGGCCTCTAGGGGGAAGGGAAATCCGCCACTGTTCGGACGTTGGAAAATTTTATAAACAGACTTAAAGGCCCCTCTGCACTGTTCCGAATGACAGATTTTATCGTTTTATTCTGCTATCTCGCGTGCATATGTTTATTAAGATAGGAAATTTTATTGACTGCTCCTAATTTCGGGCCTTCCTGATCCCCGTATTCCCAGAGTACTGCGCCCCGGGGATGTTGCACAGCATCCATGTCCTCTCGGTGAACCTACCTAGTGGAGTTGATTTCAATAATTCATAGAAGTTCTTAATAAATATTACTCATTTAAAAAAATCTTTTATAACGTGCTCGCAAGCTTTGTATTTAGTAATAGATAAACGAAACCTAAGATTTTGTTAATAAAAAAGATATTTGTTACAATAAAGTGACATGTTTGAATGGTAAAAATTCTCGCCATCCATAGTTAACGTGTTAATTTATTAGGCATTTCCAGTTTATTCCCATTTAAAAGTAAATTTTAATGAAATATTTACGTTTTTCATATTACCAGGGGGGGCAACTGCCCCTCTTGCCCCCCCCGCCAACGCCCATGCTTCCCGGCATCAATAGAAAGCGATACTGCCAGTGAGATTTTTCTCTCCATCGAACTGCATTTTCATATTGTTTATTATCCCTCCAAGTGGACAATTCTATCGAGTATTATTCTGGTTCTAGTATATTTGTAAACATTTGGCATGCCACAGATAAGATGCTCAATATCTCAGCCGTTTGTTTGATTACAATGCCTGTTTTAACCACTCATCTGGGTATTTAATTTTTCGAAACCGGTGGTGGGTATTTAAATTTCAATTGAGATGAATTTACCGTATTAGCCCGAATATATTGCGACCCCAAATATAGTGCGACCCCAAGTATTTTGAAAGGAATTTTAGAAAAAGACGAAAAACATTTAATTTTCTCCATTTTGCACATTTAAATTACCTGTAAACTCATGAATTATGTACTAAAGGGGGGTAATGTGACGCCACGTTTAGACGGTCCTCGTTTTCTAACGTTGAGTGTCGCGACCCTGCATGAAGTTGTGCTGGTGCTGTGGTTGCTGCAATTTGACCTTGATCTATTTTCAAGTCTCCTCAGACCCCTACCGAGTATATTTGTACAATGTAGCATCATAACATGAACGTCCAATTCACTTACAATGTAGCAATTATAAAAATATGCGCTGAAACACGCGTCATGAAACGCGCCAATACGCAGTTATTTTTTAAAGATACAAGTATTCGAATATAGTAAGAATGCAACAACCTTGATCTATTTTCAAGTCTCCTCAGACCCCTACCGAGTATATTTGTACAATGTAGCATCGTAACATGAACGTCCAATTCACTTACAATGTAGCAATTATAAAAATATGCGCTGAAACACGAGTCATGAAACGTGCCGATACGCAGTTATTTTTTAAAGATACAAGTATTCAAATATAGTACGAATGCAACAAGTACTCGAATATAGTGCGAATGCGACTTTCAAAGGTACATATTGAGGAAAAAAACATCGCACTATATCGGGTCAATATGGTAATTTTTATCTTTCACAAATTAATTAAAAAATACATTAATTATTCAGTATTTGATTTGTTAATTCTTAAAATTTGTCTTAAACTATTTTTACCACAAGACATGAATTAAAATGTTAATATAAATTTATTATTACAATAAATAATTTGTTAATATTTAATGAACACAAAATCCTAAAATATGGTATATAAACATTCAAAATTTACACAATTACTCAGTGATTAAAAATAATATTATAAATGACATAAATTAATTATAATTAAAGTTAATTTTAAAATTAGGGCAACAGAAATGCAACCAACAAAGCAAATTCAGGGTCTAGATACAAGAAGCTTATATTTTCCAAATAAAGAAGTGAAGCCCATTTACTGCCGAGACGGTAAACTAAAAGGATGCAGCTAGTTGTTGGAGAAGCTGCATGACAGAATATTACGGCATAACCATAGCAAACAGCCGAGAAATCAGCGTGCCGTATGTATACGGCATACCCAGATGAGTGGTTAAATGGTTGTATTAACAGATTGCAGCCATTTAAGAACTTTATTTCCTAAATAAAAATTGAGATGCCAATTGCACTATATCAAAAATGTGCTAAACGAGGCATGCCTGTATATGCCACAAAAATTATCAAACTTTCTTAAGTTCAATAATTGCTTTGTAATCTTATATGAATGAGTTTCTGTTATGCTGGCTTCAGCAGAGCATACTAACTAGTCCTTAATAATTTATTTACATATACAATGGAATCTCGTTAATACAAATTTGGTTTATATGAAGTTCTTGTTTATACGAAGCACACACAGGATAGGCTTTTCTATGCAAACATATTCGTTTATTACAAAATTTGGTTAATATATATTAATTATCAGCAACTAAACCATTTCCCACTCTATTCTTTGATCTCCAATAATGTATTCTAGGTTGTGCATGTATGCCCAGCGCACTTCCGCATAAAATCTACGAAAATTACTTTTTTATCAAAAAATGGTGGAAATTTTTGGGGGGTTGGCTTAAATCCGGGGTCAGCTTATATTCGGGCAGATACGCTAGTAGAATTTCATCACAATCTGGAACGGAACCACTTTGCAGACAATCTGGCAACCTTTGATACATTTGTATGTGAAACTACCTAGGTGTAGCGGTGCATCAATTGTTACATCTCTGACACTGGCGACACATTATCATTAATTTTTGGCCATTTATTTCTTTGTAAGAAGGCGGTTTTAGAAAATAATGCATTTACTGTGCAATGTTAAGTAGTTCCATGTTAGCATCGTCTGCAGTTCGTCAGCGTGATTGGGCTACTTGCATTTTGGAGGGATGGTCGCATGCCTGAACGACAGATCTTCGGGTCAAAGAGAAACGGATAACGATTTTTGGTGTAAATAATTTCAAAACGGATCTTCGAATCAACAGATCGAGAATCAATGGATACCAGGGTGTTACTGTATAAAAAACATTATTATTAAGGTCAGTTGCAGTAGTTACTCCAGGCTCAAAGAGTCTTGTGTTAAAATCTATTTTTAAAAGATCTGAGCGAGTGTTTTCTGGTAATTCATTTAAAGTTTGTTTGTATTGGGCCCCTTATGGCAGATATTGCAATGAAACGTAAACGGAGGGAATTAAGCCTGGAAATTAAAAAATTTTAATTGAAAATTATCTACGAGGTTGATTAGATGAAACGTAGTAAAACAGACATTGCAAAGGAATTTAATGTCCCTTTATCTATGTTGTCTACAATAACAAAAAAAAAACAAAAAATATTCAAGCAGTGTGCAACACTGGAGCAGCGATAAAAACCAGAAAACGAGTTTGTGGTGCAAAACATGAGGAGCTTGAAACAAAACTTTTCGAGTGGTACCAACAAATGTGTGCATCTAATTTACCATTTTCAGGACCAATTTTGCAAGAAAAGGTCGATTATCTAGCTCTCCACCATGGAATGAGTGACTTAAAAAGCAGCAGTGGATTACTCCAAAGATTTAAGGACAGAAATAACTTTAGCAAAATATTTGCGGTGAGTCTGGATCAGTTGACAAATAAGAAGCTACAGACTGGTTGTGTTGAAAAATATGAGGCAAATGACATTTTAACGATGACAACATGGGTTTGTTCTATAATTTGATACCAAACAAAACCTTGCTGCTCAAGAAGTCTTGTAATGCTGGAAAATTACGTAAGGAAAGAATCACTACTCTGTTATGCTGCAATGCAGATGGCAGCACAAAATTGCACCCACTTGTGATTAGGAAATTCTTCAAGCCAAGATGTTTTAAAAGAGTTAACCAACTTCCATGCGATTATGAGGCCAATAGAACTGCTTGGCTTACGGTTAGAATTTTTCAGTCTTGTTTATTGAGAGTGGACAGAAGAATGGCTTCAGAAAAAAGGAACATTTTGATGACTCTAGATCGTTTTACAGCAAATTCTACTGAGACACTTAAGCTGAAGAACATGAGGTTGTTATTTTTATCTCTCAATACCACCAGTTTTATGCAGACACTGGACCAAGGCATTATTCTTGATCTCAAGAGGATACCGCCTGGTAAGGTACTTGATCCGCAACATAGAGAGAGAGAGAACAATTTGCAGCCAAAGTGGAATGTCTTGGATACTCTTCGTAATGTTGCTATTACTTGGGACAATATTGCATCAAGTATAATAATCAATTGCATCACAAAGAGTGGCTTTGAAAAGATCATTGAAAAACATGGTCCAGAAGTAGAAGACAAATGTGATAGCAACATTGAGGAATGGGAGACTTTGAAAGAGCACATGGATATTGTTGGAGAATTTGAGGAGTTTATTAAGGTGGATGATGATGTTATTACTAAAGCAAAGCCACATCATAAAAGCTGCTGACCACCAAGCACAGTGATGAAGTTGTTGCCAGTGACGAGAGTGAAAGAAGCACACACACACACACTGTCTTCTAAAAAAGATGCCCAAAATTAACTGAACATATTTGCGAACATGCTAGCTCGCAGTGACATTAATAACAAAATAACAGTTACATTTGATAAAGTCTGTGATATAGTTACATATAAGACAAAAACTATGCAAATGAAATTGGAGTGTTTCTTCAAATTAGTTAATTTATTAAATAATTCATTTATTTTCATGTTTCCTTTAACAGTAATACTGTGATTCTGCTTTTGCTAGTTTTTGAGATACTAATTGTATATGCATTTTCATTTCGATTATGTTATTCATTTTCTCATGATCTCTAATAAATAAAAGAAAATCTAAATGAAATATTATCTTTACTAATGTTATACAAGGCTTAAGTTAAAGTTACCAGAGAAAACGATCAAATTTTGACATTTTTCGGTAGACCTTGTTATTACAAACCATCAAAATTTAAGTCCCTTGAACATTGTATTAACAAGATTCTACTGTATATAAAAAAATAATTATTTTTTCATTGATAGCAGTAAGTTGCTACTGGTTTTTGCCTATTAGTGCTTATGTTAATCATTGCCATCATTAAGGATGCATGACTGCTTCTTTATAGGATTTTTTCACAGCAAAAAAGTTTTTAGAAAGTCAATTATCCTTTCTCAGCTGACTTTGTCCGGATCAAACTCAAGAAATCTGTCATTTTTCTCCTCTTCTTACCACCTGCTTCTGATAAGCAAGCAAGCGAAGAAAAATAAAGCAGAAAAAAATACCGTACTACACTGTCCTGAATATAATGCGGTTTTTTTCCAAAAAAATTAAATTTTAAAAGTTATATTCGAGTACAAGTGATTTTAAAAGATCGTAAAATCATGTTTTGAAAAATCACCATACATTCCGCACGTCTGTTTACGAGATACAAGATACTTGTTACATTGTAGGCATACATGTAACAATGTACTTGAAAAGCGTCTGAGGCGAGAATAGATAGAGTTCAGTCAGCGGCTGAACCCCTGGTAATTTATACCGTATTACCATATTTACTCAATAACACAGTAATTTGTGAGCGCTGGTGCTTATGCTGAAGTTGCGCTGAGTTGGATCTAACCAATCAAATACCTCGAGACTACATTGTAAGCTCTACAAGAGTCTAGAAGTAATAATCAGGCAAGGCGAAAAGATACTGTATTGAAAATATCGCTCCGATGTTGATTTCACCCATACTGCATTCTAGAGGAAATCACGAGATCTATCCAATGGCTTCTAACCAAAAATAACAAAAGTGAAAATCAAAATATTATTTTCAGAATATCATATTTTGAATTTTTTTGCTTTGTAGTCGCGTATAAGCCGCACCTTCATTTTTCAAATGAAAATTTTGGAATAAAGGGCAGCTTATACGCAAGTAAATACGGTATATATTTCTTTCACCTCTTACATTAAGCTCCTGAATCTATTAAAAATAGTGGCTCTAGGCTGTTGCCTAGCCTTATAAGTTGTAATTTGCAATCCATATATTGAAATCTGGGTCATGTTTTTTGAATAAAGTGATATTTTCACCAGTGGCGGCTCGTGTATAGGTACTGCGGAACTGCAGCACCCCCTATTTCCACTTGATATTATCGATAACATTTAATATAATGAGTCCTTTTTTCTTTAATTCTTTCTTTATTGTTGTAGTACAATATATATTCCTTAAGCTTAATGTCAGTACTTCAGTACACAATTTTAAAACAAAGGCTAAAAATTTTCTGGAGCAGCACCCCCACTAATTTTAGCTACGAGCCGCCACTGATTTTCACTAAGTTTGATAGGACAAAAATATCTCAGAAAGCATTGCATAAAAATCTTAATGAAATGCTGAAATCTCTTGCATCTCAAGTAAAGTCCAATTTCCTAGGATCTTCCATAGTCCTATAAGAATGGCTTGAATTAAATTTATATACCTACCTAGATTAGAAGTGATGTGCATATAAATGAAATTTTCCTGCGACTGGTAATGTATAGATTTATAAACAATGTAAGTTATAAAATTATTTATGAATAAATTTCATTTGAAATTAGTTTTATTCTTTTCGAAGTATCTCTGTACAAATGATTAAAGTGTTTTATTGGTTCAGCAGGTAAATAGTAAGTCAACTCCACTCAAACTTGAGCAGGTATATTCTTTCCCAAGAAAAAGAACTTCCTGTTTTCTTGGATAAAACCAGCAAGTATTGAAAGAATTAACCTATCCTCCCAAGAATAAGCCCGTCAGGAATTGAAAGGAAATTACCTAACCTTCCAAGAAAACATTCGGCAAGGGAACTTCCACTTCTCTTGGACAAGACTGGCAGGTATTTTCGAGAATGAGCTCGGCAAGGGACTTTCTGTTCACTTGATTAATTCAGTCTTTACGTTCATAACAACTATTACCCTAAAGAACAGCCACTTTTTCTACTTAGCTAATTAATAATTCACTTTAAATAACAAATACATGTTTCCTGATCTGGGCCGTTGTGTGGAAATGTTGCCCAAGGTAAAAATACAAAATGCCTCCAGAGGATGACATATAGGTGCAGATAGCCAGAAACACTTATAATGCCACCCCTAGAAAAGTGCTGCCTGAAACAGTCACTTCAACTCACTCCATGTGATGGCCCTGTTCCTGAAAACAAAACAACCACTGTGCAAGGAGAATCACCTTGTATAGCCACTCAGCTACATCCAAAATTCAGATTAAAAATGCAGCATTGTTGCAATTAATTCCTGGTGACCCCGAGATGCAGCACTTGTTTACTTGGACAGAAAAATAAGTGGAGCCGCCTAGTATTGCTGGCATTGGATCCATTGCCTATGTTTTTTTCCGTCTCAACTCTGAAGTTGAAAAAAACGTGTGGTTGTAGCATAAGAATTGCAGTGGTAATTAAATCGAGGAAGGTTTTCAATTAAGTGACTGAAAATTTATGACACTAAATCCAGATAATACACTAAATCGAGCAACACTAATTTGAAGAAAACAATACAGAATGAATCAGTAACAATGTATATTTAACTAATAACTACATCAAAGAAAAAAGTCACGAATATTTGAGTATATGTATTTAATTCAATTTATCCTGGAAACTCCATTCAACGTTGGTATCTCCATCCAATACAACAACTAGTATGCATTTCATACTATGAGCAATATATTCAGCTCTTGTCAACACTTTCACGTTCCAAATTAACATTGAAACATAGTATTTTTACAATGCATTCTGCATCAACAAAGACTACTTCAACATTATCACCAATTTCTGCCCCAAAGATGGCAAAAATAAAGATAAAACCAATCACTTATAAACAGCACCAATTGCACATAATTTTGTTAAGTATTAAGTATTTACTAAAGTAATATCCAGTAACTACTAATAATAATATAATCCAATCCTCCAGGCTCTTTAATTCATTGAGGAGGTTTTAAGAAAAAACTTCAACATTCTACATTTGACTTGCACAATAAGAGTCAAGAGTGCATGAGTGTAGACCCAGAAATAAAGATGTAAAGAAATTATTTGCCTTTGATCAATATTCAAAATCATGTGAACCTACATGAAAAATAAAGTAAAATAACAGTTTGCTGAAATTTTTTAAGTGCCATTCACTATCATATGTCAACTCTAAATCAAGCAAAATTTATAACAATAAAAATAATACAAAAGAAGGGCTGCATTAATTAAAAAATGTTGATTCCTAAGTTACTAATGAAGCTTTGTTAGGAAACAATTGTCTTTTTAAAATGTTAATCATGACGAGTAATTTATGTAAAATAAACTCGAATAACATTTCAGCAAAATACAATAAAATCTCACTTCTGCCAATGAGGCTGTCATCGGTATTATTAAAATAACAATACTGTCTCATTGCTATCTTCCCCAGAAAAATGAACTATTTTCCAGATTTCAACAGATAGCTTACTACCATTGCACATCATATCCCAGTAGATATGCAGTAAAATGCCATTGAGAGCATAGAAGGAAGCAGTTCAAGATTTTCTAATTGAGGTGAGATGAAACAGGAAATAATTAAAATGAGTGAAGAACTTTAAATAAAAGCTATGGACGGAACTAACAGAAATTGCTCAAGTGATTACTCATTGAATGGGATTTTACTGTACTAGATGGGACATTTATGCTTCATTAATTCCAACTGAAGTAATAAAAGTTGCAAAATAACTTAGCATTAAATAACTAGTACCTGTAACAACTACCAAATTTCTTTCAATAAAGGTGTAAAATAATGCCTATCAAAATTGGCAGTACTAAATGGAAAGTCGCGGTTTCAAGAAATGAAACATTTTTGTATATCTATGTACATAATCCAACACTGATAATACCTTTCTCTATTTCCATCATTGTAAATCAAATATACAACCAATGACACTATGACTCAAAATTTAACTGCCATTTCTTGCTCTAGCATTGAAAGCAAGAGAAAATTCTTTTGGAAGAATATAAACCCCAGTGGCTAGATTTATCATAAGGGCAACAGTCTCTCCCTGTGCCAGGCTAGTTTCTGCCTGATGAACAAAGGAAAGAAGAGCCAAACAATTGCTTTTGTTATTATGTCTATGAACACAGCCTACAGATAATTACTTCTACCTATTATTACCCTAGAAATATCAGCCGACGTCAAACTTTGCGCTTCCGCAATTTGGCTTGTGCCTCTCGCAGAAGCGCATCAAATGAATCATCCCCACCTCTGCTTGATCCACTGCCTCCATAGCCTCCACTAGAAGGCCATGAATTCATTGCATCTGCAATAAAAAATGGAAATAATTAGCACACCAACATGGTATTAAAATTTTTTATACTTAATGCAAACAACTGAAATATTCCTTTCAAATTATATATATATATAGTCATAATAAAACAAAGTCAATTGTAAAATATCACTAGAATATTTTTATGAACAATGATTAGGATAAGTGCTGGTCTATCAATTGTTTAGTTGCTTAATTTTGTGTGTATATATATATATATATATATATATATATAGACCAGCACTTATCCAAATCATTGTGTGTGTGTGTATATATATATATATATATATATATATAGTTTTTATCCTGGACTAATTAACATAAATAAAAAATACCTGGCAAAAAATATCAGTGATAATACTCTCAGTGCAGTATTTGGTAAAATGTACATGCAAATAATGCCAATAATTCAAAATCAAAGTCGGCAAATATTTTTATTGCATTAAAATTTTAAAATTTAGTTAATCATTAATACTTTTTGGAATATAAGTGTTTGATAATTCAGGCAACATCCACTTGATGTACAGGTTACGTTCCTGAAAACATGCACATTAAATGGATATACATTAAGCAGATGATGATAACCATATAAACACATAATAAATAAAGATGTGTTCCTGTACAAGATCAATTTTTTCAAAATTATTTCCAAAATTTAGCTGGAATATTGTACCAGTGCATTTAAAAAGTAACAAACATTAAATTTAAGAATGTAAATGAAAAATTAACACAGAAAGATCATATATATATATATATGAATAAATACTCATTTTAAAAAAATATCTTGTAATAAATCATATTTAACGCTTGCTATGTATAGTTGATGAGTTGTTATAGGGTAAAAGAAAATAAATGGCAAGAGATAGGAGAGCTGTTACCAGAGGATTTTGAAAGAAACTCAGCTGGAGAGTCAGGAGATTTAGGAGTTGATTTTAGAAGTGATTTGGGAGTTGTTTGAGGAGTTGCCATTTGAATATTTTATCAGTCAATATCATTATAAATTTCCTTAAAATTGTTTCAATACAAAAGCATAAGCAAAATGCAAGGAATCAAGATGGTCGACCATACATTGTGCAGCAAAAGCATACATGTGACAACATGCCAGACAATATAGTCTGCTTGAGAACAATGTACATATCAGCAGACCATATTTAAGCACATGCAGACATATGGTACTATTAAACAACATAGGTATCGACAGATGTTTGTTAAGCGGATGCTGCCTGTATGGGATCAATAGATAAACAATGATTCTCAGCCAATCAAATAAATTACTGATATAATGCATGGCTTCCTTTACATACTATACAATACATAACACATCAATTCACTCCCACAAATAACAATTTAATCATTATAAAAAATGCAACTTAACCTTTATCCACGAAAATACCCAAAAAACCAAAAAAAATTTCATATGAAAAATATTTTTTGTAATTTTTTCAATGCTTCCTTCCTCTAAAAAAATAAAAGAATGTAATTCCTCACAATTGTTATTATAAAATGCTTTTTATTTGAACATATTATCACCAATAGTTCTTGAGATATGCTATTTTTCCAGAAAAGTCAAAAAAACCTTAAATACCCAAAAATATCCATAAACTGGCCCCTACTTGCAGGTATTTGAATCTGTTGGATAAAGGTTAATAAATAACAACACTAGCTGTAATTATTTTTCACCAAACAGGTGGGAAATTCTACAATTGAACTAATGTTGTTCTATCAAGAACAAGCACTTAAAACATACGTCTCAGGTATCTCCAATAGCCAAAACAAAATTATAAAAAACCAGATGTGCATTTCAGCTACAAAGCAGCCATCTTCAGTGGTAATTCACCAAAAAAAGATTCTAAATGAAAGTCCTTTTAGAATCTATTTTCTATCTATTACATTGCAACATAAGTAATTTCATTTTTTTAAACCATTTTGTAAAGGAAAGAATTAACTTGATTTATTTCAACATTAATCAACAACATAGTCACCTTCTTTTTTGATAACATAGTCCCATCTATATGGCAATTTTTCAATGCCTTGCTTGTAAAAGCTAGTCCGCTTTAAGTCAAAAAATGCACTTAGGACAGAAGTGACCTCATCAACGTTCTTGTATTGTTTTTCATTTAAATGTTGTAGGGGTTGAAACAGATAAAAGTCAGATGGTGCATAATCAGGTAAGGAGGGTGTGTTTGAAATTTCTGATTTTCTGCTGTGTCACCTTCGCAACATGAAGTCATGCATTGCCGTGCTGAAGAATGACACCCTTCTGATTCATCAGTGCAGGCTGTATTTTGAGCAAAGCTCAATGTGAATGCTATAATTGTTGACAGTAAAGCTCGGAGGTGATATTCTGATTTGGATTCAAAAGCTCAAAATAAATTACATTTCTTATATCTCACCAAATGCACAGCATGATCTTATTAGGGAGAAAATCGCCTTTTGGGATGGGCTTTGGGGTCTGTCTTCGCCCCAGCCTCTTCTGTTGGATATTCACATACATTACCTACTTCTCGTCTGCAGTCACAACTCGCTCCAGAAATGGCTCAAGCATGTAGAAAAGCACATACTGACACACATTGCAGTAGATTGACTTTTGACAGTAGATGTGGAACCAATAAGCCATGCTTAGTGACTTTGCCAAGTTTCCAAAGGTGTCTATAAACAGTCATTTGTGAACAGTTGAGCTTCGCAGCCATTTCTCAAGTAGTTGGACGTGGATCTGATTCCATGAGAACTCAGAGGGCATCGATGTTGAAGTCAACTGTCCTGATTGAGTGCAATCATACAGGTTGAAATCGCCTGATCAGAATTTGACAAACCAACGCTCACACTTACAAACATTAAGAATGTCACCATAAACATTGCAAATATTTTCAGTAGCAATGGTTGCATTATTGCCTTGCTTAAATTCATAGAGCATGCAATGGCAGATATGGAGGTTATTGCTGCCCATGGTTGATTGTTCAAAAGTGATGGTCTAGAATGAATAATTTAATTAAATAATTCAAAACTATCTCAATTATAATTTCCTCACATTTCATTGTTGTGGACATTATAATTGTGATACTTTATTATTCTTTTACATTGAACTGTTTACAATGTAAAAAATGGCATTACTTATGTTACAACCTAATATTTGGAGATACCTGAGAGAAGTACTTTTTCAGTGCTTGTTCTTGAAAAATTTTAGCCATAAGATGAGCTTGATAATTCCGTTGAAATAATGTTGTTCAAATGACTTTGGTTGAAGAAGATTTTGACCAATCTATATTCTCTCACCAAGACCCAAACTACCTTTAAACCAGTGGTTTCCAAACTGTGAGGTGTGCCCCCCTGGGGGAGTGCAGTGGGTGAATCATGGGGGGAGGTGCAAAAGATTAGAAGCCGTTAATGGCCTTTTACGAGGGATGATCAGAAAGTAAGAATACATAGTGAATATTTGTTTATTCAGCAACATTTTATTCAAAATAACATTTCTAACAAAAACAGAGCAATGACCTACTTTTCCACATAGTCACCCTGAAGGTTCAGGCATTTGCCACGTGTTATCAGTGAATGTATGCCATCAGCAAAGAATTCAGGGCTTTGCGAACGTAACCACTGTGTGACAGCTTCTTGCACTTCCACGTCAGTTTGGAGTCGGTGACTGCCAAGATGCTTCTTTAGAGGGCCAAAACGATAAAAGTCGCTTGGTGCCAAGTCTGGGCTATACGGTGGATGTTCGAGACACTGCCATCCAAATTGCTGCAATAAGGCTACTGTCTGTCGAGCTGTATGCAGTTGTGCAGAAGCATAACACCCTTGGAGAGACATCTTGGTCACTTTCTGCATATGGCCTCCCGTAAACATTGCAGTGTCACACAGTAGGTCTCAGCATTGATTGTTGCCCCATGTTCCATGAAGTCCACAAGCAGCACTCCTTGAGAATCCCAGACCATGGTAGCCATCAACTTACCGGCAGAGGGTGACACCTTCAACTTTTTTGGCCTCGGAGAATCGCCGTGCTTCCATTCCAAGGAAGATTTCTTTGTTTCTGGGGTGAAGTGGTGCACTTAGGTTTTGTCGCCTGTAACGATGCTGTCGAGGAAGTCATTTCCCTCCTCTGCATATTGCTGTAGAGTCGAAAGGGTGGTCATCATGTGGCATGCTTTCAGATCGTCCATAAGCATCCTCAGCACCCAGCGAGCAAAACTTTCCGATAGTGCATTGTGAACAATGTCATGCACTACACCATATTCAATGCCTAACTCGATGGAAATGCAACGTAAAGTCAATCTTCTGTTATCACAAATCAGCTCATCAATTCGTGCAGTATTGCATTGTGTGTTTGAGGTGCTTGCCCTACCACACCTCCCATCATCAGAAACACTGACTCCCCCTTCAGCAAACTGTCTACACCACTTTGCGACGTTCTGACAGTTCATTACACTGTCACCATACACTTCAACACGCTGCCGATGAATTTCAGCTGCAAATGTTTTGCCCATAAAAATCGTATAACACTACGGACCTCTTCTCGAGACCATGTGTCTAGATGAGTCGCCATTTTGAAGTGCTCTAACTGCGCACCCATGATGCACACGGGTCTCACAAATGTTAGTCTGCTAGCACAAGCTTCGAGTTCAGAAGTACCAATGCAGAAATGACATAATAGTCTTTCTTCTTGGAAATATTCACTATGTATTCTTACTTTCTGATCAACCCTCGTACAATGAGCGTAATAACGTTAACAAAGATGAACACATGCAACCATGCCCTCGGCAGGATTCGAACCCACGACCCTAGCATTGGGAGCCAGACACACTAATCACCCCTCTACCTTTATATTCCACAAAATGACTATATTGCTAATTGGTAACATATAATTCACCAACATTCTTTATTAATATAATATTAATATTTGTTGATATGTGTACAATTAATGGTACATATTAGAGATTTTTAGATAGCCAGAATTTTTTGCACTTAATTGCAATGTTTGAGGTGCAGTTTATATTCAGAAACTTTTTCCTAGATTCTCTAGATTCAATCTTGAAAAAAAAGGTGCAGTTTATATGCCATGGCAGCTAATACATGAGTAAATACAATATATTTACTGTCTGTTTAACCATCATAATCATAAGACCTACAATGTGTAGCATCAAATTCTAGCCCTCAAGCAGCTGGGACATGTCGCATGCATTCATGTTTTTTCTTAAGATGGTTATATTAATGGCAATTGTAGGTACCATTTATGAACTTTGATTGAGCATTATATGGAGGAGGCACAAAGACATTTTTCTTAGGAGGGAGGGCAGGACTTTTTAATGCTTGGAAACTGCTAATTTAAACCCAATTCAAATTCAACATCATCCATACAAAAATCCTTACCTAAATCTGAATATCTAACTTTGCAAAAGGCCCTTCGGCCACCAAAACAGAGATCATATTTAGGTAAAGAGGGATCATCATTCCCATGCTCAACAGCTTCATATGCATCAACTTTGTAAGCAAATGTCACAAAGCCATAGTTGTCCCTGCAATAGAATAAGATATATTAAATAAAAATAAAATGAAAATACAAAACATTTAATGAAAAACCTGCCAACTTGTAACAGCTTAAAAAATATCAAGTGTTATAATATTATTAAGAGACATTCTGAAAGCCCTGATTACATATTCGCATACACATTTAAATTTAACCATTTAAAGATGAAAAATCAGAATTTTAAACATCAACACTAGTGAAAAAAATTTACAAAATGAAATGCATTGAAAACCAAATGAAGCCAATCAAATACAGTAAAAGCACATTCTACCGGCACCCAAGGAACCAAATTCATGCCGCTAAATTGAATGTGCCAGTATTGCGAACGGCTCACCCAACATTTGTATTGCAATGGAAAAAAGTATAAATAATAGGTGCTAATCACGTAGCACAATTTAGGTTTGTTTCATATGTTTTATTTACTATCCCTTTCTATACTTCTTAAATTCCAGTTAAATGATGAAATAAAGAAAAAAATAGGTTTTATTTAAAGTTCTTGCTGCTGCAGCAAAGCATTACTTCTTTTCATCTAAAACCTTTCTTTTAAATATTATTACACTTTGAAGGAAATACCCTATTCCTTTGGTTTCATATTATTGGCTAGTAGATGTAAATTATTGTATCATCTCATAAGAGCCTATTTTATTTCACGTAATTGGATGTTTTTCATTAGGTAGTTTGCATCAGTTTTTACCCTAAATTCCCAAGTATAACGCGCACTCATGCATAACGCGCAGGCCAACCTTCGGCTGTTTTCCGCATATCTCCAAAATATCTAGTATAACGCGCACTTGTGTATTACGCGCAGGACACCCGCAGAACATGGGATCGTTGAGCTTAGCGTTTTTTTAAAGAATGCTACACTTTTAGCGCCCTTCCTATACTCCCTGTGCGAAAGAGAACATTTGGGGAAAACCCCTGGATACCGATTTTTCCCATTCTTATTTCCGATACAATGACCACTCGAGGGTCAAAGAAAACTGGTTGGAGAGTGAGGTGTAAGGAAGTGGTGAGGGTGTCATGAGATGTGTTGGAATGGTGGGGGTGGGTAGAGGTGCACAAAACAAAAGAAGGACCAGACCTCAAGGGTGGTACGACAGGGGGCAAGAGAAAGCCAGCCAGCCAGAGAATCTGAGTGTGGGAACGAATGTGGAGGGCACACATTGTTGACTCACAGACAGAGAGACGACCTGTAATCTTCATCGCCCATTCATTTGTGGTTTGCAGTCTGGCTGTAACGTTTTGATCAACGAGGTAGGGCACTGAAAGTACGGAGTTTCGTTCCTCTTTGACAGAAACCAGGTGAGGTATTTTCAAGGATATTTTGTTTTCCTTAAAAACATTGACATTATTTTTACTGAAATTTGTTGACTTTGTCATTTATGGAGTGTTGCCTATTTAATTTTTCTTCACCTGACTAAGAAACGGTATGGTTTCTGTACGGTATTTCTTGATTTGGTAATGCACAGTTATTGAACCTAATGAAAAAATATTAATATTTTTTTATTTTTTAAATTATAGACCCACCATCTTACATGGCGCAGAAAAAGTTAGAAATGTGAATTATGCCGAGATTCACGGTAATCGGTCAGTGGCCCGTTTCTTCGAAGTGGGCGAATCCAGCATTCGCTAGTGGCGGTCCCAAAAGAATTTGAATTTGGCAAAAAGGGCACGAAGGAAACGAAAGGAGTTTTGGCCAGATCTGGAGCAAGAATTGAAGGACTGAGTCTGTGCGCAAAGGAGTGAAGGAAGAGGAGTTTCAACTGTGTCACTTAAATGCAAAGCGATACAAATAGCTCGCGAGAAAAATATTGATAATTTTAAAGGCAGTCATTGCTGGTGTTATCATTTTATGAAGCGAAATAGTTTAACAGTACGAGCAATTACATCTACCGGACAAAAGTTACCAGAAGATTGGAAGGTGAAAGAGGAAGAGTTTAATTTGTTTGTTGGGCAGGAAAAGAAGAGCGTTGAACCAAGTCTGATAGGGAACATGGATGAGGTACCTATGAGTTTCTTCATGCCATCGAAATTTGCAGTTGACGTTAACGGCACCCAAGACATAAAAATATGCACTGCTGGAGCTAAAAAATGCTGCTTTACTGTTGTGCTAACAGTGACGGCTGATGGAGAAAAGCTTCCCCCAATGGTAATTTTCAAGCGGAAAACCATTCCTAAATAGGAATTTCCTAAAGGTATTGTTGTGTGCGTAAACCCAAAAGGCTGGATGAATTGCGATATGTTGCGAATGTGGTTAACTGAGGTATGGGGAAAAAGGAAGGGCTCATTTTTTAAACCAAAATCGCTGCTTGCATTGGATTCAGCTAGGTAAATGATTCGAAAATATTATTGAAAAAATATTCCACGATTGCAGTTATTCCTGCAGGTCTAACAAAAAAGCTGCAACCACTAGACATCTCCATAAATAGATCATTCAAATCGAAAAGACGGAGGCACTGGGAAAAATGCATGGTAGATGGTTTCCACTCCTATACAAAGTCTGGAAGGATGCAGCGAGCGAGCTTCTTATGCTGAAATTTGCGAAAGCATTGTGAAAAGTTGGGCTGATGTAACCCGTGAATGTATAATTAATGGTTTCAGGGTATCGGGAATTTATTCCCCTGATGTTGATGGAGGGTACTGTGATTCATCATCTGATGAAAGCGATAATTTTTCGCTTGAAAATTTTCCGGACTCATTGGTTAAGAACTTGAATGATTACGATATAAATTGTGATTGAATCAGAAGATTTTTATAGTTATGTTAATTAATAATCGAGTGGGAATAAAAGTTTATGAAGAATTTGTGATTTTTTTATTTATATATGTGAATGTGTTTTGTTTTGGAATTCGTTATCTTATTTAAAAAGGCATTGCGTACATTTTTTTCAACTAATAACTTCGAATCTGCCTTAATTTGTCTTAGGTTGAATAATAATTAGGTAACTGAAATTCGATTTTGTATCTGTAATGATTGAAATGCATGGTAATTTATGCCAGAAAATTTGTTTTTATCAACGGAACAAAAAGAAAGAAGATTCGAAAGATTTCAGCCATTTAGTGATTTCACGAAGTTAGTATTTGAACGCTTTAAGGCATTTTATTTTATAAAGCTGTACTTCTTATGCATAACGCGCACTAGTACGTCTTATGTATAACGCGCACTCAATAATTCCGAAAATTTGACAAAAAAACCTTGTATAACGCGCGCGTTATACTTGGGAATTTAGGGTACTAACTATTCAGGCTACAGGTCAACCGTGTCCCACTCTCCTCCAAGGAGCTATGGAATAATGAAATTTAACAAAATATATCGCCATTTTACTTGCATAATTTACAGACCATTCAGAATTTTTTCCACAAAAAGTAAACATCTACTGTGTGAACATTTGCCTGCTTCTGTATTTATTTGTTTTGGCTATTCAAATATATTGATAGGTTACAGCAAACAATACTAATAGTAGTATTATGAATAAAAATAACAAAATATACATACCGTATCTGCCCGAATAGAAGCCGACCCCCCAAAAATTTCTATCATTTTTTAACAAAAACGTAAATTTCATAAATTTTATGCTTAAGTGTGCTGGGCATGCATGCACAGCCTAGAATACATTATTCGAGACTGAAGAAAAGAGTGGGAAATGGTTTAGTTGTTGACATTTAAAATGTTACTCCAATTAATAATTTCACATTGTTGAATAATGTTCCACATTCAGTGACGATAATTTCATTCATCTTCATTTTCACAAAAGGTCAAATAACATTTAACTACTAACTACTACTACTACTATCATCCTTCTTTGTGTTTTTAATTAAGAAGTTGTGGGGGCACAACTCTTTCTTTAGCCAATCATTGTAAATACCGTATTAACCCGAAAGGAAGATGACTTCGAATTTAAGACGACCACAATAAAAAACCAGGTCTATTCAGGAAAGGATAAACGAGGTGAGACGGGAGGGAAATGGTGAGTTAAGGAGTGACGATACCAAGTTATACTATTCGGGGAATACCAGGGGGAGAAACGGGGTAGGAATGATAGTTAATAAGAAGATTGAACCGAGTGTTACCAGGGTCATTTATGACAGTGATAGAATTATTGGACTGAAATTAAATGCTAAACCAAAGAACATGCTAGTCATCCAAGTGTACATGCCAACCGGCGACCATGACGATGGGGAAGTGGAGGAAGTTTATGAGAGAATAAGTGCTATACTGGATCAGGGAGGAAAGGGATGCTGTAAAATAGTGATGGGATACTGGAATGCGAGTGTGGGAGAGGGACGAGCCGATGGAGTTGTGGGGCAGTTTGGGCTGGGACAGAGAAACGAAAGGGGAGACTTATCGAATTCTGCAAGGAGAGGAACATGATAATAACCAACACATGGTATAAGAATCATAAGAGAAGGCTATATACAGGAAATTGCCAGGTGACATGTACAGGAAACAGATAGACTATATATTGGTAGAAGGAAGGTATAAGAATGGAGTGAAAAGAGTGTGTGGGCTCCCAGGAGCAGACATAGCAAGCGACCACGTGCTTCTAATGGTAGAAATGAAGATCAAAATGAAAAGTTAGAAAAGCAAAGATGGCTAAGAAATGGAATCTAGAGAAACTGAAAGAAAGGCAGAAAGAGGAAATTGGTTATCATATGGCAAACCAGATGATGAGAGGAAATACACAGAACGAAGGAGTAGAGGAAAAATGGAAGAGAATTAAGAATGTAATAGTAAATGTGGCGGAAAGGGAAATAGGATACAGGAAAGGCAAGAGAGCTAAGAAACCCTGGGTAACAGGGGAAATGATAGCAAAGATGGAGGAGAGAAGGAGATACAAGATTGTAAACACAGAGGAGGGGAGAAGGAACTACAGGCGGTTGAACAATGAACTGAGGAGGGAGACGGAAAGGGCGAAGGAAAAGTGGCTGGAGGAGGAGTGCAAGGAGATACAAGAGCTCGAGAAGAGGGGAAGGTACTGAAGGAGGAAAGGGAGGTTATGTGCAGGTGGAAAGAATACATGGAGGAGTTGTATAAGATGAAGGAAAAGCCAGCAGAGCTGGAAATTGAAGAAAAGGAAGTGGATAGGGAGGAGATGGGGGAGGCTATACTGAGGGAGGAAGTAGTGGCAGCTATGAAGGAAATGAGGGAGGGAAAGGCGGCAGGAGTAGACAGGATACCTGTAGAACTGTTCAAGTGTCTGCAAGACGAAGGCATTGAAGAGGTGACCAACTTGTGCAATGCAATATATGAGAGTGGGGAGTGGCCGGAGGAGTTTGTCAGAATGGAAATGATACCACTACCTAAAAAGAAAGGGGCAAAGAAGTGCGGGGAGCATAGAACTATTAGTCTGATAGCTCACACGGTCAAGATAATGTTGAGAATGATGAATAGAAGGTTGACGAGGGTAATGGAAGAGAATGTAGCAGAAGAACCCATAGGGGTGGTAAGGACGATTGGAGAAAAGTATTTAGAATGGGACAAGGGTATCAGTCTGTGCTTTGTGGACTTGGAGAAGGCTTTCGACTGTGTGAGGTGGGAAAGAATGATGGAGATATTGAGGGAGAAGAAAGTAGATTGGAGAGACAGAAGGTTGATAAGGAATCTATACATAAGACAGGAGGCGGCCATGAGGATAAGGGAAAGCAGGACAGAGTGGTTCGAGATTGGGAGAGGAGTTAGACAGGGCTGCTGTTTGTCACCAACCCTGTTTAACATCTATACTGAAGAAATGATAAAGGAGTGTTGGGAGACGAGCACAGGAGTAAGCGTTGGAGGAAGAATTACATCGTCAATTAGGTTTGCTGACGACATGATACTGTTTGCTGAGAGGACGGAAGACTTGAGGCAGATGCTACAGAATCTGGTGAGCGTGGAAGACAGATATGGGTCGAGAATAAATGGAAAGAAAACGCAAGTAATGAGAATAGGGGGCAAGGAAAGGATGGAAGTGCAGGTGAGGGGGGAGAGGACAGAGCAGGTGGAACAGTACAGGTACCTTGGTACGTTGTTGACACAGGACTGGAAATGTGAGAAGGAAATTAAGATGAGAATAGGTTTGGCAAAGGAAGTGTTCAATAGAAAAAGGAAGCTATTTAACAGCAAGATGGATTTGGGATTGAGGAAGAGATTGGTAAAGTGTTTGGAGTGTGATGCTATATGGGTCGGAGACATGGACATTGAAGAAGAGAGACAGGGAGGGGGTGGAGGCATTTGAAATGTGGGTGTGGAGGAGGATGCTGAAGGTTAAATGGATTGACAGGATTACAAATATGGAAGTGCTAAGAAGAGTAGAAGAGGAAAGGAGTTTGATGGACACGATAGTGACTAGGAAAAAGAAATGGATAGGACATGTTTTGGGAAGAGAGGGATTACTGAAGGATGTTATTGAAGGAATGGTGGAGGGAAGAAAGAAAAGAGGAAGAAGAAGAATTAAAATTTTGGATTTTCTAAGAGAGGGAGGAGGGTATGGGGAGATGAAGAGAAGGGCACAGGATAGAAAAAGGTGGAAGAGGAGCACCTGAACCTGCAGATATGCAGAACACCATTCATTCATTCATCCAGGAAAAACTTTTGTAATACCAATTTCTAAAATAACTTATGGTGGTAACTTTGTGCCATCTGCTAACACTGCCAGCATTACAGTAATGCCCATTTTTTTCAATCCCCAAAGTATTTATAATGACATTTTTCATTAACTGTGTAATTGGATTGCATGTTGAAATAAATAGGTGCCTTGCCTGCATTGCCCATTTGGCTCAGAAGGTAATAGTGAATTTTTCATAACACAATTACATGTTTCTGGAAAGCAATAAGTTTGTTCATGTAGTCAGAAGGTAAACATTGGCAAAGAGTTCCTCGTCACAGGCAAAAACCATGCCGCATCATAGGTTTCATTATTTTTCATGCAAATTGTATTTTTGTTTTTAGGAACAGATATATTATTCTACTGAATTTTTCATTGTATTTGTTTTTTATGGAATCAATTTTTCCACCCAACTTTATTACAATAAGTGAGCCAATATAAAAAATCTGGAGTGGCCACCACATGACTTTCTCCATACCTGTGATATTTCTAAAAATTCCAAATAGGTTAAATGGCAATAAATATTTTAAGGAACTGCGAGAAAAATTTACAGACTTGACAAAGAACAGAAATAAACTCAAACCATAGCCTTCTGATATTGGATATAGCCCCAAAGCTCCAACGATTAAGAAAATAAAAAGGAGCATAAACTGTTTACAATAGTCGCCAGTAGGTGGTGTGGTGATGGCAGCTAAAAAATTAGTTTTTAAAATATCTCTTAAACAATGGGAAAATGTTTCGAACAATGATTGTAGAAAAACAATTTCCTACGACTTTTATTTCAGTACTTTTTTACATTCATCAAATATTAAAGCAAATATTTAAAAAATCTGATGTGGCCACCATATGACTTTCTCTATACCTGAATATTTCTAAAAATTCCAAATAGGTTACATAATAATAAATATTTTAAGAAACTGCGAGAAATTTTAAAGACTTTAAAAAGAACAGAAATACACTCAATCCATAGCCTCCTGATATTGGATATAGCCACGAAGCTCCAACAATTCAGAAACTATAAAGGAGCATTACTAAGACGTAACTAAGCATCAATTGTTAACAATAGTCGTCAGTATGTGGCATGTTGGGGGCAGATCAAATATTTAGTTTTTAGGATCTCTCTTAACCCTTTCAGATCCACACGACGATATAGCGTCGTTTGCTTCCTAAGCGCGAAGTGCCAACAACGATAAATCGTCGACCATGCAGAGTAAGCATAAACTCGTAATAGTTCCACATGCAAATAAGATGGCAAAAGATGATGTTATTAATGTAAAGAGGAGACTACGTAGTTCACATATCTTCCGTTATTTTTGGTTTTAGTTGATTATTTGTTGAGTTATGATTTTTTCAATTTCGCTAAATATTACCTCCATTCTTTCAAGATGGCTTATAGAGGCAATGATAATTTCACTGTTAGAATTGAGGATGATGAATTGCTTTGTTATATAAAGTCATTAATTGACGACAAATGTTATTTAGAGATGTAAAATTTCAAGATTTTAAAAGATATTTGTGATTTTTTTAAATTTTTATTTTCAAATGTACAATCATAGCAAAATATTTTTTAATTTTATAAATAAATACGTTATGAGTATATAGTTTTATAGAGTGTAATGTTTTATATATCATTTCTGCAATTACTGAAAGAAACACGTAAAAATATGAATAAATAGTGTGTATGTGATTTTTTATAGACTGATGAAAAAGTGCTAAAATTGCAGTTATGTAAAATCATATTTTTCTGTAACTTCATTTTTTAATATTTTTTGCGAGTTTTTGCAATGTTTTACCTGGATGTCTTGCCTTTATGAAAATAAGTTAAATATACTAGTGAAAATAATAAAATACCATACTTTATTCAATATAAAAATGTTTAAATGTTTAATATTTAAACAATTGAAAAAATATTATTTCACTTCTAGAAGTCCTACAACTTTAAAATTTGGCAGAAATGTGTAGCATTAGTACCCCATAATGGAGAAAGTATAAAATTCTTAAAATTTCAAAGTTTTGCAATTGTTTTAATCTATTATTTTTACATAAGGGAAAAACGAAAATCGCTCCAGAGGTGAAATATTTAGAATTAAAAAAATATTTGTAATGATGAAATATGAAAAATGAATGTTTTTTATGTTGAGATGATATGCTTGCAGAATGCAAGCACCAACTACTAGTTATGTATATAATGAACTGAAAAAACCAAGGCATTTATACTTTTTAGTATTTTTTACACAAAAGATCAGTGAAAACCAAAACGTCTGTACACCCTACAAGAAACTTTCCTTGTGTGCCCTAGTGAAAAGTGGGGGTCGACTTACAATCGGTATCAGCTTACAGTATTGTCTGAGATAAAATATCTGCATTGTTGTATTTCATCAGCTCTCCATAAGTATGATTAACATATACGAACATGTTACTGTTGGACACAAAATATCTGCTTTGCTGTATTTTAATGTCAGTAAATATCTGAATGTTTAAACATCATCATCATATACAACAATTATTTTCAACTTTTTATCTTTATCTACAAGCGCTGAAAGAAGTGAAATCACTTTGTTATGCTGGGTTTTCATTTGCTATTATGTGTTTTGAAAGTAATTAAAAGTATTTTTTTCACTTTATAATGCTAGGTTTTCATTTGCGGTTACGTTTTCTTTTATTTTCTGTTAAACTGCATTATTTATGGTAAAAAAGTGTATTTTTTAGGTTGGCTGGAAACCACTCTCTCATAATAACATGGCATCTTATGGGAAAATAGGACTTGCACTTCGCAAATTTGCATTTCACGTCAGTTTTCTGGAACCAATTATTCACGAAGTTCAAAAAGGTGGCGTACAATTAATTCAACCATTTACTTCAATTTTTAATCATGAATTGTTACCAACACAAATTTTTTGTACTTCACGTTATTTTTCAATTAAACTATCAATAAAAGCCTTAATCTGTAGGTTGGTTTGTTGCTTGGAATTTCCAATAAGAGGGATATTAAATATACCTCTTTCACACTTGCAGACTTATTTTCTTTTGCAAAATTAAATTAGAAGTAATTGATGCACGATCTTCAGATAGAACCATTTTAAAGGAAATTAAATGAAGATTCTTATTCTTATCATCAATTTTTTCGAATCAAATTCACTCACATTAAGCTAAAATATTCGAAAATTTGTCAAAATTTTGCATTTTTATTGAAACGTTCCCTTGGCGATCAAAAGCATTGTTGTTCATACAGAAAATCAACATATCTGGTAAGTCCATAATAGCTAATTTTTTCAGAATAAAACGTTAGGTTTAACAAAAGCTAATTCAAACAGAGGCAACAATGCGGGATGCCTTGGTAATACACAGAAAGACTATGAAAAAGCCATAAAATTTCAAAAAGAAATGTGTATTTCTGACAAATTCCTCTCTGTAACATCTAAACATTGCAAGAGTAAGATATTTTATAGTTTTAGTCATCAAATAAAGAAAAAAACGAAGGAAATTGGTCAATATTTAGGTATTTAGATGAATGAAAGAAAAAAACTTGCACCTTAAAAAACCAAAAATCTCGTGTAAACTTATGGGAAAATATGATCGTTTCCCAGAGTCGAATTGAGGACTTTTTCTGGGATGTTTGATTTTTCTAGGGACCACCTCATGGAGGTTTAACAATTATGAAAGTTTAAGCTTTTAATTCCATCATGAAATGTCCAGAAGTACCGTGACAGACAGATGGACACTTGAGAATCTTAGCTAGTCCAAATTAGTTTGCATTTGGTTTACCCAGCATTTTTTAGTTCTGGCTCACATATTTTAATAAATTTTGATTGGAAAAGAAATTTCCGTAAACAACAAAATACACAGGTTAAAGAAGTGAACTGCTGCCAAACTATTCACCTTCCACAGAAAATATATACTCAAAATTTAAAAAAATTCAGCAAATTAAATCTATAAATTTAACTTAAAAACACTTGCGTATATGCACAATGTCAATGAATTATGAAATTTATATTTATTTTTGTTACCATCGTATTGTTATCATTACCAAGGTACATATATTTTAAACTTCAAAATATTGTCAAAACATTGTGAATATGTGGACAGATGCGACGCGAATTAATAATCTCCATCAATTATTTGATGAAAAATGATTTTCACATAAAAATACACCAATTTTTGGCATTAAAAACTGATTTGTGGACCGATTGAACTCTTATTTGAAAATCGACAGCAGGAAAATGAAATTTCATTATTTTAGGCATTCTTTTGTTCTAGTCCTGAGTGACGATTATAAGTAATTTTAAAATGGTAACAAAAAAGGCTTGCATGCTACGTTTCAGCTACTCAGCAACAGAACTGGTCCATGGTGGTGGAATAACTCTTTTAGACTAGCATAATTGCCCATTAAATATGACAAGTACACATGAATTAAGTATTAAGTTCAAATTGAAATAAAAATTAATAAAACCCACATTTATAGGCACTAAAAGGTAAGCAATAAATATAAAATTTACAAAATTTAGTGTTCCAGAGAGCAAAAATAGTTTTGGGTGAATAGAAATTGTATGACAAAGAAATGCATTACATTATACAATTCTTATATGCCCCAAATTATTTTTAATTAATGGAACAACTAATTTTGTCTATTTCCTTCTTTCTTCCTCTCTCTGCTTATCTCTCTCCTATTGAAGCATTCCAAGTACGCATTCATTCCTTAGGCACATAGTACATATAAGGATTGAGATGACAATAAAATCTCAAGGTTTAACAATGACATGGTCAGCAAGGCAACATATCATTAAAAAGCTTAAATTTTTCCAATAAAAGTAGAACTTGAGCAATTTTGAATATATAAATATATTTTAGCAACAAATATCCAAAATCCTAGTTACATATCATGCCAGAATAATGTGGCAATGCTGCATGATACTGCTCAATTTCCACCGGAAACTGCGTAACTTCAAAACTATAAAAACATTAATAGGTATAATTTTTTAACCATATAGCTCCAAAATGACATTACTCAAAATAATCTTGATCAAGGACTACCTGGCTCATAGCTAAATTTTCACAGATTGTTTATAATACCATTATTTATTAAGCATATATTTATAATAATAAATAAAAAATGACTTACCCATGCTCACGGAAGTGCACACTAATGTCGATTATTGGTCCAAAGACCTCAAACCGATGTCTCAAGTCAGCTTTTGTGGTTCCTTCTGTGAGGCGACCTACATATATCACTCTACGCTCCTCCACCTGCAAATCAAATTTGGAATAAATATCATAATCACATAAAACATACAGAACAGCACCTCACAACTTTAATACTTTCAAAAAAGTTAAAATAAAAATTTGAACATTAACATACTTGCATCAGAAGTAAAACTTTTTCTTTCAAATAAATAGTTTACTAATCATGGTAAAGTTCTATTAATATTTTTGATAAATCACTCTGGCATCATTAGACTTGAAACATTTCCTTTGCATAGCAATAAAAATATTTAAGAGGACATTTCACAAAGAGGATATCATAGCTTACACAAAATCACTTATTTCTAAGATAAAGTAATTTACTGTTAGTATAAAAAACATCATTACATGACAAACCTGACGAATTTTCTCTCTCTCAATCCCCGGTTGCCAATCAGATGATGGGGGAAGGACCAAAGGCCCACTCCCACAATTACCACCACTGAACTTAGCTCTGTGTTGAGAGCCATGTAATGGTGAGCGTGACCTATAGACCAAATATACCCATTATGCTTCAAGCTTCTCAAATTATTTATTTATTTTTAACACAGTAAAATGTTTTATTTAAAATAAATAGACTACAAACATCAATGCATTAAGCAGCATTTATTTTTGATGTTAAAGAGAGAAATTTAATTCTTCCAAAATACATTTAGTGAGAAGCAAAAATCCATACTTTTTATTTTAATTTAATGACCTTTAATAATGCACATAAAAGTGGAAATTAGAATAAAATTTCACAAGATAAATAAATCACAAAAGATTAATCAAATTATATAATGTCTTTAATGTAATTTCCAAACAACTAAAATAATAATCAAATAATACTTTTAAGTAAACAAACTTTGAAGCTTCAAATTACCAAAATACATCAAAATAAACTGGAATTACTTAATAATAGATATATTTCCACTGGAAATACTTTAAAATATTTTTGTATGAATGACACAATCCATCATAACCAACTTCTCATCAAGAGAGTAATTCTTCACCGCTGTAATATAACCAGCATATCTTTAACCCCTTAAGTGGACACACAATATTCTCTAACCCCCCTTCTTTGGACTACTACTTTGAAGCAATAGAAGTACTAGAGAGTTCCATAGACCTGAAAATGCTCTCAGATATATGAAGGCAAAGAAAGCAGCAGGGATTGATGACCTCCCCATAGAAATATTAAAGGAATTAGGAAAAGAGAGTTTTATAAATTGTGCTGTAAGATATATTAAGAAGGAAAGTGGCCAAATGACTTCACTAAATCAATTTTGATTTCCTTGAAAAAAGTATAAATAAAATGACTGCCAGGATTACAGAACAATCAGCTTAATTTTGCATGCAGCTAAAGTTATTCCCATGATTTTGAACAGGAGACTCAAAGCAAAAGCTAATAACTATATAGGTGTAGACTAGTTTGAGTTCCAGAAAGGTCGTGGCACTAGGGATGCCATAGGGATGATGAGGACATTGGTAGAAAGAAACATTGAACACAACCAGGACGTATTCATGTTTTGTAGATTTTGAAAAGGCCTTTGACAGAGTTTTATGGCCTAAGCTAATGGAGCTGTTGAGGAAACTAGAGGGGGATTGGAAAGAGAGACGTTTAATCAGAAATCTGTATATGAACTAGACTGCGCAAGTAAGAGTAGCAGAGGGAGAATCAGATTGGGCAATGCCAGGAAGAGTCATGAGACAGGGCTGCCCACTCACACCAGCTTTGTTTAATATTTATGCAGAAGAAATGATAAGGGAAGCATGGGAAGATGTAGAAACAGGGATAAAAGTAGGAAGAAGCCTGGTTAAAACAGATATTGTATATGCTGGTCTACAATTCGACATTTGAAGCTTAGAACAAGATGGAAAAGTATACTCCATAAATGGAATACACAGAGATTTCAAAAGCGTTCTTTATAGGAAATATGTACAAAATGGCATCGAAAGATTCTTGAATTTTTATACCCGAAATTAAAGTCGTAATTATGTGGTCTCACAGACTGTTTTGTGGCAAATATTGTCCTCTATTCGAATAATATATAGCTTACAGATTATGTAAGAGCTAGAAAAAGAAAAATATTGTGTTTAACTGTTGCTTATCGAGAGAATCGTCTTTGCAATCAATGTAACCAAAATATGCGATGAGAAATTTTTCTCGGGTTACTGCCTGGGTCATGTCGTCGTTCAGGACCAACGTTTCGGCGTCTGACTTCGACGGCATCTTCAGGGTTACTCATCAGTAACCCTGAAGATGGCATCGAAGTCAGACACCGAAACGGTCCTGAATGACGACATGACCCAGGCAGAAACCTGAGAAAAATTTCTCATATTCATTCGCCGGGAAAACTTCAAATCTTTCTTCAAAATATGCGATGTTTTGCTTTGAATTTTCTCTAATTTTTAACTCCGAAACTATAACTCGTAATTATGTGGTCTCATGGACTTCTTCGTAAATGCCAAGGAGGCATTTATGAGTTGGCGAGTTTTTGACCGGCAGTCCAAATAAAATTAATAAAAAGACATTAACAAAAATCCTGATGTGTGTGAGACAAGGACAACGAGAAAAGAAGATGCTAGCAGATTAGAGGATTTTGAGATGTGGATATGGTATACAGAAAATTAGTTGGACAGAGAGGAAAACAAGAAATCCAAATCAGGGCTGATGTAGGCTGGTTTCCCAAAGTTGACTTCCCGAATTGATTAATTATATTGACAGGAAATGTTTCAGTATGTGTTAGTCATTCCAAGGAATTCTCATACCATAAATACCATTTCTAATTCATAATTTATCAATGATAGAGAAAAATTGGAAAACTAATCGAGGTTTAAAATACTAAAAAAATGTCAAAATCTCTTTCTGACATATTTTGCATGTATTTTTCTAAATAAACGAATTTAATAAATCTTACTGTTTATATGCTAATATGTATGAATCAACTGTCCATTGTTGAAGAGTAGTGGAGTGGAAAAGAAAATAACCCATTTGTTCACTCGTCTATGCTCAAGCAGAGTTCGGTAATAATCATCTTCATGGCAACAATCCAATAAAATGTGACTTTAAACACAAAAACGCTGTTTAGTAGAAATTCAAGAAAATATGATCAACTGTTAAAATTCTGTGGTAAGAATTAAGAATCTACATTCTTTTCCGCTTAGAACAATACAAATCACGCTCCGATATTACCATTTTAAGATATTTTAAATTATTAAAGAAAATATCTCTGCACGATGGATTTGAGACTTCCTATCTATACTATAATTTCAAATGTTTGGATGTTATGCTATACAAATCCACACCTCCAAAGGTATCGTAACGAAACTTGGTACGATTATTGGGGGCACCAAGGGAAAGGAAAGTTTAAATTCCCAACAGATTTCCCATAAAAAATTGACTTTTATAAGTGCAGACTTTCATTCATTTGCTTATATAAATTTGACAAATTGATGTAAGAACTTCGTACCTGCACAGTATTTAAGAAGAATGATCATAGTTTTTTATTCTTATTATATTTTTTCGATTTTCGAAATTGCTCGCATTTCACATATATTCCCATTAATTTGGACTAAATTTGCATTTTTAACGATAAATACCTTGACTACAATGACATTGTTAAGTTCAAGGACTTAATGTTGTTACGGTTTATTTATTTAGTTACTTAATAAATATTCTTATTTAGTGAATCATGCTCAAACATGGTGTAATAATATAGTATATTATTTAATTTAAATTTGAATTTAATGTTTTTCAACACGTTGTCTGTGAGTATTTACGTATTTTATTTTGTATGATTTTAAGTGTGATTAATAAATTTATTAATTAGTTTATACATAGTTAACCTTAATATTAAGAAGTAGTGAATTAGTAGGTAATTTGTATTTAAAAAATCAATATGAAAAGTTTTAAATAAAGTATATAAATTTTATTAATAAAATGTTCTATATTTCATTTAAACAGCAACCCATAGAAAAAAACATTCCTGAAATCGAACCCGGGACTTCAATCTTTACCAAATAAAATATAGCCCGGAGGTGGGCCCTAGCAGCACGAGCCTCACACTAAGTTACATTAGTGCAAAAGTTGTTAGTAGTGGACACACAAATACAGGACTATTTCGTAAAGCTAGGTTTCCTTTGTAAACCAGCCTAATAAACAAGGAGGTTATGAATAGAGTAGGGGAGAAAGGACCCTAATTAGAATAATAAGGGACAGACAAGAAATGGGTGGGTCAGAATTTGAAAGGAAATGGATTATTGAAATAAGTCATAGAAGGAAGAATGTTAGGAAAAAGGCAAAGAGATAAAAAGAGGACAGGTATATTAGATGCATTAAAAGACGTGATTGGATATGAGAAATTGAAGAGAAAGGACTTGGAAATCACAGAAGGGGTGTCTAAGAAGGTAGAATACTATGAGTGAGTGAATGGATCCCCCAATATTTCACTTAATCTTCCAAAAACAAATTATAATATTTGGTGTAAGCTATTTGAGCATATTAAAGAACAATTGCACAAAATATACATGTTTTCAAATCATTAAACACAAATATAATGTATGCAACTGAATAAATACTCATATACAGTAAAAACCTGTATTTACGTTATCGGAATATATGTTTTCCCACTATTTACAACATTTTATATGGGTCCCATCAATTTTCCTATGATTCCAATGTAAGTAAAACCATATATTTACGTCATTTCATTTTAAGTTTTCCCCCTATTCGCATCATTTTATGTTAGAATTTCCAATTTTTTTAAAACAATTTAGCATGCAATTCCCAACAGTTTTTAACGTTTTTCAATTTAGCTTAGCAAAAAAATCCAAATTCTTTTGGGCGAAGATTTTGAAAATGGCGGCAGAGTAAGAACAGCATCCCTAGAGGCAGAAATATGATCTTTTCAAAATGGCACTTGCTTTAACAGATGCTACTCAAGAACAGCGTACTTAGAGATGGAAATATGTATGAACTCTTTTGGGTGAAAACTTCAAAACCTCATATGTAAATCACACTAGCAGAGCATAAACAGTGCACCTAGATATGGAAATACTATTTATGCTATTTACTCTTTGAACCAAGCATGAATGCTATTGAAAAGATGTTCACATTTGGCGCTATCATGTTTTTTACCCTTTCCACTCAAATTCTGCCTCTTGGTTCCCACAGTTTGTAATTAAATGTAAGATAATTTGTAATTTGTTGTAATTTAAATTACTGTATTGTCCTGAAAATAACACCATGTTTTTTTTAATCAAATTTTAAAAGTAGCCCCCGCATTATATTCGAGTACTAGTGATTTTAAAAGATCGTAAAATCTTTTTTCGAAAAATCACCGTATATTCCGCACATCTGTTAAGTGATATAAGACACTTGTTACATTGTAGACACATTAGGACATTAGGTGTACATATTACAATGTACTTGAAAAATGTCTGAGGCGAGAATAGATTGAGTTCAGTCGGCGGCTGAACTCCTCATTAGTCATTGAATTGAAGCTATCAGTGCATTGGCATATTCTTTGTAGAAATGTGTAAATAAGGGGTTTTACTGTATTTACTCCGAAATAAATTATTTGCAAGTTATTATTTATCCCACATGAATTGCACGTAACTTTCATGTCCACAAATACATCTATAATGTTTCATACTGAGACTACCAAGTTAAAAATATCATGCTAGATGGAAAAATCACATTTCAAATATTCTAGTAAATACTTCATTTATGCCGAGACTTCATAGAAACTACCAATATTTACCTGGAGTAGCAAGAGGAGCAATCTGAGCTCCAAGATGGAGAACATGAGTGAGATCGACGACTTCTATGACTTCCTTCACTATCTTTGTGACTTCTTCGGCTCCTCCTCCTCGCTTGTCGGCCATCACCACGACGAGGCGAAGGAGAAAGTGAGGAGGGAGGAGTGGCTGAACGGAGAGATGATGAAGGAGAAGAACCACGGGAAGTGAGCGATGCAGGAGAGTTAACTTGTGAATGCCCTCGCTGAGATGGGGATGGCCTCCTCATGTGGTGGCTTCCACCCTTCCCTCCACTGCAAATACAAATATTACACCTGTTGAAGGGTGTTTTTTCACAAAAAATTTTTTTCTAGTTATAAGCATAAACGATGTTATAAATAAATTCTGAAGGACTAAATGCAAAATTTTTGGTACTTACATCAGTCAGTACACCTTCAGGCTGTGATATTCAAGGAAGCAGGGGTTTACACACAGAGCTGTGTCGCATTTGACACACACAAACCTTGTCATCTTATTCTGCTGCTTCCTCTTCTTTGTGTTCTTGCACACATGACACTGTCTTTGGATCTTGGATCCTTTTGCTTCTTTTTGCGGGACTGGCTTAGGAAAATGATGGGTAAAGCGATTCATCTCCAGATGATGGTCTGCCACCTTTTCGTCCATTCCTATACATGGCAAACTCTTGAAATAATTGCCTCAAAACTGCTGCCCTGAAGTCCAACATCTGAGGTTTTTTCCCAGTCTTCACTTTATGCATAAGATATGCATTGAGCACACACAAATCAATCAAATGAAGAAATGTCTTCTTGTACCATTTGATTGATTTTCTTATGCACTCAAGGATACAAAGTCGCAAGTGACTTTCATCTACTGATCCCATTTTTTTGTTATAATCCAAAACACAGGCAGGTTTCTTTATTATCTCTTGTGTTTTTGGATGACTTTGTAGAATCCTCGCATCTTATGATTGTGAATTGAGGTGATCATGCATACATCATGTTTATCATGCCACTTCACAACCATGAGGTTTTTTGTTTCTTGTTGCCATCTTCTCCATTTTTGTTGGTCGATCCTTGGGCATTTCCTTCCTATTTTGCTTCACAGTTCTGCAGGCACCAGTATGTCTCTTATGAAGATAGTCAATTAGAATGGGACTGCTGTACCAGTTATCAACATAAACATTATGGCCTTTGTCGAGATTATTTTGAAGAAGTGTTGTTACGACTGACCCAGACATTCCCAATTCTTCTGTAAGATTTATTTCCATATTTTTTCCCATGTATATTATGAAATCTAGAATTA
Organism: Tanypteryx hageni; assembly: GCA_028673005.1. NCBI lineage: Eukaryota > Metazoa > Arthropoda > Insecta > Odonata > Petaluridae > Tanypteryx > Tanypteryx hageni. The sequence continues at coordinate 149,263,922 of CM054113.1, read as the reverse complement.
ACCCAGCCTCTACTTCACACAGTACAAAAAATTTCAGACCGAAAGAATGTACTTTTGGAAGGAATGTACTGTCTGAAGCTCAGCTTTCCTTTCCATAACATCAGACTTTCATCTATGCACAAATCCTTGAAAGGATACAGCGTATTTCTAAATTTTTTCCTCAGAGCCTCTACTATTGGTTGGATTTTGAATAATCTGTGTCCACGAGGCTGATGTTTATTATTTGAAAAGTGGAGCATCCGTACTAACAGTTTGAACCTATCTTGGGACATAATTTTTCTAAAGAATGGTATTTCAAGCATTGGATCTGTTGTCCAGTATTCATCCAGTCGGTTTTTATTTGGGTGGCTACACAGCATAAATAAAGCAAGGAACACATACATCTCAGATACTGTCGTGTCTACCCACCTGTGTAGTTTACTCTTGCTACTAACCTCTGTAGCAGCTTTTACTTAGGAGAAAAAATTGTTTGTCTCAACTACAATTCTACCCACCAACTCGCCATCAAATATGTTTGAAACATTCACTTTCAGTCACCTCATTACCAAAATTACCACTTATTCCACAACCAGAATCATCAAAGTCAAATACCTTTGGAGTAAACCTGTCTTCCTTCCATTGGAAATTATTCCCATTACAGATTTTTCATCTTTTGTAATGCGACGTTGACGATTGAGTTCCATTATCACCATCTTCTGGATCACTTCCGGCGCTATTATCACAAAAATATTTATCAAGATCCTCAAGTTCAGAATCATTACTAATATCACTGTTGTCCTCTGTCTCTACGGACATCAATATTTCGCTGATCTCTGCATTACGCATCTTACTAACACCGTAAGCAGCCATCATGGGTTTACACTGTAAGCCACATGCTAGGCAGGTGAATGGGGAAAAACCGCTAAAATTTTTTTCATTGTTTGCCTTGATAGAAAAAGTACAGAACAACTGAGAGAAGGCACAGTACACTGTAGATTCTGGACTATAAAGAAGTTCCTTTTTCTTATGTGAGGCACTCAAGTCGAAATTGTACATGTACGATCGTACCCATCAACAGGTTAAGGAAAATAACCATTATGTCTGAAAGGCAATGGACAACTATAAGGGAATACCCACATATTATTTTATGAAAATTGTCTTCTGATTTACTGTCTTCTACCAAAAAATTCAAGTACAGGTATGCCTCATTTAGCACGTGTTCTTTTAGGGCATCTCAGGACTAAAATTTTAATTTTTGAAATTTTTTAAAATAATACTATTATTTTATTTATACATTTATTAACTTGATTTCTATTTCACTCGTTCACTTTTATGTTTTTTACATTGGTTTGCTGCAATTCCACAGTCTTTTGCAGTGACGCTAACATCACAAGTCTTAAAGTTCTTAATGTTACTGTTGAGATGTGCAGGGTTAGGTTCGCTTAGGATTGGTTTTTGCTTAGGATTGGTTTTTGCTTAGGATTGGTTTTTGCTTAAGATTGGGTTAGATTAGGTTCACAACAACTTTAACTTTAGCTATCGCTAGTCATCTGTAATTCTGATGTTATTTTGCTGTTGGTACCTATGCTATAGTTACGTGTCTGAAGCTGCAGCAGTGCCGCTGAATTGTAATAACACTCGTATTCCATTTTTGTTTACTTTTGGGCTGACCAATCATCATCAAAGATCTTCATAATCATGAAGAATTTTAGGAACATGTCAAGGTAATCATTCTATATAGACGTTCCTTACAGAGGAGGAGGATATAAAATATATATCACAGGAGGATACTAATGTTTAGGCACTTCCAGATGTGCTGGAGATTCGTAATTTTTTTCTTAGGTAGGATTTTGTGTAAAACCGACTAGAAAAAACGAAAAATCTCTAAAAAGTGCAACAATGCGGCCGCTAAAAATTCGCAATTGTTTAAACAAATTTTCAAGGTTTATATATTTGCAAATGTGCCACGGAGTTGAAATTTTTTTATAAGTAGAATTCTTAAAAAAACGAAATAGGGATTATACAAATTTTGATATTTTAATTTGTTTGGCAGTTAAAAATTCTTCAAGTTTAAACAAATAGATAGCTGTTTAGGTACTATGGGATGAGCTAGGAAGCTGAAATTTTCAAATTATTTACAATATAGTAAATTTGCACAAATAAACATTTCAATTTTACCATATATGTATTGCGGCGGCCGTTAAAAATTATTTAAATTTAAACAATTAGAAAAATGTTATTTTATTTCTAGAAGTGCTACAACTTTAAAATTTGGCTAAAATGTGTAGCATTAGAACCTTATAATGAAGAAAGTGTAAATTTTTAAAATTCCGACATTTGGAGATTGTTTTAAACTATTATTCTTACATGTGGGAAAAACGAAACTCGCTGCAGAAATGAAATCTTTAGAATTAAAAGACCATTTGTAATGTTGAAATTTCTGTCTGAAAAATGAATGTTCTTTTAATGTGAGATGAAATGCTTGCAGTATGCAAGCACCAACTACTAGTACACTATATTGATGTTTTACCATGTATATACCAGAAATACTTATGATAATTTGTACATCTCATTTATTTTATAATACATTTTTTCATTGCAAATGTTATTAGAAAACTGTGATTTTCCATCATAAAGAATTAGTTTTTTGAAGCTGTTGTACACCAATTATTTCATAATAAATAATTATTTAAAAATAATTGTCATATACTGTATTAACTCGTTTAATAGCCACACCCCCGTTTTTAAAGCTAAAAATCTAGAAAAACAAACTAATTTGTGTCATGGCCGCAAAATCCAAAATTTTGATAGTTTACAGCAATATCAGTTAAATAATCTATCTGAAGCTGAATTTGATGATATCATTATGGCAACAAGCAAATATTTAAGAAATTACTTCAAAAAATTATTTTTTAATACTTTTTTAACGTACGTAAACATGAAAAATTCACATCCATTGCTATTATATTACACGGAGAAACTCAAAAACCTATTTTGGAGTCGAGCTCCTTGATCTCACAGAAATTTTTAATTTTGAGCCGCTGCACATTCTCAAGTAATTTAATTTAAAATGAGTAATTTTTGCTAATTTTGCGAAATTACGCTAACTCAGGCATTATTCACCTAAAAAAAGAGTGAGTTTTACATAAATAAACGTAAACGGTCCATGCTCAAAATAAATCCGTGTCAAATCCCTCCGAGATCACACAATACCAAAAATAAACCGGTCACTAGACACCCTGCGACCAGTTACATAGAAGTGTTTCTCACGTTTCTGTGGATAAAATGTATCACAGCTTTCAGAAAGCACAAACGAACAATTCCAACACCTATTTAGTGACACATTTCCATTGCAAGATTGTGTTCTTTGCTTTTATACAGAGTAATAAAAGTTTGTACATATATTCTTTTAGGATTGCATAATGTAATGTAATGTAATGTAATTTAATATATGTTAACTTTATAATGAAACTTACCTTCTTGGTCGTGAGCTATGACAGTAACCTTTATGGGGACGGCTGGACCTACAGTGGCAACTACGATAGTCATGTTGATGACGACGATGTCTACGCCTTCCCTGATGCAAGGAAGATGTAGATGAAGAGTGAGACGAACAAGAGGAAGCAGATCCATACGATGAGTGAGAGAGAGTCGATGACACCGAGGATGAAGATCCATTCCTTTTCTGGTGCTGGGATGAGCGGTAACTACGTCGTTTGAGGTCACGCGATCTTGCAGCCCTATTCAAAAATTTAAGAAAAAACTTTAAGCCATAAATTTATTTGAAATTAACATGCAAGATTCAATGATTTTCCTTAATTCCAAATTTTTCTATGAATCAATTGAAAAATATACCATTTTTATAACAAAATTCAAAACTTAGAAAGTAAATCGTCCTAATTTCTCTCGCCTCCAAAAAATAAGATGTCTGACTTCCAATAATGTAGTAGAAAATATTTTCATCAGTTTTCAAGTTTGGATGTACTGAAGTTCAATTATGCTTCTATGTTTCAAGTCAATTTCCCATAAAATCATATTTTTGACATACCATTTTATAATAATGAATGATGACAGGGTTGACAGCATACTGACTTTCACCCTCTTAGCATCAGGATTCAATTCACGAAGAGGGAAATAATATTCTACCTCATCCCAACCAACTTCTCACTTTAGGGTTGAGGAGAAAGCAAATGTTACATCACAGAGTCCAGTGGAAAGGACTTAATAGTTGTGGTCCAATTGGCACTTATTGCAAGAGAAGACAGAGGCCAGACTTCCCTCCTCCCTTCAACATGAACGTGTGAATGCAAATGGTTGCCAGTAAATAGTGACGATCACATCACCCCCATCTCAGATCAAGGAGGCACATAAGCACCATCTGGTGCTAACATAGGTCTCAGTGCCTGAGCACTGTGAAAGAAAGATGGCCCATTCACAATATTTTAAAGCGATGATTAATTAAATATATCATTTAAAGCGATTACCAAGGATGTGCAACAAGGTTGTATAATTTTTGTCTTTTATATGTAACAGACAACTGTTATATAAATGAACCATGCCCATTACGTTAACTTCTTACTTGTCACCAACAAGAAAACTTATTTCTCCACCAAATAACTGAACAATAAGCAAGAATAACTGACTAAATATGATCTCAAAAACGCTTGCATAAATATTGGATAACTTGACTATGTATTGTTACCTGCATATAAACAAAAGCATTTATTAATCATCTCAATAGTGCACAGTAAGAAAGTTGTAATTAAAAAACAATAAGTTGATACAAGATGTCAAGAAGGATCTGGAGTGCTCTTAAATTAATATTTTTAATTTTCTTTATTAATCAGTTTTTATATACTGAAAAACATCATAAATCAATAAGAATATTTTTATGAAGTGCAATAAGCATTTTGCAGAAATTACACAACAGAAAATATCAATGACATTTTAGGGTGTCAAAAGTAATGTGCAATACCACAACTATGAAAAAACATGCAAAATAAACAAGAAGTCAAATTATTTTAGAGACCAAATATTCCACCGAATATCACATGTATTTAATAAAATGTAATTCACAAAAGACATTAACACATTCCGTGCGGGTGCAAATTTGTTTGCCATTCCCGGTGACGGGGTATTTTTTCTAATTTCGCTAGTATAGACGTTAAGGGGCTATAATTATCATAGTTATATATGATATCAAAGAAATCGGCTTGCAATAAAACGGCTGCTTCCTCTGCGATGGTTAGGGAACAACTAAGAGTGTTGCAGTGAAAAAGGTCACCCCAAGTGTAAGGGTAAATAGCATCCCTAGACCGATGACTTCATATGAAGTCACCCACACTGAATATGTTAAGCAACTTGGTAAAATTTCACTAAATAATCTAACAAATATAAAAGCCTACTTCTGTCCCTTTGTGGCTCCCTCTGTCATGTTATAAAAATGCGAATAACTCGATAAAAGATCGAGATATATTTTTGAAATTTGGCAGGAATGCTAGATTTGCATATTTTAAGGTGATGACAAAAGAAAGTCTCGAAAAAAGTCCTTGGTTTGACTCCAAGGAAGACATTTCCATTTCCAATAAGATAACAAGTAAAAATCAACTTTTCAACGTGCAGGCTTTTATTCTTTTTGAGATCTAAATTAGAAAGAATTCACCTATGATCTTCGAATCTGAACCACTAAAAAAAAATAATTATGAAGTTTCTTATTCTGTTAATCTTTTTTTGCCTACAGTTCAAAATTCCTCATGTTAAACGTTTAATTCACATATTTTGGGGAAATCTTTCCATTTTAATGGGTTGTTGCCTTGCCAACCCATTACATTGTTAAACCTTGAAATCCTATTATTATTTGAAAGCTTGCTTTGAATGCTTTTAATACGAGAGAGAGAGAGAGATAGACAGATAATCGTCTTTATTCAGGCGAAATTTAGACCATAAGGTCCATTCTTACATTTAACCCTTCGTCAATATAATAAATACAAGAAAAAGAATAAAATAAGGTATAACAAAATACATTATATAAACATTATGTACCTAAATCATACAAAGTAAAATGATAAAATTGAATACAGATTTGTGTTTGTTGGGAAAACCTTGGTAAAAACAGGCATGTCCTCCCTAGTAAAACCCATGCAGGAAAACACCTACTAAGAAGGGGGGTGTGTGAAAAACCTGCAAAAACCCTAGATAGTGTACATATGATAATACAAAACTACAACATTAAATAGAAAGGAGTATGTACAGTAGGAGAGTTCGTATATACAGCGTAATTATATACCGTCATAAAAAAGTAGAGAAGAGAGAGAGAGAAGGAAGGAGAGGGAAATGATTTTCATAGCAACTAATGTAAACAACATTTGTTTCTATAGTCAATTGTTTTGGTCGTTACTTTGTAGAAATTCATTATTAAGAATTTAAATTAACTTTGTAAATTCCTACAGTACTTTTTATTAAGAGACTATCTAAATTTTGATACTTTGCATCATCATCGGGAGTAATGATGATGATGACAACACAAAGCGTCGAAATCTAGATAGTCTCTCTTAATAAAAAGTATTGTAGGAATTTACAAAGTTAATTTTAATTCTTAACATTCATTTCGTTATTTACGAGAAGGAATACATTTAAATGTAGAACATTAATCATTCGCATATTAAAATTAATTAGAAACATGGTAGGAGTTCAAGGTTTGAAACTACGAATGCCCAAAAGAACGAAAGTTTGTTTTCCTGCCATCGATTTTTTAATATGCGTCGAATCGAACAACAGATCAGTTTTTAATGCATGAATTTGACGCATTCCTAGTGATTCACATTGTTGCCAGTTTCATGTAATTGGGTACCATTGCCTTAGATAATAGCATCTATTCACGAAATTTCATTTTAAAAACTTTCCCGTTGAATTTCAATGGGCATCTCCTTAGTTATAATAATAAAGCTACTTGTGCCTCACTCACTCACTAATTGACATAAAACTCTTAGGTATTTCTAGAAGGGTTAGAAATCTGAAATTTGGCATGTAGGTAAGTCGAGTGGCACAACCAACAAGAAAAATCGAAAATCACAAAAATTTAATATTTAAGGGGTCTTCTTAATCCCAATGTTCCATTTCAATACCCCATAAGAAAAGTATGGGATTCGGTGCAAGGCTTTCTAAAAATGCATTTTTAAATTACTTAAAATTGGGATATGAATTCAGTTAAAGAACAGTTGTCTAGCTGAAAGAACAAAGTTCTTAATTTTTTAAGGTAGAATTCAAATACATACCGAATTAGCATAAATATCTGCTTTAAATTAGAAAAAAGTGAATTTTTCTTCTTTTCAACAATGAAAATGTATAAAAACCTTGGCAATGACTTCATTGATTTTAAAGGGACCACTAATGCTTTTAATGGCAATTAAAGATGTTTTAATGCTTTTAATGGAAATTAATGCCATTATAACGAATTATAGTGGAACTTCCAGGAAAGTAAAAATTATTCGAGTTATATAAAATTAAAAAGGATGTTTTCTATTGGAAAAGGCAGGATTAACCAATCTCAAGTTACAATAGCATTAGCAGGAAGGAGAGGGAAGCTGCTCATTGACAATGTTTTAAGTGGAGAATGGAAATGGGTTATAATTTCTAATTGTTCCATGGTATCAAGTCTACTTCCTTTATTTTCAACATAGTGAATTCTCTGCATGAATCAGATGAGAGGTTATTGTTGATTAGGTGTTTGGAAAAGGGGAATTTGAAGACAATTTAGGAAAAGTTTTGAGTTCTTTTACTCTGATGCTAAAATTTCTCCTGGTTTGTCCAATATAAATTGCATCACAATCACTGCAGGTCACCATACTCTATCCTTGATCAATTTTTTCCTTCAAGATAACAATAAGATGGATTAGAATAATACTATTACAGAAAGTGTCCTTTGACTAGTCTTTTGGAAGAAGATAGATATCTTTTGGGTTAAATGCCCAAAAAACTTCGTCTATATCAGTGCGGAGTATTTTTGATCACCAAACCAGGAGAATAAGCACTCCTCCCCCACTCTTCCCTACTAATGCTTTTTATAACCATTAAGCTTCAGATTCATTTCCATTATAAAACATCCTCAAAACTCTTCCAATTTGCTAATCACCTTTCCCTCCTTTTCCCACTCACTCTTTATATATTGTAATCGGGCATACAACTCTTTACCTGATGATGATGCTGAATCCAAACCATGGTCATATATTTATTTTAATTAGCAGATCTTTACTAAACTACTAACATCTTTTGTAAATTAACCTTTATTAAAAATAAAATACCACAAAGTTATGGCTTTCTCAGTTGATTTGATTTAATGTAGATTTACTTCTGGCAAAGTATAAAATATAGACAATTGTATCTTTATACATTAACACAATTTATAATAATAATAAACTTCAATATCTAGGAAGAACTGCATAAAACAAAATAAAATTTTTGTGAAAATACAACCTGATGATATTTAAAAACCATTACAGGTGTAAAGTACACATTTAAAAATGTTTATTAAATGGCAACCTTCCCAAATCGAATGTAAATGTCTTCAAAACAAAAATACCAAATTTAATTATGCTTATTGCCAGACCATAATATATTGCTATAAAGCCAGAGAGAACAAACAGTAAAAGCCTGTTCTACCGGCACCCACAGGACCAAAGCCATGCTGCTATAGCAAATGGCTCACCATGTAACATTTGTATTGCAATGGAAACAAGTATAAATAATAAGTGCTAACCGCATAGCACAAATTAGACTTGTTTCATATCCGTTTTATTTACAATCCCTTTCTATACTTCCTAAATTCCAATCAAATGATGAAATAATGAAAAGAATGCAGTTAATTAAAAGTTCTTGTTGCAGTGGAAAAGTATTACAGTTAACCCTCGATTAATATAGTACATAGTATGGTTACACTAAAACACCATGTAATCAAAAATCATGTTAATCAAGGCTAAGAATTCATACAAAATAGGGGGTTCAGTTTAAAACAAAAATGTTTTTGGAAAAAAACTTGTTTCCCTTTTTTATTTAAACATTTTTTAAGTAGAAATAACTGTTTAATTTTGACATTTCTCTTTAGCTCAAAATTTCACATATTAATTTAAATGATAAAATTTCAAAAAATGTATAAATTAAGCTCAAAGAAAAAGTAAATTTATGAAACAAAAAATAAATTTATGAATTCAAAACAAAAATTAAATCCTTTGATTCAAACATTTAATCATAAAAAAATATGAAGTTGATTTTTTTCGAATGTTATTCTTTCAATTTCATGGCTGAAAAAAAAATTTGGTTTGTTAGCCAAGTTAACACCTTGCGTCATGAGAATTCTCGCGTTTCATGTGCCAGCAATTGGGTACCGCTCAGGAGAATTCTCATTTTTCGAACAGAGGTAATACTAACATCATCTAATGGATTTTCCATGGACTTCTAACTATCCAACGCTATTTGTAGAGTTGGCTAATGGATTCCTTTAGTTCCATTTTTTCCATTTTTCAAAGATTTAGTTATTTGTTTGTCTTTCGAAAACCCTTGTTTTCATCTTCTGTTTCCATCATGTGCACAGTGTAAGGCATTGCTATCTTTGTGGAGGTGATATTTTAAACAAATTATTTGTTTGTCAGATTGTCCCAGTGTGAATGACTAAATACCGTATATACTCGTGTATAGTTTGAGTTTTTAAGACCAAATTTTTGTGCAAAAAATTGGGGGTCGAACTATACACGAGTAATACTTTTGAGGGTTTAAAATCTCGGATCTAAAAAATTATCTTTTTAAAAATATCATAATAAAAATCAAGATATTATTTGGTCACCCACCTCGCTGACTTAACTTCTATGATATAGCTCCAAAACTTCCTATTTACCTTTAATTTTATCGATATTCATTAGAATTTCATTTTTTTTCTTTTTCGAAGACTATACCTGTCCTGGATTATCTCGAAATTTTGATTTGATTGCGACCCATTAGTATTTTTCATAATTTTTTTATACGTTCTGTGGTAGGTTATAGTGCATTTTAACCAAAATTCATAATGTAACCATTATACTGATCTTTTGTCGTCGTAATGTTGTTACGTGAATACTAAAGCCTGTCTCATATTCACTGATTGTTTTCTTATTTCATCTTGTTCAACTATCATTCATAACTTTTATTAATGGTTTTACGAGTAATATGCGTCTATTAATTTTCGTTATATAAGCTTAATTTTCTTCTATTTGCTAGAAATTCTGCCACAATTTGTATGTCACATCTCGTAGTTAAAAAGTAATAAATATTTTTCTTCTCAAGATTGTGCAATAGGTGTTTACAGTTTATTATTAGTATAGTATTATTATGATACTAAAAGCTGTTGAAAACCAAGATAGTTCTATATACCTCGATTGTGAGCTTTGAGATATCGAAACGAAAAGGGGATCCAAGAGCATGAGAATGAGTTGTATGAAATGTAAGTAACCTAGCCCACTTGGGAAGGCTCCACTTTGTGGAAAGATTCCATTTAAATGAAAAAGAAACTTTTAAATTTCCACTAACAATATTGTTAGTGGAAATTTACAAGTTTCTTTTTCATTTAAATGTAAGTAACCCTTTGTAAGATCATGATACTCAGGTACTGCATAGTACATTTTCTTGTTGCCTTCTCGTCAGTTTCGGTGCCACTGCCACTGCCGAATATGCAAGTTAAGCCACTGAAAACAAATCCAAGAATAAGTACTTCAATATCAAAAATTGAAAAAGTAGGTATTTACCTTAGGTATCCCAAACAGCCATAACTTCATACCCTTGTTATGGCTATAGGAGATACCTATAAGTAATTGAAAAAGTAACTTTTTCTAATTTTGATACTGAGGTGCTTTATTCTTTAATATGATCAATGTGATGCAATTGAATAAACATTTTCCAAGAATTTCATAATTCATAAAACTACAAATTTACATTAACTGAAATAAAAGTAAATTTATCATTTACAATACATTCAAATACTTAACAAATAGAATTACATTCCAAATCTACAGGCTCATGGTCAGACTAGATTTTGGGCATTAAAATTTTTCATCTCAATATTTCAGAGAAACTACTCTCTCTCTCTCAAAATAATATCAATTTATTTTACAAAAAGAGCATTTTATGGTCACAAATTACTTTATTTCACAAAGAATTTTTTTGCCCAAATAAAATAGTTGTCAACATGACAAATTTCTAAAATAAATCACATCTGCAAGTGAGTCTGTTACTGCTACGAAAGGATTTTTATAAATATACTAATGATTGTTAACAAACCTCTCTTGGATGATTATTGCTAAGAAAAGAGATATCAAACTCATAATATGGGTAAAAAGAATCCCTTATCCCTTGCACACCATGAACATTTTGCCACCCACCCACCCGTTTCTGCTTACTCAAAGGCTATCCCTTTCTTGAATGTTTACAGAAAAGGAAAGAACTCTTGTGAAAATTTGCTTAGCTACTGAACCAAAATTCTTTTCTAAGATTTGCCTGCCAGTGAACAAAGACCAAAATCATGTCCTGACAAAAAAGGGTTTTTGCTTAAAGAAAACCTTAGAAAGGCATACTCATACATAAGCGAAGATATCAATCTTGTGAAACTAAATTATTAAGCATTAGATAAAATTCCGGTACCTAGGATGAGTAAATGCAATTGAAGCCATTGCATTGCAGTCTGACTCCTTGGAGTCATTCAGTGGTGATAGGTCACTTTTAAAATCTCCACATGGGACCTCGCAACTATAAAGATATATATATTTTCACACTTTGACAAAGAATAATTAAATCATAAAATTAAAATAAATTATTTTAAACAATAACGTTTACATTGATGCTTTAAAAAGGAAAAATAAAATAATCCCAGGAAGTAATTCAATATGGGGTTCCACAAATTTTCTAATAGTAAGGGCTTCCTTTTTTATATTCACTAGTGATCTTAATGTGTAAACAGAGAGACTAATTGCCGTAAAAAAGAATAATACACACACACACTAGACGCATCAGTTTATGGGGCATTACTCCTCTTCAGGGTCTCACCAGTCATGCACCATGCACACTTCACATACACAAAACACTTGAGTTTGCAGGAAAATAATCCTTGTCAGTGACCACCATTCACCTGTCTTCACACACACAAGTTTGCGGGAAGTTACTCCACAGCAGGGACTATACCAATCACACAACAAACACACAAGGGTTTAGGGGTCATTAAACCTCTAGAGAGACCGTCAATGATGCACTCACAAACACGCAATAGAATATTCAGTGATCTTAAGTAAATATAAAAGATTTATGGCAGACTTGAAAAATAACCTAAATGAAAATAGCCATAAATATATTAAAATGCAGGGGTTAGATTTGATATAAGATTACATCAACCACAACACACCCTGTGGCAAAATAATGGACTATGTCGGCAACAGCGCACCTACTGGCCAAGTGTTAAATGGTTGGGGGTTGAATTCATTCCATTTTCCTCCCCTGGGTTGGGGTTTGATTCATTCTATTTTCCTCCCCCAGGTTAGGTTAAGTGGTTGGGGGTTGGATGTTCCATTTTCCTTATTTAGCTACTGTTCACTTTTGAGTATTTTGCAAATTTCAATGGGTTATCTAATGTGACTATTGCAAATACAAATAAAAAGTGAACAATTAGTTGTTACAAGCAACATTTAAATGCCCATTCCATAAATTGAAGTAGTTCTTTACTTTCCCTGACATGAATTGGCACTGCGGTTGACATAACCTATAAATTGTGCGTTTTGTCAGTGTGACAGAAAACACCGATAACAATTCACATCTATCATATGCGAAGGTCCCGGGTCACCCCATTGTGACAATTCACCATTATATTTTGGTTATTGGACAACACTGATCCATGGCATGTTAACTACGTTATTGAAATTTAATTAAAAGTATTTATAGTTCTTTTTTTGCTGTAAATATTGCTTAAAACATTCAAATTAAAAAACTAAGAGTATCTAATAAAAGCAATTGTTGGAAAACCTAATTTGAAAAGATTTTGTTAAAAAATATTATTGTCGTGTAATTTTACCATACTACCATCTCTTGGCAATACATGAAAATGGTATAACCTTAAATGCGGGACCGTTGGAGATAGTTTGTGTTCTCCACCAGGTGGCACTGGAGTATTTTGAAAAAAAAAGTACACCCATGCACATTCTTGATTTCCTTTGCATTACATTAATGTCATTAAAAACATTAAAATAAAAAAATACAAATATCTAATAGCAGCATCTGTCGCAAAACGTAATTTGAACAGAAAATTTTGATAGAAAATATTTGTCGTGCATTTTTCTATTACTGCCATCTCATGGCCAAACATGGAACTGGTATAACCTTGACCCTTTCCGGTCAGAGCAATTTAAATAATGAGTCACAAGGTTCATTGACATTCAAACTCCACAAATAAAAAGAATTGTCAACCGTAGGTTGACATACGAACATGGGAGCAAAATAGGAATGTCGATTATATGCCAACATCCGACCGGAAAGGGTTAAATGCGGAACGGTCGGAGATAGTTGAAAAGTTCTCCACCAGGAGACTCTGTAGTATTTTGGAATACATTTATAAAAATAAACCCACCCATATTAATGATTTCCATTGCATTAATTTACCATGTCGGGTGGAAGTAAGCACATATCTTATTGATGCTGCAAGCAACACTGCACTAAAGAGCTAGTCTTATATCAAATCTGTTCCGAATGCAGCTATTATAAAAGTTATTAAGAAGAAATTACCCTCTTATGGCAAACCAATATTTAAATATAAATTACACCTAAATACTATGATAATAAATAAATACCAAACAATTTATACAGCATACATACCTTTTATGATCTTCAGGAGAATCCTTTTCAACAGTACTTTCTTCACCCTCATCACCACATCTTGTCTGAACTTCCACACTGTGCATCTTCGGCTTCTCACGATTTGCTGCTTGGTTCACTACCTTTTCCTCTACCACTTCTGTAGTTACCTTCACATCTGGTCCTTGGCCACTTTCAGTAACATCTACTTTCCCTAGAGGTTCATTAGTTCCCATTTTCACCACACTAGGTTCCTCTTTTGGCACAGGAATCTCTGACAATGGCACAACAAAAGGCAAAACCTTTTGCTTTTCTAATTCTTCCCTACGGCTACGATACTCTTGTAGATTGAGCTTGCGTTTTGGCTTCTGCTTTTGGTCTTGAGACCCAAGAGCAGACACAGTCCCAAATGTATTGTCCACATCTTCGGGAGTACCTGGAGACCGCTTTATTGGGCGTGATGAAGTAAGACTGGGGCAGGAACCTGCCTCTTCCCCAGCATCACTAACTTCACCAGATTCAAGGCCACTGTCTTTCTTAGAATTCTTCTCATAACAACAACCAACATCCAAACTTTTTGATCTATCAGAACTAGATTTTATAGGGTCAGTCAATCTTCTATCCCCTAAACTTAATTGTGGAGCTGCTGGATGAGATGGTAGATTGGATTTGGTGATAACACTACGTGGAGAAGAACTATGCAAAGATCCCACAGGATTATTTTGCTCTTTACGGTTACGTCGCACTCTCCATGTTTGTCCTTCAGCTGTATACTCAGAGGCATCTGAATGGTAGAATGACGGAGGTGGAGGCGCCACTTCTGATGAACAGTAGTCATGATCCAATTGTACAGATTCACCTCCACCAAGCTGGCCACCAGAGACCTAGAAACATCAATGCAAAGTATACTGTTAAGTTATTTTGCATGAAACTAGTTTGCCTAATGGTAAACTAAAAAATTGAAACTACAGCCACTCCCCGACTTACAAACAGGATACGTTCTGAACACCTGGTTGTAAGTTGAATTGGTCGTGTTGGAAATGAGATATGAGGTGTAACATGACTAGGCACTCCGCATTCACTGTTGAAAACCAAATACCATAAATTATCAGAATTAAATACCATAAATTATCAAAGTACAAAGGATAGAACAAATAATAATAGATAATTTTTTTAAAATGTTGTACCCACCCCAATTAAATGACAATCAATTGTCCGAGTCAATACTGATTGGAAGGATCTGGGCACCTTAGAAACTGTAGCATTAATAAAATTCATAAGTCAATCTCCAGAATTATTAAGCAAATAAAATGGCAAAAAAATTAGAAGATTTTTTTCCAGTGCTATTTTCTCACTTAAAAAGCATCCATATTGTTCACCAAGTAACAAGAAATTTGTCGATCCAATTCCTATGTCAAATTGAGACTGCAGTCTTTTTCTCTTATAAATTTCTTTATAACATGAAAGAGCTTCCTGGATCATTCTCTCCACTTTAGTAAATGGTGCCACATTTGCATCCATACTTATAATCATCTGCAGGTCTTCATTAAATTTGCTAAAGGCTAGGGCTAAATTTTTTACAGAAAATTTTTTGGGAGATACAATTCCACATTCTTCTTCTTCTTCATTCAGCTTTTCTTCCTCAGCTACATTGGCAGCCTCTACATTCATCAAGTCTTCATTGGTTAATTCTTCATCACCAGCTTCCATGAGTTGATGTCTTCATTATCCATTTCTAAGTCCAACTCTTTTGCCATAAACACATTTTCATCACTAATTTTTTCTAATGCACTCTCTTTCTCAAAGCCTTTAAAATCGTTTACATACCTTTTAAGCACTTTTTTTCCATATACCATTCATGCATTGTTCAGTCACTTCGTCCTATCCAGCAGCTATGTTCCATATGGCATGCAGTATATTATACCCTATCAAAAAGTCTCTTAATGTTTGTTCATCATTGTCTGTTGCAGCTATAGCCTTTGCAAAGGTGTTTCGAAGATGGTATGCTTTAAAAGTTGCTAATGCCCCCTGATCAATTGGTTGGATAAGAGATGTTATATTAGGAGGCATAAAAACAACTTTAACATTTTGGTGCAGATCATTTAAATGCTGTGGATGGCCAGGCGTATTATCTAAAATTAATAAAATCTTAAAAGGAATGCCCTTCTACAAACAGTAGGCCATTACTTAAGGGATAAAACAGTTCATAAACCAGCCTTTGAACAGGGCAAGGGTCATCCATGATCTGCTATTTGACCGGAAATATACCGGCAGAGTTGCCTTACTAGCATTCTTAAAATCCCTTAGGTTTTCACTATGATAGATCAAAAAAGGTTTCAATTTATGGCCTGCAACATTTCCCCCAACAAAAGCGTTAGCCTATCTTTGAAATCTTTAAATCCAGGCATACTCTTAGCCTCCTTATGGATATAGGTACGATCCGGCATTTTCTTCCATAGGAGGCCTGTCTCATCAACATTAAATATTTGTTCAGGATATAAATTCTCCCTCACTATTAGCTAATCCAACTCCTCCTGAAACATCTCAGCAGCATCCTCATCAGCACTGGCAGCCTCCCCACACACTTTCACATTATGAAAATGTGCACGTTTTTTAAACTGATCAAACCAACCATAGCTAGCATTGAATATTTGGTAATAATCCTAATCTTCCTTTTTTTTGAGATACTCAAACATACTCTGGATCGTTAGCAGACTTAAAGGGATTCTTTTTGAATTTGATTCTCCATCCAAATCACAAGTAACTTCTCCATTTCATGGATCGGCCCTTTTCTTTTTTTTAGTTAATATTGTTGCCTTTAATGGCACAGTACCTTTAACAGCATCCATAATATGATCACTGTCCTTTATTATGGTGCTAACCGTGGACTTCGATAGTTTAAAACTGCGTGCTAAAGAAGTCACCATGTGGCCGGCTTGATTCTGTTTCACAATGGCTAGTTTTTGTTCTAAATCGATAGCCTTTCATTTATCACTACCGGCATCACTTTTTCATTTGGAAGACATGGTTATTATTAAGTATTTAAAACAAGTCAATACAAATAAAACAATTTGAACCAGCGCTGACATAAGAACCAATCACAATGACAGCCAAATGGAAACTGAACAGATGGGGCATGAGACGTTAACGGGCATTGTGATAGTACAGCATTGCCCCACTTTGCACATACTGTTTGGAGTAGTTCGAAATGAAATTTTTTTATGAAATTCTTAACAGTAGTTATAAATGAAATTTTAAAAAGAAATTTTGGTCGTAATTTCGGATGGTCGTAAGTCGGATGGTCATAAGTTGGGGAGTGGCTGTATAATAAATTATTCCCTTAGAACTATTCAATAAAAAGGCACCACAGTAGGTCAAGAACTATTCACTTATTTTAAAATAATTATAAAAAACCTTTTTGCTATTCTCTGAAAAATGATCCTATTCAAAGTTTATCATGGAATATTTTGCAATTTTGTCTTGCTTGGTACAGTAACAAATTTCACATTGGTGGTCAAGACCAAAAAGGAATTGAGTTTTAAAACAAAGCTTACCATACAGACAAAATTTAGTTCTCTTGAGAGTTCCAGAAACAGTAAAATTCAATAACTATCAAATTGACTTTGTCTTACAATTTTAAGAAGTTTATTGCGGCTCAAAGTTGCTCCAGCATCTTGCATGCGTGTGCCCCGTTGTCCACTCCTCTTTGATGGCATGGCAGGAATGACAGCAATTGGCTTCTTGCGACCACAAGCCTAAAATTAGTATTAATTGCAAAAATTTATTCATGGACAGCAAAAGAAACAATGCCTGAGGAAAAAATAATTTTGAGCAACTTATAATAATTGCTCTATTTAGAATAATTCTGGTATGATTGATATGTAGATCATTCAAGGCAGACGTGCAATACTTCTTCCTTGATAAGTCTACTGGGTAAAGAAGACAGATTGTAATTTGCCAAACAGTAATTTTTTATGAGAGATTACAGTTGAAATTTTTTCATTTAATCCTGTTAAAATCTCCTTATGACAAACTGGTTTTAAAATGTTCAGCGAATGAATCAGAAAAATTCTGGTTTTAAGTTACTGAAGTTATACGAAAAAAATGCAGTCACTGTAGACGGATGGGCATTTAAACCCATACAATAAATGATAGACATTTGTAATCAATTACAACTGGCATTATATTCAATATGATTTTTACAAACCCTGTATAAACATACAGCATAGTCACTGTGATAAGTATTTAAATTATTTTAAGCCCCATTTACATAAGGCAACAAGGGTTAAACAACATCGATTTTTCAACCCAGATGAAAAACGGAAACTGTTTGGACCAGGGGTTCTCAACCTATTTTATTTTTTATTTATATTCATGTACCACCATAGTGCGATTGACGGCAATTTAAATTCAAATATTATAATAACGTAATGTGTCAACAATCGTGCATATAAATTTGTAATTGAATTACGTAAATATAATATAACAATATTTTAAACTATATGCAAAACCATGTGTTTTTATTTTTTTGTGTACCACACTGCACTGGCTCATGTACCACTTGTGGTACGTGTACCACAGGTTGAGAACCCCTGGTTTAGACAGTTCAACTAGAGCCAAATTGACAGTTCAAAATTAAATGGTGTCAATTAAGTTACTTGGTGTGTTATTAGTTTGTAATGCTATAGGGGGTGAGGATTAGGAAAATTTTGAAACAAGTGAAAATATAAAAATGAACTTTTATATAATTAATACCTTAATATGAATAAATGCTATAATATAATTATGATAACCTTTCTACTTGCATAGGCATAAAAAGTTGCATAGCTTCTACCAGACATTGAATGGCATAGGAGCCTTTCTTTTCTGAGCTTGAACCTTTTTACAGTTGAGAGAATGGCAAACAGAAGCAGACACCTCAGTAGTAAACATAGGAATGTTTGCTATATAAGTAGTAAGAAGGTGGATTATATACTTCGAATATCTTTTGTTTCATTAATGAAAATATGTACTGATTTATCCATTCAGATTGCATAAAGGAATAAAGGTTTTAAGATAAATAAAAACTTACTATTATTAATGATTACGATAAATAACAAATTATTATCTATATTAATAAAAGGCAATGTGTGTGGGGACAGCATATCGCAAAAACCAAGAAACTTCGAGACATAAAACTTGGTACACTTACTAATGGAACCATGAGGATGTGCACCACGGGGCCAAAATTTTTATTTTTTTGGGGAGGGGGGAAGTGGAGGGGAGTGCCTTTTCACATAAGATAACACAAAAAAATTTCTTTTTCTACTTACAGGCTTTTACTCTTTTACAAATTAAAATTAGAAATTGACCTAGGATCTTCAGACCTGGACCATTTTAAGAAAAAATAAATAACTTTTCTTATTCTTATCATCACATTTCGTCTACGAGTCTAAATCGCTGAAGTTCTACGTTTAAATCATATTTATTGAAAAAATTTAAGCTTTTTAGCAATGTTGTCGACCGTGTCATTGTTAAACCTCGAGATTGTATTGTCATCTTAATCCTTATATGTACTATATGCATAAGGAATGCATGCTTTGAATGCTTTAATAGGAGAGAAGAAGAAAGAAAGAATGAGACAGAGAGGGAGTGAGAGAGAAAATTAAATATTCCAAAAATTAAAAATAATTTTGGGTGTATAAGAATTGTATAGCATAGTGAATTTATTTGTCATACAATTTCTATTTGCTTAAAACTATTTTAACTCTCTGGAACACTCAATTATATGAATTTTATATTTATTGCTTACTTTTTAATGCCTATAAAAGTGGATTTCATTAATTTTTATTTCAATTTTAGCTTAATACTTAATTCATGCATACCCATCATATTTGACAGGCAATTACGCTAGTTAATAATAATATCTCTACAAGAAACGTAGAAATGGTCACATTAATGCAAATTCAAATTGAAGTAAAAGTACTTTGTTTATACTCAATGCTACAAACAATGAGAATAGTTTATTTATATTTGTTGCTATGAAGGATGGTTATAATTTGTTTAGATTCATTTCTACAATATAAATTCTGAAAAGGACCACTACGGTAATATAATATAGATAACGTGATAACTATTGTAAAAAAACAAATTGAAAACTCAAATCACCTCAAGTCATACTATCCACACATAAGACGTGTGAATTCCTCACTTCGGCCAACAGAGATGTTCGCTGGCACTGTGATGATTATCAATTTAAAGTATGCATGGGGAAAACGAGATATACGGTAATGGCATTCTTCATCTTTATTTAAATTATGAGTTTTGTTGTAGTTGGTTATTTTTATAATTTCATTATTTTGACAATAGTTGTCACATTATCTGTATTATATAACCATAGCAATCCTTTTCAGAATTAATATTGTAGAAGCGAATTTAAACAAATTATAATCATCCTTCGTAGCAACAAGTATAAACAAATATATATATATATATATATATATATATATATATATCATTATAATATATATATATATATTAATATTTCATGACCATGGTTTTGCAACACAGTAGCATCATCAGTTGACAAAAATGAGAATGCATCGTAAATATACACAGTGGAACTTTTAGAAGTACCTTAGGTTTTACATGATATCCTATATATGTAAGAAGCAGCTATTTATAATGATATATATACCTAAGGTACTTCTAAAAGTTCCACTGTGTATATTTACGATGCATTCTCATTTTTGTCAACTGATGATGCTACTGTGTTGCAAAACCATGGTCATGAAATATTAAGAAAATAAAAAATTGTGGAAAAGCACCAAGTATTTAAATTGTTTATTATCCATGACAAAACTATAACATATAAAGCAAGAAGTAAAAGAAATTTAGTGTACTAAAATAAAAACTCTAGGGCTATCCCCAAGAGTTTTTATCCTTCTCATGAAGCACTTAAAATGCTCCATATACCGCTAATGGTACATATATCACAGTATGGGAGCAGCTGCCCTACAGAAATACAAGATTTCATCAAATTCAGTTATCTGTTTGGCACCTTAATGCATAAAATTTATATTTACATAGCTTGAAAATAAATGCAACAAACTAATTATTTCTTGCAACAGTTACTGTATGATTAATGAAAATCAAATAAAGATAAATAAAACATTTATTTCGCTGTTTTTACTGAACTGTGAATTCCATTAGGCTAAAAGAAGGATAACCATTCCGCCGAGCCACAGCTGATACAGTGTTATCAATTTTTTCAGTAAGTCGCTAGGTTGGTCGCAAAAAATTTCCTAGAAAAAGAAGAATAGTGCTCTCTGCAACTGAATAGGAAAACCTGTTACATTAGGCCATACATTGTTTCGAAACTAATGCTTAATAACATCTAACTTGCAAAATGTGGTAATGGGCCTTTTGAAAATATAGCAGTTATCTTAAGGCAAAATCATTTCCGATTCTGATGTTAGGTCAGTGCTATTACAATGGTACTACATATGATATGAATGGTATAAGAAAATATATAAATTAACATTAAATTATTCTTAACATAGAAATGGCATAAAATAAACAAGTAGTACGAGATGACTTCATTTCAACACATCCAAATTCGGAAAAGGCTATATTTCACAATAGTACATCTAGAGACAAATAAAAGAACTACATAATACCAATCTGGCAAAATGTAGTTGTACGATCTATAGAGAACAACGAGTTTTTACTAGAAAGGTTATAGAGTGCCACAAACACTTCTGTAAACACGTGTTCATGAGTTGACATTGCTAGAAAAGAAATGCAACAAACAAATTATTCCTTGCACCATTTACTGTATAATTAATGAAAAACTACCATAATGGAGGTAAATAAAAGAATGATTTTGTTGTTTTTACTGAACTGCGAGTTTCGTTAGCCCCAAAGAAGGATAACTACTCTGAAGAGCCACAGCTGATACAGTGTTGCCAATTACTTTTTTCAGTAAGTTGCTAGATCATTACTTGCTGGGCACTAGACACTACTTGTCGGTCACTAAAAATTCGCTGAAGAATAAACAATAGTGCTCTCTGCATCCGAGTAGGAAAACCTGTTACATTACGCCATAGACTGTTTCAACTTTTCTTTAATGCGAAACGTGCAGCAAAAATAAAATTTTGGGACTTTTGAAAATATGGCAGTTATGACAAAATCTTTTCCTACTATGTATGATGTTAGGTCAGTATTGTTCCAGCAAATTTTAGCCATAGAAATATAGTTGACATATAATAAAGTAAGGACTTTCTTCCCTGATTATTTAATCCCTACTTTATTTTGAACAATCGCTCTCTCTCTCTCTTCCTTTATCCTAATGGCCAACAATACCATAAATGATATCTACTGTTCCAGTTTTGTAGTTAATTGCTCAAATTGCAAAAAGAAAACAAAATAAAAAGAGACAAATGAATATTCTGCTTATTTATGTTATATTCATTTTTATTATTCAATTTTCCTTTTTTGTGTTTAATATTAATGCGGATGCTATAATTTTAGCTGAAAGCTAGAATTAGCGGATTGTTAAATCGATTTGCTAGTTTTGTAAACGGTCGCTTTAGTATTATTTTAGGCATTGATCAAACCTAAAGTCACTATATCTAGCTATGAATTTGGTGGATTGACGACACTGGATACAAGCGGCAATAAAATAGTGAGGCGTTAAACCTAAGTTATCACAAAAGTACAGAATGAATTCAAGTTTATAAATAGGGCACTCAGCAGATCTTCCTTTCTGCACAACTCACAAAGCTAAGGTTTCTATGCATGGGGATTAAGACGATTTTAATAACGACTGGGAGGACTTCGAGAAGAAGGACATTACTACCACTTCTATATGGATCAACTGTTACAAAATGTCACCATGCAAATAATGCAAATTTAATAAAAAATGTCTCGCATTTCCCACTCAAATATTGCAATCCAATGCAGCTGGAGAAGCACTGTGTAACAGATGCACACGAGTCATCTACACAATATTTTTTTCGTGCTTTATTTAAGCGCTGGGTCAGCACAACGTTAACATGAATCATTGATGATGTTAATCTGAATATGGGTAGTAATTCTTGAACGACATTAAGTCAAATCAACGTTAAACAAAGCAACGTTAAACCGAGGACACAGTATTTAGTTATAAGAGGAGTAACAAAGAAGAAGTTGCAGAAGCAAGCCAGATAAGAGTTTAAAAATAGCTACAGTGAATTGGCAAATTGTAATTTTCAGCCAGATCCAGCCAGCCTGACATTAGCCAATGACCCATTACAACATTCTTTAGTCAATGTAACAAAACGAATACTCCCAAATAAGTTTTTAAATGCTAAACAGAACAGAAAATATCAAAAGTAAGGAAATTCATTGCAGTATTTGATAAGTAAATTAAATCAACATATTAAGTACACTAATATTCATTAAAATATTTTTAACTCCAATATTAGACCTGCTCATCACATATAAAATTTTCTGATTAGACATGCAGCAATTGTATCATATAAGTCTCTCAAGTCTACCAACTACATACATATGGTGATTACCTTTATTTTTTCGATTATTTCTATGGGCAGTGAATCTCTAATCTTCTGATTTGACATAAGAGTGGTACTCGGCATTGGTGCCCCATAAACGCCTTTGCTCCCTTTTACATTAGAGTTATTAACAGGGGTAGAGGTATGGTTAAAAGGCACAGGAGTGGCCTGGCTCTTGGAAACACTTGCAGCAGGTGACAATGGGGAAACTTTTATGGTAACAGAGGTAGCCCCGTTTACTGCTTCTGAGGCCTCAAACTGCTCCAGAAGACTTGTCAAATCACCTGCTTGAAGAACTACAAAGAAGAATGAAAATCTTAGTCCCCCATAACTACTGATACAATCTTATTAATGCTATGAAAACTACCAACTCAATTTATTTTCCATAAATATAACTATTCACTCATGTAGGGTAAAATTTTATCAATTCAGGAAGGTCTAGAGAAAACTACAGCAGAAAAAAGTAAGATATAAAATTAATGGGTAATTAATGGTATAAGTGGCAGTTAAATGGAATTTTAAAATCTGATCAAGAATTATTAAGCCACATTTCTCCTGACATTAAAGCCTGAACAATCTACAATTACGAAGTTACACTTCTTTTCTAGGGTTTAATGCCTTATCTTCGATATTTTCACACTCATATATGAGGAATACTGTAATTCCAAAATATGAATGTAGTCAAAATCTTAGGGTCAATTAGTACTATCAACTAGATAAATAATCATAAATTGGATATGAAAATTATAAAAAATGTTTAAATCGTACTATAATCACACCAGCAATAAAGCTTCTTGATGCTTTTCCTGAAAATACAGTAGTTTTACAAATATATATTGGCAATTTCATATAAAATTAAATAATAAATTGTGAATTTCGCTTATATTCAAATGTGTACGAAAAGAGAATCCTCACCTGGAACAGGTCCAGACACTGTTTCTACATCCACACAGTCTTCCTCAATTTCAACATTGGACTCATCTGGTGATCCACAACCAGACTCAGGTTCATTCTTCATAGCATTCAATTTAGTCAAACTTTCATCCTCCTCACATTCACCAAAAAGGAAATCAGGTTGCTCTGGCACAAACAATAAACCATCATCTGCAAAGGATGGTATCTTGACCTCAGGTTCGCTCAAGGACATCATGTTCTCAACAATTCCCTTACACTCAATCTGAGAAACACCATCTACATCTGTTCTCCCTTCAGAACTTCTTTCTAACTTCACATCACTCTTAATTACACGCTTCCCTCGTTTTCTTCCATGTGAACCTTGACTTGATGAAAATACTCTTCTCTCCAAGGAGTCATCAAATATGTCTTCTGGTAACTTTTCTGAAATTTTCACCATCTCTTTCACGTCAATTTCTTCTTCATCTGAAACCTGTATTTTCAAACAAAAAAGGAAAAAAGTAAAATCTTTCATTCTAATAGACAACAAGAAATAAATAAAAATTACTACAAGTATACAAGACCTGTAATGAGCCGAGATGTTCATTCCAGTCAGTCAATAACTTGTGAAAATCTTCCTTATAACCTGAATCCATTCTTGAAAATGGCCCGTCCAGAGAACCCATGTTTAATGTTGGAATGTCTGAGCTCAACCTAAAAACAACACTTGTTTAATTAGCCTTTTATAAGCATGTAATACTGCCGTTAGTCATAATTTTTTGCTTTATTGCATTTTAATTCAATCAAAATGTAGCAATTAATCTGGAATACAAATACGCTAGTTATAACCAGTAAAAAGCATAACTATCAAAGAAAAAGGTAGATAAATATATTCGTACGAGTATCAAATTATACCTATAATTTTGTTGAAATTATATTAACAATTTAATATTTTTAAATAAAATATTATACCTTTAAAAATATAGTAAAACAAGAATTTGCCCTAAAAGTAAAACCAGAAAACATCAATTTCATACATACTCTCCTTCGGTATCCCATAAAGAAGCAGAACTCTCGAAAGCCGAGGGTTCATATGAAAAATCATTTTGCAAGGTTTCCAAAATAGAGCTTTCTGAATCTTCCAAACCTCCCTAAAAATGAAAAACGAAACAAATTTAACCTAATATACTTGGCAACAACTTTGTATTCTGTTAACACAAAACAGTATTTTAAATACGATGGACATACCTGGCTATAATACGGTGAAGTGATAGACCCAAGTTGGAAATTAAAAAAATCTGTTTCCATGACAATTTGCCTATAAACAGAATAGAACAGTTATTTGGAATCGGCTAACATCAATATCACTCGATAAATAATATTTCCTAAGGATAATCACAAATTACAGTAGCAATTGTTTATAAAAGATAATAACATTCCAACGTACTAAAACGCAATTAATCTCGATTAAACATTTCCGTTAAAAAGAAAGAATTTAAATTAAACAAGCACATAGCATGTGGAATCCCGGCAAGTAGTTGTTTTAACAATGTTTCCGCCAATCACAACCGGAAGAAAACATCAAATTTATCAAATAGAAGACTACACATATTTTAAGAAACTCTAAAAATTCAGCAGCTAAGAGTTTAATGGTCTCTAGCCGTCATTTTATATTTTCTGTTTCCTAATTTTTATTTTGAAATTAATGATGGGGCATGCATCGTAAAACATACACGAGAGCGAAATACTTTTTTGAAAATCACTATCGAGTTCCTTAATTTTTGTTACCTAACAGAGGGCCAAAACTTTAATAATAACAACCCTGCTTTTGGAATATTTTTAAGGTAACACAAGAGGTGTTATTTTTAGGTAGAACAAAACAGGCACCAAAAGCAAAACCATGCCGCTCAAGCCATCACATATTTTAACAGTTAAAACAGAAATACACCTTCAGACACGTTTTCGAAATTGCTTACTGACACACATTTGCTGATTTAAATTTACAGGAATAATATCATTGATAACAGTATCGTACTTACTCGAATTTCAAAAATAATAAATTTTAGTCAACACATGTGCTTCCGGAAGAGTATAAAGCTCTACTTTAACGATCACGTGTACATTTGTTAAGCGTAGTAGTTATCTCAGTATACAACAGATGGCGTTTAGAATATTAGGGTCAAAATGATAGATTTTCTTCTTGGAAATAAAATAAAAATGCATTATTATATTTATTTTCCCCTAAAATAAGCAAAAACTAATAGTACACTAATTATTAAATGGTGAATAACAAATTTTCCTATTAAAGGGCAAAATTGTTGAATTAAATTTGGAAAGGTTCTAATTAGCATTTTTATTACTACAATCCATTTTAATTTCTTTTTAAAGAAGAATAAGCTCTAACATGAAAATTTTTCTAGTATTTACCGGGTACTAAATAAAAATTTCACAGACTGCGGAAAATATAAAAATTTTCACCATAAGCCTGATTTTATAATTAAAAATCAGAATGCTTCAATAGATAATACTCTCCTATTTGGAATTTTCATAATAATTAAAATAAATGAAGATTTTAATTTGAGAAATCATTTATAAATATTATCGCTTCTATAAATGATTTTATTTAATAATTACTAAATGTGAAAGAGCCTAAATAAAGCAAGATGGACTTCGCCACCTAAGTCTTAAGCTAACAGTGAGACTGGTAGTGAATAAGTACCATGTAGGAATGTATTCCTTTGAAGAATAAGTTTGCGAGTGTACGAAAATGATTGTTACTACCACCGCCAATTCGAAATTTCCACCATGTTTTCTTCCTAGCAACGTTGCCACTGGTTGCCACTATCAAAGACTGATAAGGTTACCAGACGTCCGGTTCTTCCCAGACATGACCTTTTTTTTAGTGTGTCCGGGGAAGTCCGGGCGGGATTTTAACACCTGTCCGGAATTTGATTATTTCCTTCTATTGTACGTTTTTCATGTTATTTACGTTAATTTTTGGGAAATATTTTTAGAATTACCTAGTAGTAACATTCAAGAATTTGTCTGCACAATTTGGTTCGTTATTGCAGTTTGTGATGTTAACGTTTTATCCCTGATTATATCGTGAGGTGTTAAATATCATTTTTGACGGTTTACTCGATTATTTTGCTTTAAACTTGTAAATAAGTCGTTCCGCAAGCCGTGGTAATAATATCATATGTCGTATTATTATTCTTTAATAATCAGTTTAACTTTTATTTCAAAGTTAATTGGTAAACTTAGATTTAGAGTTTATATTTTTTTATATATTACTCAAGATGTGTATAAAAGGTCGTATATTCCTATATATCATTTACATATTTAGTCTGCATCGTCAGAATTATTGTTTCGGATAACAAGTCATAATAACGCATGAAATTATAAGTATTCTTGTAGTTTATGATATTTTTATGCGTAAATGTTTAAGTAATAAAAACATTTGTTCGACAATTGAATTTAGTAATATTTAATTATATTTGCTTTATTGATATAATACCACAGTACAGTTTTTGTGCTTAAAAAGTTCAATTTTAAAAGTTCAGGCTTTGTCCGGATTTTTGAGCTCTGTTGTCCGAGGAATAAGGTTAAATATATGGTAACCCTAACAAGACAGTCAGTAGCGTCCGTCCGTCCGTCTTTGCTCCAACATGTCATAAAGATGATTTAAGAGCATATAGAATCGAATTCCTAAGAGCACATAATTCATAAGAATCGCTGTATATTATTTATAAACCAAGCTGTATTTAAATCTAAGTAATAAAATAAATGACACATGCCAATAACATCTGAGGAAATTTAGTTTATCATTGAAAAATATCTAAAAGTGTAGACATTGATAAACAAGTATAAAGAGTTATTCATAACATAAAAACAATTCATGTTAGGTCAAACAAAAATGAAATGAGAGGAAACTTTTACACAACACATGGCCCGCGTAGGTTTTTTTGTGCTGCTCGCGAAAGTATGATGAAAATATTTAACATGCAAATTCATACATTTAATGAAAATTTTTATAAGAAAGCTTTTAATACTGAAATGTTAACCATATTTAGACTTGATTTTCATTTACATGGCTCCTTAGAACATAAAGATAACTTCCGATTTAATCTCTAATCCGGCCCGCAGAAGAATTGTCAACTTCCAATACGGGCCGCCGAAGGATTTGCAACCACCGATGCGGCCCACTGGTAAAAAAGTAATGAAGTCAATAATCCGGAAGTTATCTTTCTTCCTAACATTTTTAAACTGACCAGCTATTCATTTCACTACCTCTCAGATACCCATTGCGCGTAGGCCAGAGGGAATCAGTAGGTCGTAAAAAAAAGTAAAAAAGTTTGGGCACCACTGTGTTAAATATTAATAAATCCTATATTTCTTCCTCTTCGGAATAATCATAATTAAGTATTTATAAACATATTTTATTCAGAATGACTAATTACTAAACGGGCTCCAGAAATTCAAATTAAGATGAACTCAACATATTATATATAAAGGCAGATATAACAAAGTGTATTAAAATTAATTCATAGTAAATTGCTTTTAATGTCAATGCAATCCCCACATAATAGTGAGATACCGTTGTATTCATTATCACAATCAAGCATAGGTATCTATAGATAAAGACTTATTCAAGTGATTAGATTTAGGAAAGAAAACACTTTAAAGAAAAGATAACGATTGGATGAATAACACAAGATATGTGTGATATGAGGTTGATGATATCTGAATGCAATTTTGGTTTGCAGAGAAGGAAGTCAACCTCAATAAATTGTTTAGGAGAGCATAAAATACGAAAGCTAAGACTGCAAAAATACTTTATTGGCTTTCCTTCATGTTAACAAGAAATGCGCTTCTCGAGAATTTTTCTTTTTTAATGTTTTCAAAACGACTGGGAATCAAAATTAAATTAAAATTCATTCACCAGCATAACTTTACACCGCATTCACCTACTACTTCTTGCAACTTATAAAGCTCTGTAAATTTTTAAATTTATTCTTTATATGATCCAACTCTATGCCAAGCCACAATTCACTTCACACAATTTATTTTTCGAGCCATACGATTGGTAAAAACATGGCGAACAATCAGAATAAAGTAACTACGAAAAAACATTTAACGCATAGGCGTTTTAAAAGTAAATCAATTCGACGAATTTGGTCATTGTTATCATTTCTTCAATATGGTGAACGTAGTATTCATACTTAAGGCACGTTTCAACCCGTTCTGGCCAATAAGAAAAGAATTTTGATTCCTTACTATAAAAAATATCGTCTTCTTAGTAGCCATTAGGTCATTCCTTAACAGATTCTGGAAGGAATTCTAGTGAACATAAAATAATATCCCAATAATGAATTACAACTACAGTAAACTTGTAATATACTCGATTAAATCTGGTTTTAGATACACAATAAAAAGAAGAAAGAGTTCTCAGTTGCTTAGGTTTGTTATTATTTCTGGTGTATCCATTTGCTTTTACGTATTTCGTGAACTCTAAGTGATTTCGTTTACTTGTTTTTTCAGCCAATCAATTGTCGGTAGGGATTTTTTAAACATATCTGATTTTACAGCTAACGAATTGAAGTTCATTTTGTGGAATGCCTTGGACCTAAAATATAGATTCAGAAACCGTCCTGCGCAAGTAATATATGTTTACCATACCCCTTCTCCCTTCAAACCTAATGATCAGTAAAAATGTATAAAGTTTTCAATTGTATTCCGATTAGGATGTATTGGATGTAAATACAATAATGGTAACCTCTCTTTTACACAAACCATGCATTAAAAATCAAGTTAATATAATAAAAGCATCCCAACTTATCGGTGCAAGAGCCTGTACAATTGTTGATAAATATTGGGAGTGTGCACCATCTTTAATAGATACAGGAAGGTATTTTTCTCATAGATAAAATTTTAAATGGTTAATTTAAATGGTTTCAATATTATTCTTTTATATTTATAAGCATGTTATCTTTTTATGGCATTTCAGTGTGCTGTCCAATTTGTCCAATGTAATTGTTGCATCAGCTGCTAGCTCTGACCAGTCTTTATGTGACCTGGCCAAGGGTTCCACAGTACCTGTGATTAATTTGGGAACACCAAATTTATGCCCTCTTACTGCACTGGGATATGCTTTAACAATTTTCAACTCTAGAGGACGCTTAGAACGATTGCGTGTTGCTTGGCTAGGCCCTAGTCAAAATCCCATTCTAGGGTCATTGCTACTTTTAATGCCAAAGCTTCGTGTACATCTTTATATTGCAACAGAAGTAAATGTATTCTGAAAATTCCTATTTATTTAGTTTACTGACCATGAGCGATTTTTATTTAAGTTGTACCCATCACCAGGTATAATTTAGGATGGTGATCAAGGGGCAATATTGGCCCAGGGATTTTTATTTGAACCAGCCCTTATAGTTGAATTATATTTTCATTAAAATATTTATATATACTCACAAACAAAATAGGAATTAACATTCTTTTATTGTTTTTCCATAGTACGGCATAAATATTTCAACCAATTTTTTGGTACTATTCGATTATCCCAGACCACTATTAAAAATTCTATAATATTTTCACTGTACCCTAGTATCCAAATCCAACCACTTAACCCAACCTGGGGAGAGGAAAATGGAATGAATCCAACCCCCAACCTGGGAGAGGAAAATGGAACAAATCCAACTCCAAACCACTTAACCCAACCGTGGGGAGGAAAAGAGAATGAATACAATACCCAACCAATGAATCCAACCTGGGGGAGGAAAATGGATCAAATCCAACCCCAAACCACTTAACCCAACCTGGAGGAAGAAAAAGAAAAAACTTAACTTGGATTCAGGTACTAGGGTACAATGAAAATGTTATAGAATTTTAAATAGAGGTCTAGGATAAACGAATAGTACCATTTTTTATACATTTTAAATTTTGCTACTTTTAGCGTAAATGTGAATGACCCATTGGGGCCTGCATGAATGCCCGATAGGTTGATATTTTTCTGTTGAGTCCCTCTATGTATCAATATTCAAAATTTATGCTGTTACTCATTTGACTAGTGAAACTATTTAAAAGCAATATTTATATTGTAAAATATCCAGAATGTGATGCAGGATGGTTAAAATGTGGAGCACAAAAAAGAAAAAAAATTTAAATTAAAAAATTATACTTTTTTCAGTGGATTAACATACCTTCTAAATTTTCTTAACATGTCACCTTATGGCATATGTGCCTTGGATTGCCATCCCTTTATGTGAACCAAGTGCTCTCTTCTTCTACTCTTTTCTTCCTTGTCTTAATCTATTTCTTTCATTTCATCATTCTTGGCATAAAATTGAAGAATAATGTGGCTCAAATATTATTGGGAGAATTTTCAAAGTAACCATGTCCATTTATCCTTGCATTATGTCACTGTAGTGATATCTGAAATTACTTTTATTTGGGCAGCACCTCTTCCAGGATCTGTGCAATAACCCTCAGGTTCACGTATGAAAAAGGGATTTATGTATAATCATCTTCCAGGCCTTCACTGATGAAAAATTCACTCCCCATGACTAATGCTCACATTTTTTATGAAGTTCTTAATGAGCACATTTATAAATTTTACTAACATCAATTTAATGGAATGAGTTACTAAATACATTGTAAAAAATAATGCTACAATTGTTAGTGATAAAATGGTTATAATCGAATAATAAATATTCAAAATGAAGTGGAACAAGGATTAAGTTATGACAGAATATCACCGTCTGCCAAATGTTTTTTGTAGCTTGCAGGGTAATAATGTTAATGTACTATCCATCCATAGAACAATTATTATTTACAACTTTTCTTATATAATTAAGAGTGGCGGGTCTTTAGTTTAGCCTCTTTACAATTATAATAATCCAAGAGGTTGATTATCCAGAAATACATACAGCCTCTTTACAAAAAACTGGTAATATTTCATTATGCTCATATGTTTTATTAGCTCTTTTAACTACAGAATGTCCTATATCATTTATAGGGCATGAATCTTATTTTTATTAAATTTTAGCTGGTAAAGAGAAGGTTGGCAATGGTATGTTCAGGGTTAAAATAACCTTTTAAATGAAATAATGCTAGAATTAAAAGTTCATAAACATCTCACTTTTCAGAACTGCAAGCAACCTTATTTCCTAAATGAGGCTTTGAAGTTAGCATCTGCTTATAAATCTGAAGTTCATCATGTTGAAAGACCAGAACAGGCTATTTATAAAGCAGATGCAATCATTACTACTTCTCATTCATTCTGCGATCTTCAAATAACTAACAAGGTAAGCTATAACAATTATGAGTGAAGTTTGTGTAATATTTCATAATGAATGCAAATTTTTATGATAAAATATTGCTATAGGAAATAGTATATAATATTTTTGAAGTACCTACTTGACCGATACTTTTTGGAGCATGAAGTGGTAGAGAAAATAAAAGCATGAATATCATGGAAAATGTTTAAGATGTTATCATATAAGTTATAGGAAAATTTCTTAATTTTGATGGTATAACATGGAGCAAAAATAAGTGATGGTGACTCTGATATTCATTAGCTATTTTGTGGCTATCAAATTTATATTCATAGTCAATTGGATTCTAGCCATAAGGTGAACTCAGTATTTCATTTTTGTAAAAATTAGTGGAATCACATGGAAATATAGATTTGTTACTCTTAATTTTATTTTCACTCTCAGATTATTCAGAATATTTGTCACATTTCTTTCAGAAAGTAGTTGAAGCTTTTAAATTGATGTAACTGATTTATTCATAAATTAAATACCCCGAATAAATTGATCTTTGATGCAATATTTGTTTGAGTTGAACTAATAAGTTTCTTTTGTATTCATTTGCAAAATAATGAACTGGGTCAATTATAACACAACCTCAAATTACAGAAGCTCTGCAAAAAATTTGGAAGGTTTAAAAATTCTCATTTTCAAAGGAACTTTAATGCACTGAACAATGTTGTAAAAATTAGTAAAAATTCTACTAAGTAAAATAAGAGACTGTTCACATACCCGGATAGAAGGTAAACAAAGCGACGCTAGCGCTGACGATGGCAAGAAAGCGTCGAGAAATGGAACTACCAGAGAGAAAGGCAAAAAAGCTTAAATTAAACATAAATATAAGACGCATTTTGAGGTATGTAATGAAACAACATAGGTAAGGGGCAACATGTAATAGTATTTATTCAAGTGAAATACAAATAAGAAGTAAATGGCATGAGAAATCATCGGAGGACTGAAGGCGACGATATCTTAAAGGATTCAATCGAAGGCATCCTCCTTGACCAACTGATGTCTCCACATGAACTCCTCAATGTAACTTTCCAGAAATTTGTGATGTGTTCCACTCTGCTTCTTGTCACAACCTGAGTGGGGCCACAGCGAAGGTGAGAAGAAACCATTACCACCTAACCAAACTTACCCAACCCAGGGGGCCGAGTATATGTTGTTTTGCATCCTGCGATTCACCTCTTTATGCTCAATAAGTATCTAAGAGTTAGTGCAATGAATAGCTAGATAGCAAGAGAAACCTGATGCCAGCTTTTAGCCTGCTCTTAATGAAGAGCACCAAGGGGGACAACATCTTAACATCCCTTCCGAAGGATGAGACTCGGACTTTGTGCAGTCTCCTCACACCTCACAAATTTTGTTATACCAAACATTGAATGAGCTTACATTTCTTTTTTTATTATTTGCAGCAAAAACTAAGCAGTTTTTCTTGTATTCCTTTGAAATTTATTTAAATAAATATGTCTAAAAGTTGATGGTTTATATTTTGACGGGTTAATTACCAGTTAACCGGTTAGCTGATGATCTTTTGACAAAAACCTGTTAGCGAAAATTCCGGTTAATTGAAAGCCCTACTTCAACACTGATTTTAAATAAATTGTGACATATAACAGTGAAAATTTTAGAAGATTCGATTGCTTGTTTTTACTTTCTCCATACGTAGGATAGGGAAAAGTATTGTTCGATTGCTTGTTTTTACTTTCTCCATACGTAGGATAGGGAAAAGTATTGTTTTCATGAAAAAAATCGATTTCGAGATTTCAACGGTAATACATGTTTTGAGGTCCCCTGAACACAATTTTGACTATTTTCTCGATGATGTATGTGATAGCTTTTTTGTGGGTGCTCTAACTCAAAACCTATTAATCAGGTCAACGCGACATTTTATATTTAACATTTTTATGACTGTCACAAGAACATTAGTTTTTGGTAAACAGTGGCGGCTCGTAGCTAAAATTAGTGGGGGTGCTGCTCCAGAAAATTTTTAGCCTTTGTTTTAAAATTGTGTAAAAGGAAAAAAACATGTATAAAAAGAAAATTTATTCAGGAACTTGATAAAATCTTAACAAAAAAACCAAACATTTTTTACTTACTTTAACTTAAATTGTTACAGTTCAAGCTTGATCTATTCATTTAAAAATGAAATCCATTCTTCTTGTTTTAATTTGCGCAAAAAGTTCAATAATTTTCTCCTTGATCTCTGGATGACAATGAGGAAATTTTTCTCCATTGAAAGTACTGCAAGCGCATTTAAGTCTTTCCGAATTCATAGTGCTTCTTAAAAAAGTTTTTATTCTTTTCAATGTTAAAAAGCAGCGCTCTGCCTCTGATGTAGTCATGGGAATTGTCAAGAGGATTTTTATCAGTTTCGTAATTTCACTAAAAACATCATCTAGATTATTTTCCAAGAGAAATTTCAGCAGCTCAATTAATTTGCAATATTCATGAATATCAGTCCTACAATAGAATACTTTTAGTTCAGTTTCAAGCTTTTCTTTGTCAATCATGGGATAAGCTTCAGTGGTCAATACTATCTCTTTTGTGGGATGTTCATTCTTAAATCTAGTGAAGCATTTCTTGTTGAACAATTTAGCAGCTACTAAGTGTTTAGTGGAAGAATATCTGTCCATTATATCAACACATATATAGTCACACACTTCCTTAGCTTCTGCCATGAGTGTCTTTGAAGGATTCTCACAGTACTTTGAGTTTCTCAATTCTAAAATAGCAGTTTTGAAATTTGTTATATATTCATTAACTTTAAACACACTAATTTCTCGAGATTGCATTTGGTTGTAAATTATTTCAACATGAGGCATAATCTGATGAAAAAGCTCTAACCAAAACTTGAAATTATCATCTATCAGGTATTTTAAAATTCCTGTTGCTTCTGCAATGGTTTGATCTGCATTTGATGTTGACTGAATTTCAGTAAGGCAGTTTTTTAAAGGTTGCAAATTTTCATGAACTCTGTTTATGGTCCGTATGTTGAAATTCCACCTTGTAGAGGATGGACGTGGAATGCTGACGTCCATATGTTTCTTGAGAATGGACACACGTTGTGGTGATCTTGAGAAGAATGTTGGAATAGCCAGAATGTTAGAGAAAAATATTCTTGCGTTTTGTGTAATACTTGCTGCATTTCTCATTATTAAATTAAGTTGATGTGCATAACAGTGAATGAAATGTGCATTACTATAAACTGCTTTTATTTTTGCTTGAACTCCTGCTTTTTTGCCTTTCATGACATTTGCACCATCAAATGTCTGAGCTATCAGTTTTTGTCCATTTCCTTGAAGGATTATGTCCAATTGTTCTAAAATACGTTTTGATATGCCATCTGCAGTTTGATTTTCTGGAATAAAGAATCCCCAAAAACGCTCAAATATTTCTTCATTCAATACGTACCGTAGAACAAGGACCATTTGAGTGTGTTCCGAAACATCTGTTGTGTCATCAGCCATGACAGCTACAAAGGAAGCTTTTCTAATTTCCGTCCTTATCTCCTCATGGTATATTTGTAGCAGGCAGTCAAGTATCTCATTCTGAATGGTCTTAGAAACACCTTTGAAGACTGCACTGGTTTCTAAGTGATTCTTCAAATCTGAATCTAATTTAGATGCAAAATTTACTAATCCTCTAAATACCCCTGGATTTACTGAATCGTCTTTTTCATCATGTCCACGTAAGGGAGTTTCAAAGTTTCCACAAAAGTAAATGCAGTCTACTATTTTGGACAAAATTTCACGGTTCTTTTTAACTTTTATATTATGCTCATTGATTGAAAGTCTGTATGCCTCACTAAGTTTCTCCTTAATACTTACGGTTCCTAAAAGTGACAGTGAAACAACATTATCAACGTGCTTCTTTGACTTCTCATGCTTTTCAGTTTTTTCTTTCATTTTGTTTATATTTCTAAAACCATCTTTTGTCCACGGTACATCACCTCCAAACAGCAAACACGGGAAGCAAAACAGTGCATTTTTTACTTCACAGCCGCAAAGCCAACTTTTCCGTTGGTACCATTCAGAATTAAAGCTACGAATATATTTCTTGTTGTTGCTTTTGCCTGGCTGAGATATTAGAATATCAGGTGTTGAACGACCTCTTTTCTTAACTGTAACTTTCTCATGGAGAGATAGCTGTGAAAACTTAAGCTGTTGAAGTTCACTTACAGGGGATGCAAGGCCATGGTTAAAGTTTTCTGTTAAATAAAAGAACCGAAAAAAAATGAATCAAATAGAATAGCTGGAAGCAGAATAATAATCTAATTCTACACTTGATCACATTCAAGAATATGGTACACGGTTTTTAAGCACAACACACACTGAGTAAAAAAAAACTTCCACCATCACGCCAGAGCCGGCACTGCGAGAGCAACAGTGCTCTCTCTACCTGGCAGTCCCGCCTTCCTCCCCACCCCCCCCTCCTATGTGCGCATGCGCACAACAGTCAAACACCACGTCGCTGGCACTGTGAAGCGCACAGTTCCATACAAAGATTTTTGTATCTTTTTCATAAACTGGGGGATGGCTACTGAAG
Source organism: Tanypteryx hageni (assembly GCA_028673005.1). NCBI lineage: Eukaryota > Metazoa > Arthropoda > Insecta > Odonata > Petaluridae > Tanypteryx > Tanypteryx hageni. Next base: position 149,226,799 of record CM054113.1, on the reverse strand, counting down.
TACTGACATTAAGCTTAAGGAATATATATTGTACTACAAAAATAAAGAAAGAATTAAAGAAAAAAGGACTCATTATATTAAATGTTATCGATAATATAAAGTGGAAATAGGGGGTGCTGCAGTTCCGCAGTGCCTATACACGAGCCAACACTGTTGGTAAAGATCGGTCAACCGGAAGTGGGTGTTTACTCTTGTCACTGATCCGTTTTTGTAAAATATTTGCTTTAATATTTGAGATATGTGAAAACGTGCTAGAATAAAAGTTGTAGGAAATTTAATTTTCTACAACCATTGTTTGAAACATTTTTCCATATAAATGCACTGTTTAAGAGATATCTTAAAAACTAAATATTTTAGCTGCCACCACCACATCACCTACCCAGGACCGGCCTAGTGGGGGGTTGAGTATAAATAATATATTTACATCTTTAAACAAATTTTTGCTTTTTTATTAAATTAACTAGCATAATTGCCCGTCAAATATGACGGGATTATCATAAAAGTATTACAAATATATGATTTCGTTATGAAAAATCAGTAAGATATGCTATGATCTGGTTTGGCTTTCATGCACAATCAAATCAGCGTTTTTGAAAGTTATCTTTGTTTTAATTATACTGTTTAAATAATTATTAGTAGAGAGGCCAAATGATTATCCAAATATTTGCTGAGAATAAGAGGAAAATCGAAATAATAAGATATAGGTAATGCATCAAGAAGTAGCTGAAATTTACTTGAAATATTTGATTAAATTATAAGTTATTGAAAACGTACACAATTTAACTTAATAAATAAATTATTTTACTCTTATTAGCTCGTAAATACAGGATAAAATGTAAACGAACTGTCAATTTACCATCAAAGGAAAATTGTATAATAACTTACTATTAACTAAATACTTACATGAACTGCAAATAAGTTTAAACTATATTTTAAGATCACACTTTTCTTTCAACTATGTTAGTTTTGAAATATTTTCAGAAAAATCACTTTAGTTAAAGAAATTTAAACAAAAGTCATAAAATGTTATTTTTTCAATCCTTTTTGAAATTCGGTTCGAAATATTTGCTGTATTATCAGTTTAAAAAAATCCATTGAAAATTACGTGAACTATATTTAGTTTTATGAAATCCCACCATTTGGAAATGGCGCATGATTCAATAGTATAACATTTTTTATAATCAATTATAATTTATTACTGTTATTTTTGTACTGAAGCTCCTTTTAATCCTATACAAATGCTACGTCCTCTTCCTCAGTATCTGCTCATTCTCTTTTCCTTCCTTCCTCTAATTACTTAATAGATTCAGTAAATATGTTATACCCATGTATAAAAGTCTGACCCGTGTTAAAACACTAAATTGGTGCATTTATTATGAGGCCAAGAACAGAATTCAAAAATTGGGACAACATTGCTCCAATATAAACAAAATGCGTGAAAACGTGAAAAATCGTATTAAAACGTAATTTTAGGAAATTTACGAATGAGATTTAAATTGTTCTCTTCGCATAACTAATGTAAGTTAAATACCTCATCCTTGAAATATTTTAAAATGTAAACGAAAAAGGTCTGCATGTTAAGGAATGGCTTTTTGCGTGATTCATGTACGCGATGCGAATTTATAACTCCGGTTAATTATAAGATGCACTGCAAAAAAACTATGAAAATAACTATAAAAATAGTTAATTACAAAAAATTTTAATAGGAAGTTAACTGAAAAGAAATTAACGAAAAACACGATTTTAATTATAAATAATTCGGGCGCCTTCTCTCTCGCACTAAAGCATTCAAAACACACTTTCCTTACGCATATAGTATAAGGACGATAATACAATCTCGAGGCTTAACAATGATACGGTCGGTAAGACAACATATCTTTAAAAACCTTAAAAATTTCCAATAAATGTGATTTAAACGTCTAACTTAAGCGATTTCGAACCGAAGGCAAAAGTCGACGATAAGAATAAGAATGTTTATTTTTCTTTAAAATGGTCCAGGTCCGAAGATCCTAGGTCAATTACCTCTAATTTAATTTTGCAAAAGAAAAGAAGCCTGCAAGTGAAAAAAAGGTATTTTTAAGTGTTCTCTTATGGGGATTTCTATAGAGCGTTCCGGCGGACCAACGGATGGACGCACCAACAGAATAAGGATATTATGTATATAATTATCATTATAGTTACTTTATAATTATAAGTACATGTTCTCTCTAAGCTGTAACATTTATGTGTACAAAATGGCAGGTTTTTTGACATGGGGGGGGGGGGCAAAAACTTGTTTGCATCCGGACCCCCAAAAGTACTTGGCCGGCCCTGCACCTACCGACGACTTTTGTTAACAATTGATCCTTAGTTGTCTTAGTAACGCTTCTTTATAGTTTCTTAATTGTTGGAGCTTGGTGGCTATATCCAATATCAGAAGGCTATGATTTGAGTTTATTCCTGTTCTTTTTAAAGTCTTTAAATTTTTCTCTCAGTTCCTTAAAATATTTATTATCATGTAACCTATTTGGAATTTTTAGAAACAATACAGGTTTGGAGAAAGTCATGTGGTGGCCACATCAAATTTTTTAAAAATATTTACGCTCACATCTTATTTTAATCGGGATAGACCGTAAGAAATACTTCTGTCTTTCCATCCGGATTTACCGGAATACCACTGGTTGTCTGGAACGTGGGTGTTCTTAATATCTCCCGCAATCGCGTTATAACGGTGTTCTACTGCATTTATAGCTAAATAATGGTAGCTTATTCTGATTTCATGTTGAATATGTTAATAAAATTTGTTTAAATTTCTCATTCATAGCATGTGGAAGATGCAGCAGTCAAGTGGATCTTTCTCCACGATCTTCCTCGCACTCCTACTGAGGTTACAAACGACGTATTTTACAAACGAAAACATTCACTTGTTTGGGAATCGGCAGACAATTGCTTTTGGATTTTACTGGTGAATCTTATTTAATTCATTACTAAGAATTTTATATCTGAAATGATATTAATTACAGTGTTTATTCTTCATTTCTAGGCAGTAATTTCTAGGTCGCTTAGCGATTTCGTGCCGACAATACCGGCGCCTTCATTTTCAGAAGATTGAGGAACCTGCGAAACTATACACTCAAGTGCAGTTTTATCGCATAACCAACTAGGCCAATCTTGGAGACCCGTGTATCAGGTGGCCAAGAATTTAATTTTATTCTATTTATTTTTTTCATTTTGAATTGTTGGAAGTGGAGGATCTATAAACGTTCGCCTGAAATATTTTTTATCCGATCCTCTATATACTGTATAATATACTTTGTGCGTCGAAATAAATAACGATAATATTATTTTACAATTAGTCTATTTACTACTATCTCAAGAATACCTCCAGTTCTCTTCAATACACTTTCTCGGCGATGGGTTTCCTTCAAAATGATCACATTCCTAAGCCTCACAAATTCCATCACTAAAATTAACCACTTCATGCGTCAACTCAGGCCCTAAAAGAAGAGTACTTTGAACCAATGATGTAAAAGATGTACACTGTATTAACAAAGGAGATTAAAATGGACGTCATTCATTTCGGAAGAGGCTTCGTCCCGAAAAAAAAATTTAAAACTATGTACGACCGAAGTTTTCAATCGTAAACGACACGATGGGGCTCTTGGGCACAAGCATTTTTCCGCCTACCTGACTCACTGAGGGAAAAGGCAAGGAAGGTTGAAGGCGCGCCGAGAAGGCGTTCGGTGAACGAGGGTCAATGACAGCAGGGGGAGGGGGAAGGGAGGAGAACCTTCCATAAAGGCTGTTTCGGTTTACCGTAACGACTCAGTCCCACGTCTCCTCCCAATCCACGAGGTTGTGTGAGCCTCTCTCTGCCTCAGGTGACACGTATATGATCATCTTTTTCCGGAAATTTCATCAGCCGTGATTCCGGTGTCGGCAAAGATTGTTTTCCGACTCTTATTCGCCTTGATGGAATCCTGATTGCTGAATTGGTGCATAGGATAAACGAGAGAACGAAAATGGCTAAATTTGGAATAACATTGACTTTGTTCGCTTTCGCCGTGGTTTCCGAGGGCGCCGTGACGGCGGAGGAATCGAATCCCCTCGCGGATGTCGCCAGAGCGCTTCTGCAGGAATCTCTAAGCGGCAAGGGCGGAGGTGGAGAGAACCTGGGCGAAGCGTTGATCGGGCAACTGGGCAACATGTTGGCAGGTTCCGGTGGATCTTCCGGATCATCGAGCGGCGCGGACCTTCTTTCTGGTATCGGTAGTCTGTTGGCGGCCTCGTCTTCGACCCAGGGAGGCGGACTAGATGCCGACTCGATCGGGAATTTCGTGGACATGCTGGCGGGCAGTGGAAGAGGAGGCGGCGGAGGAGGAGGGGGTGGTGGTTTGGACATGGAATCTATAATAGGTCTAGCGTCCAGCGTGTTGGCTGGGCAGCAGAAAGGAGGTGAAGGAGGTGGCGGAGCGGGACTGCTGAACCTCTTACCGCTGCTTTTGCAGACGACCAACAACCAGAAGGCGTCGGGTAGGTTCAACACGAGGGCCGAGCGGGGAATAGAGAGTAATTCGGTGGAGGAAGATGACCATCAGAGTCCTTGGTCGATGCTGCTTCCTCCCTTGCTGGCTACTCTTCGGGAGCAGTGGAATAATCTGTGGAGGTCGGATGCGGCGAGGAAGCTTTTGGAAGAAAGCGGTCTAGGGGCAACCTTGTCGCTCTTCCTAGACTCGGAAGGTCGATTCGATTCCGATCGATTGATGGCGTCGCTCGAAAACGCCCCCTTCCGGAGGCGGTGGGTGAGAGGGGCAGCGTCTTTCGTGGCAAGGTGGGCGGTGTACGCTGCCAAGCCGGAATCCCGGAAGAGGATAATAAGCATGGCTACTGGCGTGGCATCTACCCTGCTTCAAAGCGCACAGGTAGTCACTTCATCACTTATCAACTAAAAATTCTTTTTATAACGACAATACCGCTGTAAATTAAATTAATCGTTGAAATCAGACATCCTATTGAACGCCCCCAAGGACAGCGATTTTTACAAATAATCTAGAAATCCTTAAGGCTAGAATTACGTGTTCTTCGCAACCTTTAAATGACTATTGGAGAGATCTAAATTATTAACCAGAAAATTTCTCAACCATGCTCGAGATTTAAGGATAAATTTATTTTAATGTAATAGTCACTACTAACTATTTAATCTTATAATTAAAGTAAGTTTATACATTAAGAAAACGTTTTCATCCTATCAAAAACGAGAATAATCAGATACATAAATATTTACACCTAACAACCAACTCTGCCTTATAAAGGATTCAAAACGTAGTGAAGATAAGTTTTCAGAATTGAGATTACGAAATTAAACATGGCACCTAGGTGAACTAGTATTATTTCTGTTGATTAGTTCAGTGTTAGAGGAACTCCCCCATCTTCGCTCAAATGCTTGTAACCGATAGTTAAGAACAAATAAACTTCAGTTCTTTCGCATTGAGCATCAAGCAGTTACGCTTCAGATTTGTAAACATTTTAACAAAAGAACATTCAAAAGATAAGCTAATGTGAATATTTTAAAACGCCATGCACTGATGTATTGTTTCGTAGATATCGCACTAGGGAAAGAAGCCGATAAAGATGTTTTCACCACACAGCACGTCAAATTCCGTCCATTAACTTACCTCAGTGGTGCAACATATTTCGCTAAGCATTGTTATCGATATCGATTATTTTAAATAAGGAGAAACCAAAAGGACACAGCTATGCCTCCATTGGAATGCATTGTCCCTCACGTATGATTAATCCCACGTTATATGAGTAACGAAGAATATACAATACTAAGTCATCTATACAAATTTTTCCTTTGTTATTGACCAATGTTTCATGTATTTACTTTTCTCAAGGTTCATTTCGAATTTGCCGTCCGTTTAAAATCCGGAAGCAACGTTTTCGTAGACGATATCAGGTCACTGCAATGCACAGATTGCTCAGCCATAAAATTCAATGGTTCTTTAAAATTTAACTTAAAATTATTGACTATCCTGCAACTTAAGCAAGAAAATAAGAATGCCTCGAAATTTTTTAAGTGGAATCTAATAACAAATCCAAATTCAAACTATTAAAAAAATAACATTGAAAATATTTAGCAATTTTAATTAATACAGACGTAGGCCAAATGTTGCTCGTTTTATTAATTTTCAAATAATTGACTTGACGACCAGCCGAATTTGACGCGATCAAAAAATTACCGTTCTTTGTTACAATTCCTAAAAATCTGATGTGGCCACCACATGACATTATATTTCTAAAAATTCCAAATAGATTACATAATAATAAATATTTTAAGAAACTGCGAGAAAATTTTCGACTTTACAAAGACCAAATAAACTCAAACCATAGCCTTCTGATATTGGATATAGCCACAAAGCTCCAACAATTAAGAAAAAAAGGAGCGTTACTAAGACGCAACTAAGCGTCAATTGTTAACAATAGTCGTCGGTAGGTGGCGTGGTAGTGGCTGCTAAAAATATAAGATATCTCTTAAACAATGTATTATATGGAAATATGTTTTAAACAAAGGTTGTAGAAAATTAAATTTCCTACAACTTTTATTCCGATACATTTTTACATTTATCAAATATTAAAGAAAATATTTCAAAATAACGGATAAGTGACAAGAGTAAACACCCACTTCCGGTTGACCAATTTTTACCAAAAACTAATCAGTTCTTGTGACTTTTATAAAAATGTTAAATATACAATTTCGCGATGGTGATAAATAGTTTTTTAGTTAGAGCACCCACAAAAAGCTATCACATACACACAGACATCATCGAAAAAATGGTCGAAACGTGTTCAGGGGACCTCAAGAAGTATTTCCGTTGAAATCTCGAAGTCGATTTTTTTCATGAATACAATACTTTCCCCTATACTACGTATATGGAGAAAGTAAAAAACATCGACTTCAAGGTATGAATTGTGTGTAAAGCGATGATAGCTGGTTATAATGCTTGAGGAACACTTAATGCTATATAGTGGCTTGTTGCAGCTAATGCTGCAAGAAACTGAGGGAAACTGATTAATAAATTATAATATTTTAAATAATCATAATTTCATTTATAAATGTTATATAATTATAATAATTACACAATACATACATAATACAATATAAATGTTCTGTCCAGAGGGCCGGTTTTAGGCGTAGGGGTCTTGGGCCACCGTCCAAGGAGACTCTACGGGCGGACAAGAGACTACCCTTGGACGGTCCATTTAATCAAAACTGAACTTTTCTCAGTTTTTAGCACCTAGAAGAGGGAAGGTCAAATCGTTCCTGGCCCAAAGAACTTGCCGCGCCGGTCCTAATTCTCCTCTGAAGATTATTTACGAAGCGCTGCACACGATTCTTAATATTTTGTCTACATAGTAACGAAAAGGTTGCCGATTTAAAGCATGCATGACTTTTCCGTCGTACTACCTGTATGTTCTGCTAGAATCAGTGAAATTATAATAAGATTTACCATCCCTGGAAATAAATAATAATGAGTCATATACGCAACATTCACGAGACTAAAATCTATTAAGTTATGAACAACCTTTTATAGAAAGTAAATCATAAAATGTTGTTCGAAAATTTCTTAATTTGTGCATTAACTTCTAGGAAATGAAATTTACTCGATTGTAACTTTCTCTTCCTGATCTTCAACAGGTATTGGGTGATGATTCGTTTGATCCTGCCGATCTACCAATCGAGGAAACTATTGCACGTCTGGTGAACGTCGGAGCACGTCGTATTCTAGGGATTCAGAATCTGGATTCGGGAATTTACATCAACCCAGCCATTGGATACATCAAGAAGTTTTTGGGAGGTGACATATACGCGAGCGGCAAGAAGGGAAAAGGATTCGGAATAAGCGCGATGCTGGATGCTTTGGCCAAGCTCAGCCCGCGACAAGTAAGTATAAGTGAGAAATGGTGATTGCACGTTCGACTGAAATATTTTCTTCTGCAGCGAAGGAATATTATACTTGAATTTGATAGCCTTTTAACACTTAAAGCACAGTGCATTATTGCGATGAATTAGAATTAACACGCACAGGTTCTAAACCAAAATTAATCAACAATCGTGCATAATTCTTTTTTACAGTATAAATATATGTTCTCGTTATTGAGACCAAGGCATTTTTGTTAAATGAAATATTGATTTTTCGATGCAAAAATTCCACCTTGAGTTAAAATGCAAATGTTCATAACTACATCAAAAGTAATTTTCCATTACAAGGGATCAAGTCCGGCATTTTCAACTAAGGCTCAAAGTATTACGGAGAATAATTAAATGCAAATTACGAAGCGTTTTCTACATAACTCTATGAGTTTGAAGCGCTTAATAATTAACTAAATTCTCTTATCAGTCGGTTTTCATATTAGGCTATATTTTCAACTTTCTTCATTATTAAGAAAGAGCAATGAACAGTGACATTTCTATTTTAGTACGTTGTTAACTGGTGAAAGTATGATTTATATAAATTCGAAGAAAATTTCAAACCCAACACGAACTTCCTCAGGTCGAGGACCGGCTAGCGGAAGCGGTGAACGAGGAACTTATAGAGCCTGCCCTTCGAGTCTGGAGGGCGTATAAATTCGGCAGGAGACGTCCCGAGTGCTCGCGCTACATAATGTGCACCATCAACCGGCAAGAGGAACAGGAAGACGGCGTTTCCAAGAGCCAACGCAAGAGCAAGCAAGCTCCGCGCGTGGGTCTCAAGCCAGTCGTCACCAAAGTAACGAGGTGAGTGACTCCGACGACGAAAATAATTTTCGTCGTGACGCATTCTCAATTATTGAGAATGCGTCACTTAAGGACCTCCATTCGAAAGAGATGATAATGCTTCCGGAGCGTAAATTATCCCGCTAAGTTTTACCGAAGAGAAAGTTTTCTCACTTTCAATCCGCATGCCTATGGAAGATGTCAGGCTAGAAGAAATGAACGGGGCTAGACATTGACATCCCCCCGAATCCACGTTTAATTTCGGAAATGCTGTTCTTATCCGTCAGAAAATTTCCAGGGGTTGCCTTTAGGGCATCAAGTAATTCCTCGTTTCGCCTCGCGGGGCTAATTCGAGAAATGATTGATGCATAACACGCCAATTCTTGCTAGCGACCACTAAATTACGATATTCAGTCACGATAAAATTGTGATAGCTTTCCGAAAAACATTTTCGCATACAAATTTACTGCATTAAGCCGAAAAAACGACGATGTATTCGACGCGTAAATATGAATGAGCAAGGTTAGCATGAAGGATAGAACCTAAGCAAAAAAGTGAATCGACAAACAGAGAAAGGAAAACGATCCATATCACTTTTCCTTCAGCATTAGCACATTCGCTCACGCTCAGCTGCGGCGGATAACGGTAGACGCATAGCGGAGAGAGGTCAACCACCCCTTCACTGCGCCCTTGTAAAAAATTGGGATTCCCAAAGGTGTCGCATGGTATCATTAAGATGGGACGAAACCGCAACGATTATGGGAAAATTTCCAACGTTGATCGTAACTTAAAACCAGCACATATGACGAGTTTGGAAGTGAATTGCTAGACGAATCCACAACCATATCACGTTTTGGTAGAGGGGTGGCTGCCTGAAAAGGTCGCAGGCTCGATTCCTGTATAAAGCATGCATGTCCGAGAATATCTTTGTTGCTGTTTAAAAAGCTCTTTGTTAAAGGATGTGCTGTTTAAGAGCTAATGAAAATAAATAATTCAAAGATGGTTAGTAATATTGTATTACAGATTTCAATTAGCTCCATTATGATAAATCTATTGCTTGGCTAAAAAATCGGCAATATATATATATATATATATATATATATATATATATATATATATATATATATATATATACGTTTTTTCTGAAAAATATCTGTGCAATGAAGCAAGATGTATAAGTTGGGTAAAAATGTCTCAATCTCTAATTTTTACAACTTTGACTTACTACCCCATTTTATTAAGACAATCTTCCATTAATTTTTACTTTCTCCACATGCCGTAAATGTCCCTTTGTGGAAAATATATACTAATAATAACTTCAAATTTAGCATGGGATGTTGTGATCAATAATAACACACCTCAAATTTTATTATTCGTTGTAATAATGATTATTGATGCAAATAGGGATGCTGTACCAAAACAATGAACCTCAATGTGTATCACATATCATCTATATTAAATAAATTATCTCAAACTGACTGGCACGCAAACTGATTATGTATGTAAATTCAGGATGAGAGAAAGGAGAATAAACAGAGGGGGATGGGGAAAAACAAATCTGTGAAGGTAAGGATGAGTCCTGTTGATCAGGTAAATCTTTTTTTGGGCAAAACCCTGGTAATTAGTAGGTCTAACAAAGTAAAAGCGATTCAACTTGTGGTATTTCATAGTATAAGTATTATTTAATTAATAATTTGCAAAAACACTTGCCAACTTCAGTAACTAAACTGATTACTCTCCTAATTTCTTTTTAGTTCTCAAAAACACTAATGCATATAATTAGGATTTCCAAATCTCCTGAGACAAAAAAAGTATGGGTAACACCATCCTCTGGAATAATAAATGATGAAAAAATGTTTTTTTGCAACCTCTTGAACTTTCTTTGTAGAATTAAAAACACATAAATAGCTCTCATGCACTGGTACGTACAACATGAAATAAAATTAGAAAGACAGAAAAAAGAAATTTTTGGATTAAAATGAAAATTAGTGTAGAGTGGAAAATTATTGAAAAACAAAAAAGAGTAAAAAGATCTGAACCCAAAAAGGGAATGTTCTCTTTAAAAGAGACATTTTGGCCACCATACATATGATGCATCCATATTTACAGCCTGCTTTAGGCAGTTTGGCCCTAATATTCCAGATGTTTTCATTTGCTTTGAAATGTGATTAACACAACATTTCCCATAAAAAGACAAAGCTATAGATCTTTCCTTTGATATTAAGGAATACATTACACATTTATTTATGTAAGAAAGAAACAAAATTATTTTAAGTGGAAGGAAAATACCATCCATCTTCAAGATTTATGGCGATGAATAAAAAATACTGAGATTGCTGTACCGAAACAAAATATTACAACAAATATAAACTTTAAAAAATAATACTTCAAGACCTCTTCAAGTAAATGGACTAATCTTAAACACAACTGAAGTCTATTGAGAATACTAAGTCAGCTTTAAAAAAATAACTATCAATTAAGAGTTTTCGTTAGATTTAACAGAAGGGTATTGCCAGCACCTGGAGGAATTCACACAAGTACTGCCAGTCATAACCTTAGCATTCCTGAAATATAGTTGTTTTGCAATACAGCATTTAAAAAAATCTAATGTGGCCACCACATGACTTTCTCCATACCTGTAATATTTCTAAAAATTCCAAATAGAAATAAACTCAAATTGTAGTTTTCTGATATTGGATATAACCATGAAGCTCCAACTATAAAGAAAATAAGAAGTAGCATTACTAAGACATAACTAAGCATAAAGTATTTACAATAGTCGCCGATAGGTGGTGTGATGGTGGCAGCTAAAAAATATGGATTTTAAAATATCTCTTAAATAATGCATTATTTGGGAAAATGTTTCAAACAAACATTGTAGAAAATTAAATTTCCTATAAATTTTATTCCAATACTTTTTTACATTATCAAATGTAAAGCAAAATTTTAAAAAATCGGATAACAAGAGTAAACATCCGCTTCTGGTCTATCGATTTTAGCTAATGTATTCTGCTCTTGACTTTCTAATATAAATGGAGGGGGTGCCGGTGGTGTAGTGGTTAGGACGCTGGCTGCTACTCGCCCGATGCTTGAAAAAGTCATCGGGTACGAATCCTGCGGGAGTAGGATTTTTCTCAAGGTCACCCGGCCCCCTGTTTGCGTAGTTTGAGGAGACCGCGCAAATTCAGCTGTTCCGTCCTTCGGAAGGGACGTAAAGCTGTTGGCCCCCCTGGTGTTCTTCGTAAGAGCAGGCAAATGCCGGCACCGGGTTTCCCTCCTCTCTCCCCGGTTATTCATTGCACTACCTCTGAGATACCCATTTGTGCTGTAAGAGAGGCGAATTGACTGGGCATACATACATACATATAAATGCTAAATATGAAATTTTATGCTGATCGGATCATTAATTTTTGAGTTAAGAGTGCCCACAAAATTCCGGTCACAGACACACACATAATCGAGAAAATAGTCAAAACGTGTTCGTGGAACTTTAAAACATGTATTTCCATTGAAATCTCAAATTCGATTTTTTCATAAACAATACTTTCTCTATACATTGTATGTGGAGAGAGTAAAAATCAATTTACCTGTAAGAATTAACCTACAGAAAACATCATTAATTCATTATTCAAACTCCAAGGAACATGTATCTTTATAGTTTGTAATAACAATGTCTGTTATGATAACTAAACTGCAAATTAATTGTCAGAGCTATTTCACCATTTTCTCTAGAATATTTAACTTATACAAGATCCTTTTTTCACATCATTTATGACAAATGAAGACACCTATATTCTCTTATGGAACTAAAAAATGCTTTGCTTAACTAAGCATTTTGAGACATTTGGAAACAGGAAAATATCTGTTATGACTGGGAGTCGAACCCGGGTCTTCCACTTGCCGGGTGGATATTCTACCACTGAACTATCGCAGCAGAGTAATTTTCCTGTTTCAGAACTGGAAATGTTTTCTTAGGTTAGGACCAGGCTAACCAAACTAGTATCAACCAGCCCCAAAGGATGTCCTCAAAGAGATACATCAAGCCTGGTTCTAAACTAAGAAAACATTCCAGTTCTGAAACAGGAAAATTACTCTGCTACAATAGTTCAGTGGTAGAATATCCACCTGGTAAGTCCGGGTTCGACTCCCAGTCATAACAGATATTTTCCTGTTTCCAAATTTCTCATTCCAGCTGATGCCTGAAGCATAGGGATCATATGATCTATAAATTCCATCTAAGCATTTCGAATTAACTGCTTTTGTATTTACAAGGATTTACTAGACTAGAGATACATTCTTACAGACCACAATTTTATTTCAAAAACGATTCTAACAAAAATAAATACAGTAAAACCTCTACCTAGTAAACTATATAACCTATATCATAGATCTATGTACTTCGTAATATGACCTTGGTACTGATTACATAGCAAAAATCTCTTTATTGGTAATCAATGTATTTTCCTAATCCTCCATATATCGAAATTATCATCCTTACTTCTAAGGGCCATAATATAATATTTCTAATTTTAATTATGATATCACAAACCACTGCTTTTATAATGATAATGTTTATTTATTCCTTTGAAGCCAATACAATTGGCATGGAAAATGTCAAGATACAATACAAACAGCACATACATGAAAATAAATATATAAATTAAAAAGTGAAATATACAATAAAAAGAGTAAAATATACAATACATAATATGGTGGCAAAAAACAGATGAGGGAAATTGGAGATGATTTCTCTTCACAGATAATACAAGCCAATATTTAAAATTACATATCCAGAAATTCATGAATACTATAATAGCACTTGTTTAACAGGAAATGTTTTACTTTTTTAAAAATAAATTTGGGGAGAAAATTTCTTTCAATTCCTTAGGTAGTTTGTTATATATTACTGAAGCAGAATGATATGGGCCTTTGAGACATAGAGTATAAGAATACTGATTGGTATGTATATTATTTTTTACATGCGTATGATAATTATGATAATTACCATTAGTGGAAAACTTATCAGGATTATTTTTAACAAAAACCACATGTAAGGATATCTAGTGAAGGAAGAGTAAGAATGTTAAGGGTAGAGAATAGTGGCTTGCCATGTGTAGGGGTAGATACTCTGAATTTTGGTTTCACAGCCTGTTTCTGAACAGAGAAAACTTAATTGACTAAACTTGAATTCCCCCAGAACATGATAGCATAAGAAATGTAGGAGTGCACCTTAGCATAGTATAAAGATCTTAAAGTGTTTTTGAAATAATTGGAGCAAGTTTTTTGATCATGAAGATCCCTATAGCGGCTTTTTTTACTAATGCATTGATATGTACAGACCAGTCCAGCTTCTCAGTAATATGGAGACCAAGAAACTTAACAGAAGACGAGTGATTTATTCTCAAGTCATTCAAATGAAGAGGATCATTAATAAGAGAAGATTTTTTTGCATGAAATTTTAGGTACATTGTTTTTTTACTGTTTACAACAAGGTTATTATTGCCACACCACTCGTTCATTTCCTTTATTGTTAGGTTAGCATATTCAAGTAGGTCTGGTAAATTCTCTGCTGTTATTAGACTAGAAGTATCATCAGCATATAAAATAGTTTTACTTCTGGAAAGGTAATTGGGAAGGTCATTCATGAATAAGATGAAAAGTAGAGGCCCTAGAATTGAGCCCTGTGAAATGCAGAGTCCTGTTTTCAATTGACTGGAATTAGTAGTTAATGTGCCGTTAGGGGTTCGGAGAGAATAATTAACTATTTGATATCTATCGCTTAGGTATGAGCTGATCCAATTTAGGGCTATCCCTGAAATTCCCAAATTATTTAGTTTATACTTCAATATATTATGATCAATATGGTCAAAAGCTTTACTTAGGTCGAAAAAATACCTAGTGTATATAGCTTATCATTTATGGATTTAATTTACATAGTTACTTATATGATTATGAAATAGTTTTTCAAATATTTTAGAAAACACTGATAAAACTGATATTGGTCGATAATTATTGCAATAAAAAAGGGAGCCTTTCTTGGAGACAGGAAATATACGTGCATATTTAAGCGCAGAAGGAAACTGACCAGAGGAAAAAGACAAATTAATGATATCAGAGAGTGGTAGTGCAACAGAATAAAAAGCAGCTTTAACAAGAGGCATGGGAATACCATCCAAACCAGAGGAAAAGTTGTTTTCAAAGGATTTGATAATGTTTATAATCTCATCAGGTCATGTAGGGAATAAAAAAATTGAATGAGGATGGAAATTGTTAATATTAAATAAAGGATCAGTTGCAGAAATATTAGGAGAATTATTACGGAAGTGAAGGATGAAACTCTCAGCGATTTCGTCTGGATCAGAAAGTTCTTTGTCATTAAACTTAATATAGGTGGGACTAGGACTATAACTTGAAGCTTTAGTGTGGTGCTTAATAACATTCCAGATAGATTTAACAATGTTATTAGAATTTTTATGTGATTTTCAATGGCAATTTTCCTAGTATTTAACAAATGTTAGTATTTAACAAGCAAGACCTAAATTCCTTGAAAGTTTGTAAATATAAAGTATGAAGGCTGGGATCAACAAATCTAATTAAGTAATGAAGCTCTCACACATATTGAGACAGCAATGAGCTGAGGGAAGTATATTTTATGTTTTCCACCCGGCAACTTCTGCTTAACCTTCTTCAAAGAAAAAGCAGCATCAAAGTAAACAGAGAAAATATTAATAAAGGCATTAAATTTGGAGTTCACTTCCTGTGCAGTAAGAACATCATCCCATGGTTCTTGAGACGAATGAAAGGAGAAATTGTTAACTGATTCCTGAGAAAAAATCCTTTTGGTAATATAAATAGGATTAGGCTTATTTGGTAGTTTATTAAATTTTATAGTAACATCTAAACCTAAGTGGTCTGATAGGCCTGTATTAATAGTTGAACAAGAAAAATTTGAAATAATTAAATCGAAAATCACAAGGTCAATGAGTGTACTCGATTGAGAAGCAATCCTAGTAGGCTCACTGTTAACTACCTGAAGACCAAATGAAGAGAGAAGATTGAGAAGATGTCTTCATAAAAGAATTCTTTACGAGATCAATATTAAGATCCCCAAACAAGATTATGCCATCAAAATCTTTACAAGTAACATAAGAGAAGGGATCCCTGAGGGCCTGTAGAAATTCAGTTCAGGTGCAAGAAAGTGAAACTGAAGTTGATGGACCTTAAGGTGATAAGCATGCTGAATGAGCTGAAATAAATGAAAAAATGCAAGTTCAAGCATCATTTGATAAGTTCTTAATAGCTGATAATGCTCTGATTACTTTTGCTCCAACAGAAGTATTTGAGGAAAAAGTGGAGGTTAAAGATAAGTACGATGGAATGGGAGAAGAGGACATTGCAGATGGTATGGAGGAAGATAAGGATGACGTTGTAATGCCACCACTAAAAAAGCAAATGATGCTAAATATGCGAGAAAGATTTTTAACAAATACAAAGAACTTGGAAACCATTCACCTAGTTTTATTTAATAAAGCTGGAAATATTATTTCCAAAAAATAATTCATAAGATGATGAAAAAAAATACATCACGTTACTGTTACAAAAAATAAATAAGCTGTTAATGAAATTTAGTTGTAATTTTGTGATAATATATTTGTAGTACAAAGGCATACTTTCGACAATATCAATAATTTCTTTATATGCATTTTTACTGTTTATTATAATGTTGTTATTATAAATAATTAAAAGTTGATATGAAAATGCAATCAAATTTTTATCGCAGGTCTTACTTTTGCAAATATAAGCTGCTAAATTTGTAGTCAACCTCTTAATAATGAACTTCTATATATCAAAATGTGAAAATATCTTGTCCTTTAAATTTCAATATATAGAGGTTTTACTGCATAAATGTCCTTCAACTTAAATTAAATATCATTGTATGATAGAAATTCAGCAAAACATTTCTGTTGCCAAATCATCACAGAATTTTTCCCCAAAAGGTAAACATAATTACAAATGTACTCTACCATACAATGTATATATTTATAAATATATGGATATCAAATTAATAAAATGCCATGAACAAGTGCTCTTTGACTACTCAAACCATTGCATAAATGATACACTAAGTAGTCTATATCATCTGCATCCCATTAGAAAACAACATAATAAGCAAACATCATATGACCCATAATGGGACAGCAATATTAGAGTGAAAGAGCATTAATCCAGGACTGGCTGCATAAGACACAAAATGATTTCTTAATTAAATCCAAAAATGTACAAGTTAAAATGTACTTTATAATTGAATGAGAAAAATATTTAAGTAATAATTGAGCTTTCCTATTAATTTTGAAAATTTTTTTGTTAAAGCTTGGCAGCAGGGTGGTTCCTTTCAACCCCAACAGGGACTTCGTTTTGGAAGTTGTACGATGCTATTATGGAAGAAAATGTTTGTGAGGTAAGGGAAAATATTATACAGCTACAGTCATTTATGTCAGCATCATATGTATGATTGAAAAATTAATTCTTACTACATATTGCTGTAATATTAATTAATTTTTATTTAAGTCATCAGTTTTAAAATTAAAATTTGATTTTTTTAGGTTAAATATCCAGGAGACTGTAATGAATTCCACATAGAAGACCAAAAGGCTACCACAGAATATGCGCACAGTGAATTATAAGTTATTCTAAAAATACACTGATCATTTTGTTTAAACTATCAACCTGTTTATTGGACAGGAAGACTGAACCAACCAATTGTCCTAGCATTTACAAAATAAATATTGTAAAAATAATACCAATAAATATTTTATTTAGTCCATTAATGCTCAACAATGTGAAATAATAACACTTTAATGGTGCTTTTCTTCTTAATGGTTAAGTTGATAATTTACTTCTGATGTTACTCTGCGCTCTAAAAAATTGTTTTCAAAAGTTAAGAAGTCCATCTATCAGTATAGAGTAGCAACAGAAATAAATTATTAATTTATAAAAAATCATTTTAAAATGCTGCAATTTTCACAACTAGATGTAGAAGGAAGCTCAGTGGACACTTACCGATATGAGAACTGCTGGGGTGTTGGAGAGAGAGAGGGAGAAACTGAGGTCTGGAGCTTTTGGGTGGTACCCTTCATCAGCCACAGAAAGGAGACAACTAACAGCAGTGACACATTGGAGTGAGGGTATGAGAGTAGAAGGGTAATGTGAGGGATTGGAAGATGTGGAGGGTGGGAGGATATAGAAAGAGGAATGATATGTTAGTAGAGGTTAAGGCCAGGAGGAGAAAAAGAGTTAGAGAGCTGAATTTGGACAAGTTCCAATTGTCAGAGTCAGGGAGAAGATGCATAATTAGGGAGGACATGGATGACCTCCACTTGGTTTTACGGTGATTATCAAGAGTGGCCAGTGGGCAGCAGGTGTTTAAGTCTAACTCTGTGGCGATGGCCGCTCATGTGGATTTTTAGAGGGTTGTTGGTAAGGCCAACATAGGAAGCAGGACATAAGGTGCAGGTGAAGAGATATAATACATTGCAGGTGGTGCAATTAATTGAAGAGGCTATGGGATAGATGATGTTGATGATAGGGATGGAGGAGTTAGAGGGTGGGTGGATATAGCATGTGAGGCAACAGGGTTTGCCACAGGGGTGAGATACCGCAGGATGCAGAGGAGTTGGTCTTAAAGGTTCCTTCTTCCACCAAATATTAGCTAGGTTGTGAGGTTGGCAGAAGGAGAGGATTGGAGGTGTGTGAAAGAGGACCTGGTGAGTTTGGGATGGGTAGCTTATGCGACAACTTTGTGGTTATCGTGGGTGTCAGGATAGAACAGGGTGGTTAGGTTGAGTTGTGGGACAGAATCAGTGATTGTAGGATGGTAGTTAAGGATGGTGAGTGCGACTGCCCCCCGAATCAAGTCCAGCAACTATCCACACTGGAGGAATGCTTGTTCAAGGATGAACTCCAAGCAGATTCTTCTCCCTTGGCGGGTTAAGGCATGGAGGATAGAGGTTTGGGTGTGTAGGGTGTGGTAGCTGTTGTATTGGAGGTACTGAAGACAGTTGGAGGGTTTAACATGCACAATGGTATAAATAATATTGTCCCAGATTGACAGTATTCAGAAAGATTTTTTGAGACACATGGCTTACACGGTATTAGGTATTTGTGACATCAGGCTCTACAATTGGATTGATTTTAATCAAATTCCTTAGAGCCATTTTTGAGTAAATCAAATTTTTCTAAAAATCGCCAAGAATAAACTACCCTTTATTTTTGTGCAATATCATTTATATCATAAAAAGGTCTGCTAAAGATGATTTATTGCATAAATATGAGAGATCATTCAACTTTATGTATGTGTTTGGGCCCTAGAACCAAGAACAGACTGAAAGACAGATGGCATGGCAAAAACCACTTTTATGGACTCAGGGGGACTTTAAACGTGTATTTCCATCAAAATCTCAAAATTCAAATTTTTTCACAATTGCAATACTTTCTCTACAGTCAGGTTCATGCAACCAGATTAGAAATGTCATTAATAAACCTCAGCCATAAGAGAGGTCTATGGTATGTTATGAAAGCATTCTTCCCATTCACCTAGGAAGCAGTTGGAGTAGGAGGGTGCCATATGAGTGCCCATCGCATTTCCTTTTGCTGGGAGGTAATGGCACCCTCCAAAGGAAGTGTTTTTTTTGGAGAACCATTTCTGCCAACGATGTTAGGAAACAGAAGGAGTGTATTGAATCAGGGGGTCTTGAATCAAGTTTCTCAGGGAAAACAGTCCTTGGAGGTGAGGGAATGTTGGCTTTTTTTAACTGGGACCAGCACTAAATATCCTACACAGCTTTCAGTGACCTTGATAAATATCTATTGATCTTAACAGTGTGTGCATTCAACATTTTGTCATCTATGTTTTTCTATTTGTATGTATGTATTATCAGGGGCTCTCAATTTTCCGAAAATCTTCAACTTAATTAGAGCATATATACAAGGTAGACCTTGCTCATGATGAGATAATACACATAAGGAACATTCTAATGTCAAAATGTTTGAAATTGCAACGTTTCTAAGTAAAATTTTGTGGATATCAGGTCCAATGTCATGTTTATGAGCATTTTAATGTTTCATGTACAGATTAGGTACTTTTATATAAATCTTACAAATGTCCTTTCTCTTAAAGGCTTTATTTGGAAATTAAAGGCCATAGAATGGATGTTCCATAGTAATTAACAATTATTTCCATTATCTGGAAAAATAATCCTCTTGCAAATGAATACATTCATCCAGTGGCGTAGCAACGGGTTGGCATCAGGGTGGTTGCCAATGGTGCCATATTGCATACGCGAAAAAAATCAAATTCACGAGTGCTGGCCCAAAAAGACCTGCGGTTTTGCACATTGCTTAGGGCACCGATTGTTTTTGCCAACTATCGATGATAAATCATAGTATTACGAACTAAACATAACATTCAAAAATAATATAATGTATTTTCATTTTTTAAAGGAAGAAAAGTAATTTTTCAAGCCTTGGGAATGTTTTTCCAAATCTGATTAAAAAACCGATTAGTTGGAAAAAGTCGACTAGTCGATATATTTAATGTTAATTGTCATGTTCTCATAATTATAATAAAAGATATATCAAAATGCTTTTTATTATTATTTATTATGATTCTATAAATTATCTATATATCGAATATTAATTACATATAAAAATAGAAAGGGTGCCGAGCCAAGAATTTCCCAAGGGTGCCAAAAACCTAGCTACGGCTCTGCATTCATCTCATCTACTGCCTGATATTTCCCATTTCTAATGATACTCCTCTATCTACTACCCTCAACCAATTGCTTAAAAAGCAAGTTCTAGTTAATTTAGGGTGACCATGTTTCAAAAAGGCGAAAACAGGACATTTTCCGAAATTTAAAATGGGACAAAATTTTCGCAGGTCTTTTTAAAACAGAAGTTCAGTTTATTTGAAAGAATTGGAACAATTCTGTAGGCAGGAAAAACATCGACGAATTAAAAAATATTTAGGTTATGATGTGTGGAGTTAAAAGAATTAAATTAACTTGGTCAAATTCCACACATTCAATTATTACCAAATATGGATGCAAATACAGTTGCCAACAGTGTCATTTTGAGGTTTTGACCTGGAGACTGGATCTAGGGATCTGTATCTGGGCTCAGTATAATTTCTTTGGTTCAGCGAGTTGTCCTAGACCTCTAAATAAATAAAATACATTATGAAATTTTGGGGAAAATTTTCACTTTTTCCATTCCAATACATTGACGTGATATTTTTATCATTACAAGCTTTGTAGTACAATAGAGCGATCAGATTTTTAAAATTAAAAAAATGGCTGACACGTAAATTTTAATTCAATGAAAAAAGTCGTTCAAAAGCATAATCCAAACTGGGGCTAAATAGAAATTTAGCTTAACAATCCTGAAATATAGGTGAATGAGCAACAAATTAATTTGCTTTTTAAATATTCATTAAGTTTTATTTGCAATTAATTTGCAGCTGATGCTGAAGGAGTTGGATCTGAAGTTGGTATGAGAGTTGATGATTCATCGCCTTGCGCAGACGTTTTGTATTTTGCGGATGAAGATATTTCTTGGAGTAATTTGGGATCGTTTGAAAGCAAATTGTAAAAGTCGTTGCACAAAAGTTCCTGAAAATGTGCTTTTGTCACTATCACTGCTTTGATGATTCTTTTCGTCTGTCACCAGCATTTGTGATAGAAAACATTTTTTTCTATAGCTGAACTTGTGCCGAGAATAGCTAAAGCAAATTCCAAAATCATTTGTATGTTTTTAACAAGGAGAGAAGCGAATGATTATACAGACTATCAGAAAGAGGAAAGCAAACTGGTTTGGACATTACCTGAGGAAAGAGAGTATGATTAAAGATGTGTTAGAAGGAAAACTAGATGGGAAAAGGGAAAGAGGTAGGAAAAGGTTTCAGCTGATAGACGAATTGAAAGGGAAAGAGAGTTATCAAGATATGAAGAGGACACCAGAAAATAGGAGTACATGGAGAACCAGGTTTAACCAAGAATAATCACGGACCTGTCTACGGACAGACTACCTATGATTATATATATGTGTGTGTGTGTGTGTATGTACCACGCACCTTCATGCACCATGCGTATTCCTATTTTTGGGCCAGTTCGAAGGGAAAAAATA